>KZ308992.1:27220-99496 GCA_000376725.2 Ladona fulva
GTAAGTTCAGGATATTTCGCCAACGTTTCAATGGCTAACTCTACCATCTTCTTCAGGGCTGCTCCTGAAGAAGATGGCAGAGTTAGCCATTGAAACGTTGGCGAAATATCCTGAACTTACCTGGGTGTTAACCCGAGAAATATTCACACAAACTATCCTCCAGGAGAATATCAAATCTCTACATTGTGCATTTGTTTAGCATTTTCTTATAGATAATTAATTATGACCAATGGACGACCTTACTCTTTCTTTCTTAAATGAAAATGCACTCATTAAATTAAAGCGGAACTGGAATAAAATTGCTATCAACATTACTGCTACATACCACTTCGGCATACTACTTCATCACTATTATATTGCGTCTCGCGTTCATGCAGATAAAACTATCATAATTTAGAAAATATTACATAGTTTTATAAATCTTATTTTTCTGGCATCTACCACGATTTTTTCATCTAAAAGTTATCTGTATAAAATTTAATATAGCTTGGTTTTTATTAAGAAGGAAGCGTATATTTAAAACTGGAATGAATTTTTATAATCGTAAATTCCTAAGAAGGCAATTCTGACTCTGGAATGTATGCACATTTTATCTCTTGCTTACTAAGAGAAAGGTTAAAGAAAGAAAATATTTCAACTATATTTGCCACTATATTTCAACGAACACGATTTCGATGCTTCGAGTCATTATCAGGTACTGACAATGAGTACAAAATTTTTCCATATATAAAGCGAAAGAAAGGTTGGTTTATGGAATTGGAGGATAGATAGACCCTTTAATGGCGAAGTTAGGCCAATGTGGGCCTCTCTTCCACCTAACCTAGTATGTCGTTATAATAAATATACAAAGATAAAATAAAAAAAGAGAGTCAGAGTAGGTAGAAAGGAACTGGTCGCGGAAGTAGTAGAAGAGAGGGATTCAACGACAGAGGAAAGGATTATTAAAGATAGAGTTTAACTTGATAGCAATATTAAGAGAATCTCAGAGAAACCTCGACTCGGCTGGATTCTTCGCAACTTTTGCTCTCTATTATATCTCTTATAGTGTCGCCACATCCGTTGAAACTAATCTTGATTCCCGAAAAACACGGCAGAGAATTTAGAAAAGAGATAATAATTCCGTTACTATGACTTCCTTTCTAGCTTCCGTCTTCCATTCCCCAACCACTTTATCAAAATACAGACAGCCCACGGATGAGAGAGAGCTAAATCAAAGCTAAAAGTTTCAGTATTACCAACATTTTAAATGTATTTTTTTTTATTTTATATAATTTTTTAACACTGAAATTCTATGTAAATGTATATGGCTGTGACCTGATGAGGCCTGATTTTTATAGAAATTAACTTCACGGTGTTTTGATTGTAATTATACCTAGGAAGCATTGGGTTCATATTGAATTCTCGAGTAGCGTGTTTTGACCTTTTCACTGACAAGTGAGGTGGTGCGAGTGACACATTCTTGCCACGGGTGTCGCTCGACAACACTCCTTAAACTATCTATTCTCCGTCTCAAATTGATACAAGGAGAAAACGAGATGATGAATAATTCATTTCTTTTTTCTTCTGAAGTAAATAAAGAAGCCCGTACATCATGGACGAAATGAAAATTTTCACCTTAATTAACCTTGAAGAAGTAGACCACATCTGACAGTCAAAGATTTGTTTATCGTCTGACATTTTGGGAAAAATGTCATTGAATTTTCGAGGCTAAGTAAAGAATTGAAAGTATATCTACGCCCTAAGTTCTTTGAATGAGATTTTTTCCCTATTTTCGTGTTCATGTTTTTCGGCAATAAATTGAAGAGTTGAAAAATTGAATTAATATTGTACCTAAATTAATAAAGGACTTGAATACTTGAGTTTTTTTCTTCATGATGTAGCATATGATCTAATATCCGAATNAAAATACTCAGTGTATTGTTTTTATATTGGTCTTTAAAATAGTCTGATAGCTGTTTCAGTAATAACTGTCTGCATTAGCAAATTCATAAGGAAATTTCAATATCCAAAGAAACAGTTTCCTTCCATTCACTCTAAATAAAAAATATGCCCTGAATTGATATCTCAACTAGTTGACTATCATCATCTCATTCAAGAATAATGCAGGAAGCTATATTACTGCTTTCAATTTTTCTTTAGCAAGATTACAAAACAAAAAAGAATGTTTCGCAAGAAAAATTGCTTGCTTAAACTATTACTTCTGGTGGGTGATTCATTAATTGACAATACTGTACCTCAAGAAGCTGACCTGCTCCCTAACTCTCATTTCGTTTCAAAAAATAGTGTGTATTTCGATTGTAACGATGGAAGCCCCAAAAAATAAAAGGGAAAACCTTCGATAGGATGATGAATGATAAATTCTTCACCTCGCAGTACACAAGAAAAAGGACAATAAAATCCCATGAAAAATTGATTTAAACAGATAAAAAATAAATAAAAATATTTTCTTATAAAATAAAAATGAATGGTAGTTGAAGGCACCATCAGTTGAGGAACTCAAACCGCAAATAATGCGCAGACTTCGCATTTCACACTTTCTCATTTCACTTCTTGCTTACTGCGATGGTTACTACACTTATAAATTGCTCAATTATTTAGGCTGAATTCCACGGGGGAGGCAATAACATAAAAGGGTTTTTTAATGAAGTCCAGTCAATAGGGGCTTAGTCATTGAGATTTAGACTAGTGAAACCAAAAATACAGACCTTTTACGAGTTATCTCTTATCAACCAGACCACTTCTTTAACTACTAAAAATAAACTATTAGACTCAGCTCGGCAGGAAGAAGTTTCTCGGAAAGTTTTAAAGTGACAGGATATTCATCATAAATGTAGGCGAATCCCCATGATTCACTAGATCACATCATATTCTCGTGCCTGTTAAAACATAAATACCCTATCATGACGTTTTCTATATTTGGCTTGTGAAATGATTCACTTAATTGGGAGAATATAGAAAGTAGAACTTTTGGAATTGGTATCAGATTTCTTAATCTTTCCAAAGCTGTAAAATCTTCTGTCACGGAAATTATTTTGCTAAGTTTAATATATATATTTCAGACGTGATTTACATGAATTCTTGGAACTTATTATTTACTCAGAAGATGTGTATTCTCCTAGACAAACATGGGAGTGTCTAAATATTGAGAGGAATCCGTTTGAAAGCTCGAATAGGAGAAAAGATGAAGTAAAGCAGATCCTCCCTACGAAAAATCTGTTCCGAAAATAAAACAGAAATAAAATTCTGCAGAATTTCCAGCATTGGAATCCCACGTAGAAATACCATATTTGGTCAATTATGTATTCTCTTACGCATTCTATCAAGAGAAGATTTTGCTCCACCCAGTGGATTTAAATGTGTGAATCAAAACGTCAAAGGCTTCATGATAATATTATTATATATTAATGTGATTGAGAGTAGTCATATAAAAAAATGAAATTTTTTAATAACATGCTCATACGTGGACATTTAGAAATAAATAAGTAGTAAACCCTATTAGTTAATTCGCCAATTTTCTCACGTTTTTTGTACCTGTTATTTGAACAGAATGTTTCATCTCCCTTTTGGTACAGTGAAGAGGTTATCATATTTTACACTAACTTTTTTCTCAAAATCACTTTAATTCATGGTTTCCATATTATAAATACTACTAGGTTTGATGTCGATAGATTGCATTTATTTTGGTAGCCCCTCGTTGAACGCTATGAGAAGTGCTACTTATAGGTACGTTGTACTGCATTTACGCAGGCTCAGAGAGTAAAGCAACCGCTAACTACCACACGTTTCATCTTGCCTATTCGTCTCAAAGTCGTCCACATATAGGGCTTTAAAATTGATGAAAATGACTTTTCCTGCAGATAATTAGTGAAACATCTCAGGCAATAAGACTGATTTATTTACAATAGCCATTGTAGGCCACCTCAACATCCTGAAATTTACGCAGCGGTTGAAAACGTCCAAAAGCATCTGAAACCAAACTAAAGTCACTAGTGATTTAATAATACTGTTGGAGACGGCTCGTTATGCATGTACGATATTGTAACTCTTTGAATTCATATTCTCTCTCTTGTTTTAATTTTCTATAACTCACTCCTATTTTTATCGCTTCGACATTTGTCTAACGTCTGCTAGACAGCCGATCAACGGAGGGACGGGGAGACTACCGGAACTCCCTCCGAAGTCCTTAGATGTCCTCGGAATGTAACAGATCATCACCATTTTAATGCAAGCCTTGTACTAGGAACTCGGTCAAGAACCCTCGTTCCATTGGCTTAATACTCTACGCTATGCTGTAACATTGCGTAAAAGATTCGCGGAAACATATGACAATCTTCCACCCTTCGTTTTGCGGAAGACGATGACCACGTCATCGGCGGCGACGGAGTAGAGCCGACGTCATTGCCCGCCGATGCGCTATTTCGGGTAATGGAATCGGAACGCGAATGGTGCAAGGAATGAACTCGCATTAGGCGTGGCCGCCGCCGATCGGTAAACAGCCGCTCCTTTTATTCCGAAAAGAAAAAATAACTTCCGATAATTTAAGAAATACTGCGGAAGTTTCTGGGCAAAATGAAGGAGCGCTTACCGTTTGGGATCATTTATACTGCCGAAGGGATACTTAAGATCGGGAATCAAATGGCGCGTGACCTACTTGGAAGTTATATGTGCTCTAATCGTTTTATGCATCTCCTTTCATCTATTTCTCCTTAAAGATAGCAAAGTGCGAGGACTTTTTCCAAACAGCGTCCGGTCGAGAAAAATTGAATTATTATGATTCACTAGTTTCTTCAGGTAATTAAGTATGCTTGTTGGTTTTTAGAGGAGAGAAATCGCGTTTCCAACAATGCGTATTTCTCATTGAAAAATCTACGTTGCACTATGATGCAACTGGATGATCAACTCAGTCGAGAATTATCGTGGTTGTACTATTAAAAAAGAGATATTTTGAATAAATGCTTGAATATTCCCGATTTCGATTCAGCATTAATCGAACACCGATTGTTGGGTGTGTGATGAATTGTATCCCCCAGAAATTATATTGAATTATACACAGAATTATGATGTAAAGAGAATGTATAATTTAATATAATATATAATAATATATATTTANTCAAGCACTACTCTAAGATGGATTTCTGCTCCCGACCAGGTGTCTTAAAACCAGGAGGCTCCACATAAACGGGAATCCTAAGCACCCACAAGTCCATTAACCCTATAGGTATTCTTCTAAATAATAGCTTTTCATTTAACAAATCCAACAAATTAGAGAGAGTACAATTTTCGTCGCTGCGTATATTACCAAAGATATTTATTTATATCTTTCTTCAATGTAATGAATAATGCTAAAATAATAATTTTTCGATTCTCCTCAGATTCCATATACCGCAGCACTAAAAAAGTAGCGCTGACTTCACCGTAGCACCGTCATTTTTGAAGTCTCACACGTTAAGACTAGTGGTATATTTGCTGTCAAATGTTGTAACTTACAATCTCACTTAATTATCTTCAAGAATGTATCGCAGATACCTGCATAATTTACTCATGTAGTTGTGGATGGAAATCTCTCTATCTGAAGCGTAGTTTTCTAAGGAAGAATTATCTCGCGTTTACATTGCTTTCATAGAGAAATAAATTTCCGTTTCACAAATGAAAATTGCCATAAAGAGCATTTTTAATCTCTTCTTTCAGAGAGATAAGTATTTGAACTACGTATTTAGTCCTTGTGATAACGGCAATGGAAAGTTGATTTATTTACCTTTACTTTACCGTGCCACCGTGCCGTACACCTTTATTTATTCCTAGTGAGAATTGTGAGAGGTCTTTGCACTCTTTAATTGCAAAGTAAATTTAGAAGACTACATGTTATGAGGGTTTACGTTTTTCAAGAACAATAGGTGGGATCGCTGAGATCGGTTGCAAAGCTTAAAGGGTGTAAACTTAGGGGAGACAAGAGAGAAATTTAGGGAATGCTTCACTTTTTAAAAAGTTGTAACTTTTAACCTTGGAGCCCTTTCAGTTAATTTAGCTAACGCTAAATATTATGCCTTACATATAATTAACGAAAATCGCTACATAAACTCGTGCCTGCATGAATGATAAAGTTCATACACGAAAGATTCTGCTAAGGTAAACATTGCTAAATAGTTATTTCAGAATAATTTAGTGTAGGATAGATATATCCTACCCTGAAAACACGATTACAGGGAGTATCTAACGTCTCCTAGAAAATTTTGAAGCTGGATATTAAGTAAACGTGCCGGTGTTCAACCGTTATGCCGGTATACACCGGTGATACTGGTGTGCCGAAAGAAGGCTTACAGTGCACCGCATATTTATAAGCGTTTCATACGTTTTTGATCTTAAATTAGATTCACCTCATATTTACGGAGAATTTAATTATTGAATAGCGATCAAATTTTCCAATATATGCTAGTTACTTTTCTTTTAACAAATACTAATTCAGAGGAAACAAAACGGACGTTACCGTAAGGGAAGAAGATTAAGAGACACTTGACTAAGGCACTGAATCTATTAATTCATAGCTAACCCTTCCAGTCGAATTCAATATTTCCCCTCACGCACATAAACATCTATTCTAATCTTCGGAGCTTAGGTTACGCTATAAGGGTTTCGGTCCCCACCGAGACTTCCGGAAGTGACGTCAAGGCGCACGAAACATCTGCCTTATCGGTATTGAAGTCACATTACTCGAAGTCGGAAGTCGTGGTTTCGGCATTCCCCGCGTGCTTTTTCCTCAGCCCGTGAGATTATTACGCGCCTCGTCCATTGCGCGCGACGATTGTATTAATTCTTCCGAAACGGAAGTGACATGAGGTTTCCAGAGCTATCGTTTCCATACAGTTATTCTCGATAAAAATAATTTTTCTTTCGCGATAATTTTGGGGAAGTCCAAAAAGATGAGCCACTAACGTGATGTTGCTTTCAAAGAGCATTGCGCAATATGGGACGAACTTATTGCACAAAACCCTCTTTCAAAACAGTTCGACTTCTGCGAAAATGTGCGCAAAACCACGAACGGTCATCGTGAATTTCATTCATTAAGACCAAGCAATCATTGTGTGGGTTTTCCTACTTCTTTTCCGCATTTAATTACTCTTTCCTTGTATTTGTTATTTATATTTTATTTATGTATTTAAGGGTTAGATGTAAGAAGAGACTAATTAGTCTCAATCTCGCCCATAAATAAAGACGATTTATTATTATTATTATTTGTGACAGTAAAGTGAAAACTTTGATGTTTAACGATTATTATTATAATTATTACCATTAGACGCTCACTAAAATTTAAAAAAGCTATAATAATACTAATAGCCATAATAAAATATATTACTATGTTCTAATTTTCTTTTCGTCAGTGCTACTCCGTCCGTGGAGTAATCATTTCTATGGCGTAATTTATTGTTCAAGGAACTCGTTTATTTCTACATCTCTTCCAGACAAACTCACTATGAACGTAGTTAACGTATATTTAAACGATCTTCTATCAATTTCATCATTTTTTGATGATACCGATCACAATTTTAAAGTTATTTTAAGTTTGACTTATAAAAATTTCACCTCGCAATGAAATTCCTTTTCAAAAAATTAGCAATATTGTTCGAAAATCGTACGCTGAAGAAATTTCTCTTTCCTGAAGAATAGTCTTTAAAAATACAAACATGCATATTCACCCTATTACAAGACAAGAGAAATCTGAGGACTGAAGTCAAATCTTTCGGCAATTCTTAAGGTACTAAGACATTTCTACTAAAATGAGAAGGGCTCCCAAACGTCAATTAAGTTTGAAGATATGTGCCAATCTGAACATGAATTTTGCTAATTTTTTAACGCACCAAGTATGATGATTAAATCATTTTGAAATTCCGGAATTTCAATGGGGAATTTTGCTAAGTATTTTTTAAAGTTTAAAATGGTCAAATGTAAAAAAAACGTAATATTTATACTGCTTGATATTTGTATTAGATGAGGACTTTCTCTTCAATGTAATAGTCTAATGTCTGTACAGTAATCATCCCAGAGGTCCGTTTAAACCTCAACCCTTGCATTATTAGTTTCGGAAAGCTTTTGTGAAAGGATGAGGCTTACTAGGCATGGTGAGGAGTGAGATAGCTTGCCTCTGTTTTGCTCAGCCAGAATGCTTTAAGTGGAATAAGTCCGCGTAAGCGAAGCACAATGACCCTATTGGTAGAGCTTTCCATAGGAATTTATAGGGAGTGACCAAATGAATGGTATTAGTAATGAAAGGAATGAAACAGATTTAAATGAAAAATAAATTTACTCTACCTTGTACCAAATGAGAAATGAAAGATCTTCCATGCATCAAGGTAAAGCAGCATAAAACTTACACTACTTAATATGTGTTAGAAACCATTGTTTGGATCGGTTACCGATATTAATATTGGTTAACGCACTATAAAGAGAAATTATTTCTATTTCGCTGTAGCAAACATATGTGAGTATTCAGCAAAATAAAGATTGCTCAGTAAGAAACAGAAAAACTGATTAATAAGTAACCAATAAAACTCCAAGTTCTTATAACATTTACATAACTATTTTCCGCAATTATCATAACTCCTCACGTATTCGCCAGATACCATCGTGTTAATCAACGGATATCCAAAGACAATCACTGTATTTCTTTGAGGGTTCAAGCACTACTCTAAGATGGATTTCTGCTCCCGACCAGGTGTCTTAAAACCAGGAGGCTCCACATAAACGGGAAGCCTAAGCACCCACAAGTCCATTAACCCCTAAACAAACTTATTTTCTATCTTGTGCGTGCAAATCCTCACGATCCAATCTCCCTCCAAAAGCGTAACGGCTTGAGGGGAAGGAAAAGTTGCGCGATCCTTTTCGGTAAACCAGATTCTCTCCAGAGAATTTCATTCTATCGCGGCGTCTGGGTTTTCCCTGTCTGCTGCTCCGTGCAGGGCACAATGCTCGGCTATTAATAAGGAATCACCAAAACAAACGCCCACCACCGTTTTCTCCAGCACCTCTTCCGACTGTCTAAAGCCATTTCCTCCGCCATCGACAATAAAGCATTCGAAAGATCTTCAGCAAGGATCTTTATGAAGCTATAATTCCGTTTGCGCGAGAGACTGATCTTTTCCCTTTCGGAATTTTTTCTTTTTCTCTTGCTTCAACTGACCTTTTTCCGATGCAACGGTGGTCTGCTGGTGAAATCGAAAGAAGGAATCTCTAACCAGAAGGACGTTGCCAAATGAGAAGTGGGTTAAATTTCGGAGTTGGAGGAAGAGGATAGGAAAAGTTACTGTACACCCATGAACGTCTACATGTAATTTTGACCTATTGGCTGTTACTGCAACTCAGCTCTCTTTGAAATTGGGATCTTTTAGTGTTGGAATGCTCAGAAAATTGGCATTATCTCTCAATTTCGCCTACAACATGGAAAAAATAAAACAACATTTGGAAGACCTCTAAAAGTAAAACACTGTTTGCATCAAACCTGAAGACATTCTTTACATAACAAGAAAAATCGGCCCAAACTTACGATAAGAACTTTATGCCCTTAGCAAAACAGGTTTCACAGAAATGCATACCAATGATTTGGAAGTAATCCTTCATAATGGTGTTGATTAGTGATTAGCTTTTATATCCATTCCTCATGCTAATGAAATGCTATCACGGAATTCTATGACCTCAATGAATGAACTTGCTATGCTCTAAACTCAAGAAATTGTCCGAATTTCCATAAGGCACCAAGCTCCTCGATATATATCGAAGTTTTAAAATTAACCATTTCATAAATTTTAGGTTGAAGTATAGTAAGAACGACAAAAATTTTAAGATATCTGTGAACACTTCTGATGTTTAACTCATTATTTTCATCAGCTTTATTTACCCCAGAGAATAATTCGTGTGGGAAATTTAAGCCTTTTTTTAGAATTTTAAAATATAACAGGTTGGAGATGATGAAGAATATATATAAAAACGTTCCTAAACTAAGTCGATTGTTAATATATTTATTTCAATTAAGGAGTTTTATTTTCGTCTTTACTGTAGTAGAAATTTTCTTTTTGGCAACGTCCGCTGATAAAATTTGTCGCTTACGATTTGGGTCACCGAAAACGTTACGGTTTCCGTTGCTACTGAAGAGACATGAAACAGGTTTAACGAATTGCATGTAAACATCGAGAAAGAAATTCCTTTTGCTGCAGAAGATTGGTTACGAGTTTTAAGTTTAATTCGTGAATTCTCCATTTTTTTCTTTTAATGCATTTAGCACGTTACCTTGGGCATGGATTTCGCTACACATCGCATGAGACGCATCACAAGCTTAATATGATGTGCAATCATAGTCGATTTGACCTCAAGAGAATCAAGGTAAGGGAATTAATGGCGCGGGAAGGCCTTGAAATACACATGAATTGATTGTTATGGAAATCAAAAAATCATATCCGTTTGTAAAAGTAATGATAAACCATCTGAAGATTTTAAGAAATGATATGCATCGAGATGATTGTCATAGTTAAAGCGGAATTTTCAACGCCTAGTCAAATTTATCGAGATAATTTTGAGGAAGGTAAAGCTGAAACGAAAGTTCAATAATATCTCTAAACTATAAAATTTCGCATTGTTAAGGTATAATTTTTAAAGGAATTTTTAATTCCGAGACATAAAGATTGTGAATTACTTGAATGAAGAGATATTTTAAGTCTGAAATTTCGAATTAATAGCACTATTTTTTCGAAATTACACTTGTGTAATTTCCCTGTGTGTATTCACTACGTTGCGTCTTTTACTTAAATTCCTTTTATAACTTATAATTTTCTCAGAACTTACTGAATCGTTCTATAGAATAATGTAAGGAAATGTTCAGTAATTTATTGAATCAAATCTCTCATAATCCAAGTTGTTCCGTTTTATTTATATCTTTGACTGTCTTGACTTCCCGTAGGTTCTCAACAGAGAAATAAATCTAGCTAAATACCAATACTTGTTCGTCTAGTGGACGGGTTGTCTGTAACTGTAAAATTTTCATTAATTTTATCAAAACTATCACAATTTCTAATAGAACACAACATTTCAAGACCAAAGTAAGAATATTTACTTACTGACTCTTATTTTGGTCCCTTTCTCTCCTCCCTTCTTTCGTTTCGATTTCGAACGAATAATTTATTTTTTCTAATTTCATTTTGAAAATTAAATAAAAACAGTACAAGATAATAATGAATTACGCATTTATTATGGAAACGTTTTGTAACTACGCATTTATTGTGGAAAAGTAACATGCACTTCAAAATCAAGTTAAAACCACCAATCTCTAGAATGCTTCTGTCGAAATAGTTGAGTATAAAATATTCCAGCTACATTTCAGTAAAGCAAACGCAGAAAGGTACAGTGATACTTTAGCACATGAGTAACTTTGCTAACGCATTTTTCGGTTAATGAAGATATTTTTGCTGTTTTCCGGCCAACGGATATGTATCCCGGAAAAGAACGTTTTAGTAAGTGCGCGCGCTAATATAACGAAACATGAATGGTCGGGTCATTTTATTATCTCATAGTTTCGCCTGTGTGCGTTGCAAAGAAATGACCTGACCACACCACACAGGGGACACCGCCAAACCAAATGGGTCGTTTATGTCCAAGGAAGCGAGAAAGAAATGCCTGATACCATCACATTTCGGCTAACGAGGATTTCGGCAAACGAATGTGATTCCAGAACGAATTATTTTCGTTAGCCGAGGTATCACTGCATTTAAGATATAGAAATTAATAAGAACATTAATGAAGGTGTTATGTCAGGTGAAATTAACTTACTATAAGCAGTTTTATATCCATAACATTTAAATGGGATAGAATAACCAATAAGAAACTTTAGTTACACCGTTCATTCTGGAAATCAAATTAAAACGTTTCGACCGCCGTGAATGGAATACATGCCAAGTATAGAAACTATACTCCTTCGAGACTTTAAAACCAGTATGACGCGAGCAACATAAACATGAAAAAGGGTGCGAGCATGGTTATTTTTACCACAGCCTATTGGGCTTTCTAGAAACGCCTCAGTGCCATAGGAAGCATATTCCTTCCACGTCTGACCCACTCTGCGAAGAGGTATTCCCTTGCAAGACCACGTTTCGGGAAACAAATTTCCCGTTGCTGCAATCGGAAAACTCACTTCCTCTCTCCTTTATTTCACTCTGTTAGAGCTCCGTAATCTGTCTCGATCGAATTATAATAATTATCCCAACTGCAAGGATCCATTGTCGTTTGTTTCTCCGAAATATGTCCTTGGCCTCTATCCATATCTATATGAAATAGATAATGATCTCAGATCAGATGGTCTTATGTATAGTCAAAGTGGATTCTGAGATAAGGAAAGAATCTTATTAAATCAACATTTCTAAAATGTGTTCGAGTATTTAACATTTCAAACGAACTAAGAATGAACTGAATCAGCCTGCCTTAGTTAGTTTTAGGTAAGATAGTTTTTTCTTCTTAGAAGGATTTCATCCGAGAATGTCTGAAGCATGAATGAATTCACGAAGGCCGTGAAAATTAATTTATCGCACGCTCCATTGTTTCGTTTGTTACATTGATCCGCATTGTTCAGTTTGATAATGAAGTATTCAATTTTGCATTCTTACGGCGTAGCTTTAATTAGGGAATTAATTATTCAGGTTCATCAATCATGTAGCTATGTCATTACAGTGACGAAATCAGAAAACACATCGCGGGCTTAAAAATATATTAATAACTCCATTATAGGATAACTCATGAGTCAATTTAATAAATTCTAAATCAATGAATTTTTTCGAGTCATATGTAGCCTCAGTGTACATAGATTTTACACTTTACATTACAAATGAAATAGTATATAATTTTTGCTAGGGGTGCAACAGCAATCTGGTTTCGTCATCGAAAATCATTCTTCAAATCGAAAATTCCTCCTTACTTGAAGAAAGCCTCAAACTTACTTATTTTACTAATCCTTTCTTATTATTCCTAATCTAATTACTTTAATTAATTACTAAATTCTTATTATTACTGAGCAACAAAATAAAAAGGATGTTCGTATACCTACCATTACGTCTTCTCAAATGACTAGTAATTACGGAAGATCAAATTATTGCTCTTGTATATTGAGTTACTTAAAGTCATTTCGTATTCACTTTGCTAATCAGAAAATCGCTATAGTTGTTTGCAAAAATGTTGATTTTCGGTGTAGCATATTCATAGGTAGTAACTATTTTTGGGCAATCTATATTGCTTGGGGCATGGTAATAAATTCGAGATTAGTTGTGAACCTTGCTTACGTAAAGTTTATTCTATAAATTATAGGACGAGATTCCCGCACACATGAAAAATAACCTAAAAAGCTGCAGGAATACAAAACACTAATAAACAGTACCTACGCTAGGAAAATATATTATTCATAGGTCAGATTTTTGAGATTCCAGTGTCTTCTCCTGGTTTCCACTTCATTTTTCAATTTTCCATCTTTAATTGCGATACGTATCTCACAATCATCTGTTCATTAGTGTAACGGTTCCTCAGGAAGTTAAAGTTGGAGGTTTACTTTCCTCAGACTAATTCAACACCATTTTCACAACAACCACCAAGCAAACAGCTCTGTCCTCCGCACCTCCACAGTTACGTGATGTAACCCTTGCCTGTGTCCCCCTCATTGGATTCGGCACCCACGCACCCGGCGCCTCCGTCCATTCATTCATATGAGGCCCCCTCATCTTTGACTCATGTCGGACCCGCTTCCATGGAAACCCATAGGCGTCCTTCGGGAGGAGGAGTTGGTAGGGGGAGGGCGAGATAGTGGCGACTCCGTGCGGCTTTCGCGTGCACTTGCCTTGGAGGTCGCGAGCTCGCGAGGGCGTCTCTACTGGCCATTACACGGTTGGTGCTTGCGTGAGTCGGTCGACTGCTCTTCTTCGTCCCGGATAATAAGGACCCTCCGTGGGCGTATCACAGACCACCATGGGCAACTGCTGCTCTCGGTTCCGCGCCGTCTTCAAGCCATCCTCTTCGGAGACACCGGAGTCTCCCACAGCTCTGCATCCCCTGCGACCGCCGTCGTGGCGGAGGAATACTTTGCCGAAGCCACCTCCAGGTGGGTGGGGAATACACACCACAATACCTGCGAAGTTCCGTTTGTTTTCAAACGTGCGCCTCTAACCATTTCGTCTCCCATGGGAAAATCTCCTTCGGCGGCCTCAGATTCTCTCTGGACTAACAGCGTCCCCGTGGTGTTTTAGATGGCGGGAGAGTGTATGGGCGTCGACGAGGATGGACGGAAATTGAGTGTTTCTCGTTAAGAATGGATAGCACTCTCGCGGGGAATTATTTTTCGTAGGTTTTGTTCGCTGGAGGAGAGATTACGGTATTAAGTGTGCTTTCTATGCTCCCCCATTGTTAGTATTCATGTGATGTGCCAGAAATGCTGACCCTCTTCTCTCACGCCCTCCTCCATGCATTCTTATTCTTATTTTCTCTGTTTTTCTATAGCCTTTTCTGCCAATATTCATCTTCTATATAATTTTCGTACAATTTGCAGGCGGTTTTACAGCTTATCCCACGTCGTCCTTCTGTAAAACTTCTTTTTTCTCTTCCTTCACCGGTAAGTTTTTATTCTGCTCTCTTTGCTCCATCAACCTTTATACGATGAGAATTTTCTCCTTAATTTTCCTCTAGAGCCCGAATTTTCTTCAATAACAGCTAATCTCTCAGCGTCTACACATGCTAAAAGAAATAAAGCTTATTTTGATCATAAATGATAATAACTGAAACCATTACCCAATTATTACCTGATGGTGTACAGTAACGATACCCAGGGAGTTAATGTTAAATACTATATTGCGGTTTCAACAAAGTGAATTTTATACCTGTGATTATGAAATAGTTCTGCCAATTAACTCCACAAACTATCATGTCTGTATATCCTCAAGCATCCCACTCAATCTCTCGATTAGCCACCACCCATTGTGATCCCTCTTGTCTCTCGTAGTACGCGACGCTTTTTTCACCCCGTGGTACAAAGGTGCGTTACTGAATCACGGCGACCTCGAGAAGGGCGTGTCGGGTGGAATAGCGAAGAAAGCCGCCATTTTCGTCCATCTCTCTGAAGTGATGGCGAGTTTCGCCCGGAATTAATTCTAGGTGGTACACGCGCTCAAGATTTCGCGGTATTTGGGAGAGGGTCGTGCTTGGCTAAAGCGGAGGGCGTGCCTCAAATTCCGTCGACGTTCACTTTCGGGAGGTGAAGAATCGTCGGGACATTCATTCGGAAAGGAATTTGCCGGTTCTTTTTCATTCTTGACGGAACCAAATTTCTCATTTGCCCAATTTAAAAAGCGATGGCAAACGAAGCGTCGACTGCGATAAATATTTTCGAATCGGTATTTCATGTCAGCCGATTTGGAGCGAGCATACTCTCAAAAAAATAATGCAATACGAAAAAGAGAAAAAAGCTCCATATTGCGCCCCCTTTCAAAATTCAAGGTGGTAAAAGTGCTCCGAGTACTTGGAAGTGATAAAAAATATCCCTGATTCATCGATTTTCTCCGAATCCACCCTGAAGGTATTTAATTGGCTCACAGTAGCTGTCCTTGTAACATTTCGTTATTTTTTATTGAGAGAAATTATAAGAAACTGGTAAGATAACTTCAATTATTTGGAAGTCCTATTTATATAATCATGGGAACTTCTCATTGATTAAGCGATCAAAGGTGTTATGCTGATTTAAGCAGGGCTGGATTGAAACGAAGAGAGGAGCTAGTCTATTCCAATGGTGAGGCCACTCCCTATTCCAAATAGATGTTTCTGAATCATGGGGTTGCAAGGTAAATAATTTTAAGGTTGTCTAGTGACTAGAGTACCGTATGGCAGAATGTGCAAGAAAGACCAATGACATTTTCAGAAGTATCATAAACCTTGACTCAAGACTCCCTAAATTTTGAGGCTCTTTGGGACTGATAAGCCAATAGGTAAACTGGACTGTATTTAAGCCTGCAAAATAGAAAATTTTAAAGCAGCTGACAAACTCGAAAGCTGTCATTAATTTGTTACGCTAAAAATTGAGTAAGTTAGTATATATCTGTTAGCATCTTATGCATGGGATTTTGGACTACTCATTGCACATATAAACTACGTCACCTTTAGGACCACATTTCTCAGTATAGAAACCATTTGTGAAGAAATAATCTGAGAAATAGGAACTAATCTAATCCTCGTTTACCTCTCTATTCCCAGTTTGCTTCATTTTGATGTATCTTTACTGTCTCACTCTCAGTTTCTTCCTGTTTATTTCATCTTCTCTACCTCCCCTCCCCTTTCCTAAATATCCTTCACACGAGTTGGATATTCTCATGCATCTGTATTGCATATTGTATCTGTGCGAATGTATTTTTAAGGAAGTTTGGAACGAGTTCAGTCACAAAAATAACTTTTAAGGCAATACGAAAGCAATTAACTCCATAACTATCTTAAGCTAGTAATTAGTCTGACAATAAGACTGTTGCCGTACTCGTTTCGATCTAACTGTGATACGGATAAGGCTTTGGAAACCCATTTTTGCCGTAAAATTTTTAACATAAGTACTTGACATCTTGAGCATGGTCTATTAGCGTAAATAAACAGCAGTGACGATATACGGCGAGCTGAATGCAGAAAAAATGTTTATTTTTTAGAAGACATCAAGGAATATTCATCACGATATTTTATGGCATTTTCTGACACAGCTGCATGCGCTAAAAATAAGGTCAGCTAGGAAAACACAGCTTTGACAGATAGAAAGATCCATGGTTCCTCTTCAAGTCGAAGATTTCTCCACAAGATCGGGAAAGAATCGTTCACAAATGGCAGAGCCTCTCTCAACCGTTGGAGATTTTTCCGCCCTCCTGTTAATAGTAACATTTTAATCGCTTGCGCTCTGACGATATTACCAGAAATGAAGACGTAAAGAGGAGAAATTGTAAATTGCCATCATCATTTTATTTTTCCAACCTTGAGTCAAATCTCAATAGATGCTGCGTGAACCATAGGTCCTGACAATCTGAAATCTTTAGTCATCTAATGATAATATACCCAAATATGCACACTAAGTGAATGATGGGTTTTACCACCTGCATTGGATCTCATCTTTGGCAATGCGTCATGATAGATATTTGTGGAAGCCAATTTAAAGCTGCGTCACCAAGCTGAGCGAAACTTTGACCATACTCGAATAATTATCGCCTCGTCTTTAAATCCTAACATATGGTCAAGTGCTCGGACGGAGGGATTTTTAGCGGCACAATTCACTGAGCAGAGCGATGACATAATACACTAATTTAGGGATGAACATTTATTTGCTCGGCGGATACGCTTAGTTTCCGGCGCATTTTCACATTGTTTCGTTAATTAAGTACAACGTCTCATGCACCGTGAAGAGACTGAGAAAGTGGAGCCATCGACGAAACGGGTTAATGTTCGTCTTCGCGGCTCTGCACGTTACGCAACGTATCCGTCATCAACAACATTCCGTTACAAAACACGGGACGAGATTTTCATTTTCCTTTCCTTTTCGATAGTCTTTCCCTTACGTTCACTACCTTTTCTTTATTTTTCTTTCCTTCTTCTCTTCCTTTTTCCTTTTAGTCTGTCACGTCTTCACTCTTAAAGACTTTTATTCTCATGTAACACAAAATTTGCCTCTGAAACATTGATGGTCAACCTTGTTGAATATCTACACGATGAACAAATATAAAATAACATATGGTGAAAATAATACATCGGAACAAATACTCTAATTATCTCTTCCACAAACGGCCAACAACGACATCACTAAAGACATTTGTAGAACACCAGAGTTAGAGTTGAAAGCTTACTGCTTACACATAAAGTCCACTCGAGACAATTTCGTCGTCGAGAAAGTCATTTTGGACAATTTTTGTGCAAAGCGGGAACAGATAATTTTTAATTTCTCGCGCAGCTTAACCTTTACGAAAACCGACGAGTTTCAAGAATCGGTTCGGTCGGCAGACGCAAACGAGGAAAGAGAAACACGAAAAGAGGTTTCCCTCGCTCCGATAACCTGCGATGCCGTTCCTCCAGAGAGAGAGTGTGAGCCTACTCCATCCGATCCCGGCGATGATCTCATTGGCCTTCCGTGCATTCCGCGGAAGAACTAGAAGTCAGAGGGGAAAGAAGGGGGAGAGAGACCACGGATGGGCCGGCATCCTCCTTTTCTTTACTCGAAGACGGAATTCCGCGACAGTTACAGACGTTTACCGAGAATTGCGGCCACGGGATCGCGATTAATTATATTCGCGATGACAGGCATAATTGTTGCGGAATCCTATGTATTTTTGTCAATAGACGAATAAGGGCATAATTCTTGAGTTCTTCTCTTTTATGAGTAATATCCCTCCCCTCCAGAGACATCGGACTTAACTGCTTAGGCGACTAGAGCGGGATTCCGGTACAATCAGAATGATAAGGAGTCCGGATCCCCCCCTACCAAGCGGTGGCAGGTTTGGCCGACACCTGCTAACCATGGCCTCCTTAGTTTTGGAACCTCAGGGAGAATTCTTGCCTATAATATCGTTTGCTGTATGTCATAAAATAAACTTTAACTGGGCAATTTTTTGCTTGATAAATCATGAAATTGGCGTCTCCTTCAATTTTAAGTTTGGATTTCCTTCGAAGCAGGGCCCTGAAAATCTCTTTTTTCCGGAAATTCGTCCGAAATTCTCAGGTGAAGAAATCCAATATTTAAGGAGGTCAGAAAGTTCAACTTCGGCAACGCATTGGTGTGGTAACGGAAGTGTCATAATATCTACGTATATAAGTGAAAACCTCGATAAAACGAAAGCTGTGATATTATTCTTCTAGGATTATTATTCTAATCTTTCAATTACTCTCATTATAAAAATATTGACAACGAACAATTAGGACTTTCTCTATAACTACAAGCCAAAAGTGATAGAAAGTTTTAACATTCGAGTTTCTGTTTCTCAATATGTAAGCATACACAGAGGCAGAACTGTATTCGAATATAAAATAGAGTTAATATTTACCGAGCTGACAGTGAACTGCTTGTATGTTCTACTTCTGAGAGATTAATTCAGACGTGAAGAATACGGTAAAATTGTCTAAATAAAAACGAGAGCATTCATGATTTCATTATGATCTTACTGTAAAATTTTCCCCGAGTTTTGGACAACGCGAGGTAATATAGGCGATTCTTACTAATGCTAGATATTGCATCAGTGCATTGTTTCCGCGAGTGGATGTGGCTATTTTAGCTCACTCGATAATGTATGTACGTGGTAAACATCTGTAAAACAAGCGTTACATCTTAAAGTCGACGAGGCTTATTAGCAATCTTTTCCCCTCGTCTCAAATTCCCCATTCCTTTGTCGGCCTCCCGTGGACACTGGTTTTCATCTCGCAGTCAATTCGCTGCAACTCGAGAAGAGTATGCCTCATACCGCCCACCCTCGTCTCCTTCATGCACTCTACCCGTGACAATCAGTAGTGATGTCACGCCAATCTCATAGGATTAGATTAGATTGACCCTTGATTTGGACTATGTGGATGAAAGGGAGAGGAGCATCCAGTGCATAAAGAGTTGAGATGGAGAGGATTAGAGGTTAAAGATAAGGGTGCCGATGGAGTGGAGATATGCTGAGAATAAGATCCATGAGAAGTCAAGTCATAAAATGAGCAGCTATGTCGGAATATCTTAGGGATACAAAAACGGTTTAGTGGGATCTTAGATGAGTTTTGTGTGTTTTCTTGTGTTTAGAAGGAAGAGAGTTTAATGAACGGAGATTTTAAAAACACTAACAGCTTTTTCGTTGGGGAGAAAAGTGATGAATATTTCCCGTAGTTCGGGACAATATCCGTGATTATCAGGGTTTATCGACCTTCATACGTTCATATAATTATTGTTATTAGTGTAGGTTGCTTCTCGGACTTTTTATTGTCTAGATAAGTTAACTGTAAGTTGGAAAACCTAGAAACTATGTTGTTGCTCGATATGCTTTCATAATTATTATAATAAGCGTTTTTATTATGGAGAGATTAAGACTAACGAGACTCTTCTTAAAGTTACATCGTCTTTTTTATGCTTTAAAAAGAATGTGATATCGATAAAAAAAAGTGCGAAGAATATAGCTACAGCCTGCACCTCAGAAAAATATTAAACACTGCCGAAAATCGGTCACGAGAATGGGGCGTGAAAAAAATGCGAAAACTACCGATTGTTCAAATAAATTTTAAGAGGAAAGAAGTTCATTTCAATCCTAAATAGTAAGCACGGAAGGTACAGTTTTGCAATAGGAATGTGTGTAAGAAAAGACGATACATTTCGAATGAACGAGACAAAGAGAAAAATAGCAGATATTAAAAGGAAAATAGCACTTCACCTCACTTAAATTATGCTCTAATGATTGTGGTGATGGATTATGATGTAACTTTAAAAATTTAATTCCATTTACTCTGAATGTATTCTCCGACCAGCATCATCAAATAGTCGTAGAATTAGCTTGCGAAGAATGCATTGAAGAATGCGCTCACTATCACGAAATTGCGGATTCTTAGTACGATAGTAGTAATATTGTACATGTTTATAAGGTGCCTCGACAACTGAGGTTATTTTGCTCCTCTTTTCTTCTTGTTCGTTCCTATAATAATATAATAATATTACATTCATTTCGCCAACACTTCTTTCTGAGATTATAGTCTCCACAACAATGTATCACATACGACGATATGCTGACAATGTTTTTCAATAAATAAGTGGGGGTGTTAAATGTATCCCATAAAATTTAAGAGACCCGTTCCGAAAGAGACCGATGACTCATAAAACTCACACTTGTAAGTTCCGTAAGCCTTAGAAATAAAATATGCATCGAAACATTGAGTTATTACCGCTCGTTTGATCACATTTTTTTCTCGCTTACGGTACCGCTGGATTCGTAGTATTCGAACACTCCTAAAATGTATTTTATATGGGTAACTTCTAAGCTGTTTCTCACAGCTAAAATTAACGTTCTCTCGAATCACAAGGACACGCAGCTTCCTGCCATGTACCGTTGCCCTTGATTCACTGAATTAGAATAGGCAATAAAAGATAACAACGGTTGGGAGTTAAAATATCGGGAGTTTGAAGATAGAGAGCTCATGGAGAGGATCGAATTTCCTAAAGTTCATAGCAAGAGGTTCGAAAGAAATCGACAGCGGTAGGCATCAAGAGAGAGAACCCAAGGGTAGGACGAACTCGTGATACAGCGAAATTGCTCACGGATTTGCCTCGCCCATGAACGCGAGAGATCTGCCTGCAATGCAAGGAACGATTGATACGGCGCGGCGTAAGAGGCGGTGAAGTCACCCGGATGCATTCGATTCTTTTTATCCTTGGCTGCTATTAAGAATGAACGCACGTTGCGATACGATTACTATTCAATGCTTTTGTATACCGAGCAGCTCCGAGGCTATTCTCAGTGAACAGTTCATATTTTTCTCTGAAGAAGAGTTAATTTTGTTTCAGAGTTTACTATGATTGTTTATACTGATGAGTTATGCTATTCTTCATGCTTCTCCAATCATAGAGAAAATCTTCATTCATCGATGTTTTGGTGGTTATCACTTTTCACTTCATTAAATTGTCAAAAGGTTACGTAAAATGGAACAAAGACCATGCAATCAATGATTTAAATTTGCCGCAAAGAAACATGATTCTATATCAATGATTTGTAACTAACTCAATCACATAGTAAACACTTATTTTTACTTTCTCTATAAATGTAACTTATAACGCTGACAATATAATACTAGTAAATAAGATGCAGATATACGTTTATATTGCGAGGATCCCAATTTTTATTTTCCATGGAGTGCAGCATTTTTGAGAGAGGTGTTGGAACTTTCATTTAGATATCATGGGATCTAGCAGCTGAAAACCTAAACACTGATTTATAAAATTATTGCCTTTGAAACGCATTCCCTTCCAAACAGTATCGTCGGAGAAAGATGCCATATTTTCTTTTGGCCATGAAGAGACATCACTAGTAGGAAATGATTCGCCTTCGATTTATTTGCTCTGAATATTTACTGTATGCATTTATATGACGAGTCCACTGTTAACCACTTCAAATCTTTGCTGGGACTGATGTATAACCAAATGAATTGATTTGGCATCTACATTCGAAACATGTTCTGAATCTCGGGAGACAAAACTGGGCATTCAAAGCGGCAGCTACTTCTTGTTACCACCATATGGGGGTCAAACACGAGGACAAGAGTAGAAAGCGACAATAGTTCGGCTCATTACTCTCTGATACGAATGAAATGGTGTGCGAAAAGGGTTGGGTTCGAAGGGGGATGAAAATATGTACTGGCAGAGAAGGTGATTCATCCCGGGGGATAGACACCACAAGGCCACCGGGCAGATCCGTCCACTTCCTTGACCCTATTCCACGGCGGCGGAAATGCAGAAGAAAGACAATCGGTCAGAGCGAACGTGGGAAGAGATTTCCAATTCGGTGTTCACCGAAAAGGGTAGGCTCAAGGAAATCGTATATGTTTTGGTGGAATGAATTATGCAAGAGTTTTTGCCGCTTCACGTAAGCTCTGTTTCCAGACGCGGCCCTGAAATAGAGATCGGCGGTGGTGCACAAAGTCCACCGGGGAGGTCAGCTACCCTTCAGAGAACAGACAGATCTTAGCGGAGTCTGGGAACAGCTCGTCGCTGCTCGAAACTTGCGTCGTATACATAATTCATTCCTACCGCCGACAACATTACGAATTGTTGCCTAAGTGTTGATATGTTCACGGCCCTAATTGATTTGTAATGAAACCTCATTATTTCAATTAAGAATGCATTTCATAGCATACCATACACGGAAAATTAATCGAAAAACATAGATAGCGTTTACTCGATATTAATTCGGAATATTGTGGTACATATTTTGCAGTTATCGAGGGTTATGATTAAATTTCGTTGTTTTCACCGAATTCCAAAAATTATACGTTAACTAAGTAATTCATGTATCGATGTCTTTCGGGTTCTCTTCCACGTCTTTTGTTTCCGCTGGACGACGTTTCGGATGCGTTTCAGCAGCCATCTTCAGGTCACCTTCGACCGAAACAAAAGACGTGGAAAAGAACCCGAAAGACATCGATACATTAAAAGAAAGCCACGGAAACCTGCAATCCTATAAGGAATTCATCTTTGCTCATTTCCCTAAATGTCATAGCGGTTACTGTATTGACCGAAGAACATATGAATTATGTTCTTCGGTCACATACATATAGTAATTGCATATATACCATATAATACCATACGCCATATTACCATACAATTATGTTCTTCGGTCATATGCATATTACACATATACCACAAGCAGCTTCCTGAAGATGAAATCTGCTAGTCAACCCCTTTATAATCAACAAGATAGAAAGAGCATAGAGTCAACTACTGCATAGGTCATAAAAAGTTGGGACCTAACGCAGCATCCTTCGAGTGATATGGCCTATCGTAGCCAGGCATGTGTGACACTTGGTCAACGCATCGACCCCCACACCTCCGTATTTAGCTTTTTGGGACCAGACTCGCTCTTGCTTAATTCAGATAGATTCCCATTTTCATCACGATTCTGGGTGAACACCGATAAATGTTGACCATCCCCGAGAATTGAAGCGGTCCAGGACCGCTTTCACCAAAATCCCCCTGAAAGCTGCTACCCACATAATTATCAGGGCATATGCATAAATTACAACATATAATTAAACTTCTCGTACTCCGTGATCTATTTTTGAATCTTCGCCTCTTGCTAAAGTAGCTTTTCTGTACGACGGAAATCATGAAAAAAAAATATATATATAACTATTCACAATTCTTGTGGAGCAAACTCTCAGCTTTCTGCTGCTCCCTAATCAACATACTGCTTCTTTTTGATTCCTAATAAAGAAGCATGGTACATATGCTCATGCCCTCTCTTGAATAGTCTTTGAAATTCGAATAATTTTAATAGTCATTGAGTAACATCAAATTAAGGTCAACTGCTGTCAAACACAAGCTTGAAAAAGTCGTCGAATGATTCTTCGGGCTATCGGATAGCCAAGTGGGCAAAGCATTCGAATTCGGAGAAAGCGACCCTGGGTTCAATCCCCGGTGGGGACTTACGAGAATGCGAAATGACCTCATCTGTAGAAGTACTTTTAAAAATACTACTATACTACGATTCTTCATTTTGCATTAGTTAGGTTTGCTCTTACTCCTACTCTACCACATAATCCAATAGCATCATCATTTGAAATTCGTATGTAATAAATGAAGCTTCGCTTCATTCCTTTTGATAGGCCATAATCTCTTCGGAAGAAGAGGATAAGAATCAAATGCTTAGGAAAAGGCAAACGTAAAGGTTAAGTGCAGCTTATCCCACTTAGGCGAAGAGGAGAAATCGACAGGTGTGGAGAAAGAGGCCGTAGAATAGAGAATAGGCACATTTCCAACGTGTTCTATCGCGAAGCGCTGTCATATTCTTCACATGGGCGAGGCTAAATGCGTGAAATCTCCACAGTACGTTCACGATTCTCGCAGTTGAAGGGGGCACGTACAAGGAACACTGCTATCCCTTCAAAGCGTTTACACCAAATGGTGCATTGTCTGCCCTCCACCGCATTGTAGAAGAAGAGACGACATTCTTAATATTACTTCCTGAGAACCTCACAGGAATTTGTACAGTAAACCGTAAGAACCGGAATTTACAATACGTTACTTTATGCGAAAGCTGAATATGAGTTCCTCCATATTCTTCGGCTTCACCAGGTACCGAGAGGTCTCTGTTCGCCGCATTTCTTACCTCTTCGCAACCCGCGCGTCTCCTTCGCTCAAGCCGTTCTCCAGGAAGCAGTCGCTCCACTACCTCTTCCTCTCCTTCCCTTCAACTGTTAAGTCCTCGTTCTCTTCCAACACAGCGTCCGTCTCATCTCATGTTTTTGCCGGAGTATTATCCTCCGCTGCACTTTCATAGAGGCCTCTGTCATTCCAGCCATTGCTTTTATCAATCACTCTTTTCATCCCGGTTGCATTCCCAAGAAAATCAGTTTCTTTCCATCGGCTTTCTTCGTTAGTGCGACCTTTTTCTTAGATCTTGTTTGTGATACCGTTTTGCGAGCGTTGCAACTTAACGTTGCGTGTTTAACAGCCTCTGACACAAGATTTTTAATACTTTCCTCCAATCTGTTAAAACGTTTAATAATCTATTTTAAAAAGTAATACAAGATTCGAACTACGTGTTTCTATCTTTGCTTTTCTTCGATGAGTTCAGTGCTTAATTTTTTATCAACTTTGTTACCTATCCATCCTTTTTATTGACTGGAAAAATTCCATTGTTTTTTAATTAGAGGAGTTTTTGAAGGAATCTAGTTCTAGAAGGAATCGAACATTTATTTCCAATTGGTTGCTAAAGACAAATTCAGGGGATTAAGAGAATATGAGATGTTCTCAGAAATGCTCATTCTCAAAATGAGTATTCACAGAATGTCGCATGGCAATTAAGTCAATCATTAATAACTAACCCTTGAATGGAATGATACAAAGGAGTTTCGCAATAAAGATGTGAGGTTAATTTTAAGTACTTAAGTATCAGCTAGAGGGAAAATATAGGAGTTAACTAGCCTTTACGAGTAATAATACTCCCCGGTGATATCACTGTAGTAGGTAGGTTAAATACTGTAGCGATCGAGAGAGAATTTTTTCCCGTGCACAATACAAATTTTAATAATAAATGTTATGAGACTGGAATGTAGTGAGTAGAAGGCGATCTTAAGAAGTTATTGGACAATTGTTCATACTAGACAATTAGTTCTAGATATACGATGTTAGACAATCCTTCTTAGCCTTATTCCCATCTCTTTTGGGACTGGCTGATGATATTAATGACTGTTGGTGATGAATTTTGTTTTGGCGCTGATGTTTACTGCAGGATGCCCTTATTTCCGTCAACCCTTATCGAAGAAATCGAACACACCCACAACCATTTCCTAACTATATAGAAATATTTGCCGATTTGCCAGAACTCGAACCTTGGGACCTTGGGGTTTAAGCACTTGTACGCTAACCTCTTGGCATTCACTTCTAGTTGATTTGACACACCGGTAAAATGATTAAATTTCAATATATTATGACAAAAAGTATTTATTAAGCATGTAATATCTATTTATTAAGTGCCAAATAAATATGTACATTTTTTTTGTGTTCCTAACTTTTGAAAACGGAACGATAGTGGTAGTGGAATTGTTAAAAGTGCTTCGACTGCTAAGGTCATTTCGTACGTAGGCTCCCACCGGGAATCGAACCCAGGACGGCTTACATCGAAGTCGAATTCGTTGTCCACTTAGAACGGAATGGTTAAACTCAAAATGTATTGCAAGATGAAGTCACGGAAACACATCGTTATTGCATTATAGTACGTGATGTATGTCATACGCATGTTAAGTGCGTTATAACCTAGAAGAGACAATTAAAGCATTTGAGAGTGTGATAAACATTCCGATTGCGCTTTGGCGTGTAATTATGGGCGCGTTCATACAACAAAAGCATTTCTGAGTTACTGAGTAAGAATTGCTGCAATATTCTGGCATCTTATCCCAGCCAGATATAATCACAACAAAGACAATGTTATGCTGATTTGAACTTCTATAAAATACCACGAAAATTTCTCGGATCTCTTGTCTACTTCCTGTTCGACATCCCGTTTTGTCGAAAAAGATTGACAGAGGATGGTGTTTACTCTATGGCGATGGTCATCTTGGCATTTTAATGCACTCTTTCAAAAGAAAAACGCATGAATAAGGAAATTTTGAATAAGGGAAACGCCATTGGTTGTAAGATGAATAAATTCCTCATTCGTGCTTATCCAATCCATATTTTTTTAGCCAGTGAGTACGTTTTCAGGATTCTCATACCTACTGATTCTTAGCGAAAAATTCAAATTTCATGTAATGTTTATGTACAATTCAAAGAAAATGCTGTGATGCTAATAAATATTTAACGAATTTATTTTAATGAAAAGTTTTTCCTTTTTTATTTGCTGATTTTTTTTGAGAAAAATTCAGAAGAAATGTAAATTTAAGTATAGCAAGAGGATTCACAAGCATTTTCTTTGGAATTTTGAAAACCTTTCAGTTTTCCAGAAAATCTCATAATATTAAACTCAAGATTATTATTTTTCTGCATGACGTTACTCAGAGTGGAATTTAAAATGAAACTTCTCTTCAGAAGTTTTTCATAATACAGATGCAATTAATCGAATAACATTTAATTATTCACTACTCTCAATACATATTGCGGGAAGTTGTTGACGGACTTTTTATGTCATCTTTGCGAGATTTTTATATATAAGACCAAACACAGGGGCCAAAGTTTCTTCGATCCGAACTTAACAGACCTTCCCTGTGAGAAACAGTAAGCAAGGCGGAGCAAATAGCTGCTGGGGAAAGCCTCCGTAATTAATTCCTTCTTATCGCTCGTGTCAGACCGAGAAGCAAACACTGGAGTTAATAGCCGTTCAAAAGTTGCCAATGCACTCATCAGCGAAAACGTTCCCGTTTCTTTGGCCATGTCAATAAACGTTCGTCAATTCGGTCCATTTACTTCCCATAGCGTCGGCTGACTCGACGGAAACCACTAGAAAGGGCCATTTCTCTTAACCTCCGCCATAATTTCTCGCTCTCCTCACATCGTCACCCTCAACATTCTACGGTTTCCCTGTCGAATGCTCCTGTCTCGGCTGTATATTGTAGTTAGAATCTATTAATACCCTATAATACCCGCAGAATCTAATAATACCATGGGGCAGAATTTGAGATCGCGGAACTGTTTACACAGGCGTTACCCATCGGAACGGTAATGATTTTGGTCTGCGGCCAATTACTGCCTCGCCAAATCGTTCGATCGCCGTTATTTGCGCCCAAATACAACAATAGTAAACAAGGAGGAACCGGAAATGAGGACACGTGGAGATGCGGGAGGCGAAAGGGAAGAAAAATAAGCTGAAACAGCAAGACGCGTGTGTTTATTAAGCCGAAATATAGGCCAGCTCCATCGCGAGTTTTGTCATTGTAACGAAATTGATTCAGCTGTGTACTCGTAGGTATGCATTAAACGATATCGAAGAAAATGGGGCCAAGGTTATTCATAATAAAATATTTAATATCAGCACAAAGCAGTCTAGTGAGTATGACTACAGTTTGAAGAATAGAAAACGGAAAAGAAAAAATGTAGAAAGAAGAATTAAGTTGTTTGAGACTGAAGAAAATACCTTTTCCCTCTCAACTCCGATAACATATGCGTATAGCCAAAAAATAAGGATGAAATCACAATCAGAATTTTATTCTCCACTATACATTATACACATCCTACAGGAAATCTATTTATTATCAATCTACCATAAAGAATCTACACGATAAATTAGAGATTAATTAGAATGCAAATGCAGTTCAAGAGTATTTAAAACTGAGGTTGAATTTTTAATTCACCATTTTTTATTCATCAGTTGTGATGTACGCTTTTCTTCATTTCTGGTGAAGCTAAGGGAAATGAGCTTTTTCCTTACTGTAAATAACCTATGAGCATTTTTTTTAAATAAAAAAAATTGCAGAATAGAGATTTTCTCTTTTACGCTTGCATATGCAAGTAAAGAACCCACAACCAATAAACCCACAGCCACTAAATGTGTTTTGATTCAAAGTAACGTATGCTGGGAGGTGATAATATCGGAATAGCCTTCGTCGTGATTTCCATTTGAGTTTACCAAGAAAGAAGAGATAAGAATTCAGCCGCACCTTGGGAGAGGAATCGCGTCTAAAAGGGGACGTACTAGTTGGTGACAAAAGGCGGAGATTGTTTTAACAACAAACTCAGTCGTGAGAGTTGCCTTTTAGAATCGCAATTAGCAGAACGCAAATGATTCCCGCAGTTTCCGTATGAATTATGGCGTTTAAAATACCATCAAGTATGTTACTACTATATCCAGTTTTCCTACTCAGCCTTTTTCAAATGTCTTGATGCGCATATCAAATGTATTTTGCTTTTTTAGCGAGAAATATATCACTGAATTTTTCATTGTAGATAAGGGAAAGATAAAAACTTATAAAGTTAAGGAAAACTCGATTCTGGCGGCAATATTTCACCACTGGTTACTTATTGTGATTATATAGCAACATTTGATCCCAAAAAAATTCTTTCTCGCAGTATGTCACAATTGATAATTATGGACAAGGTCCGCCAAATATCGCTTGATCTTAACCTTACAGATCATTTGGTCATCTCTCTCAGGAATATTAATAGGCTATATATAGTTGTACCATATTTTTTATTTATTTATTTGAATTCACGCAATTCAATTTTTATAAAAAACAAGGTTCTATTGAGGTTTAATTTATACAGAGATCATGCAGTTGAAATATAAATGCAATCGTGGTTTCGGAGCCTCGCATCATCAACATGCCCGGATTACAACGCCAGACTTCGATCATAAAGCGTGTATTTGTAATTTAAATTTAAAAAATGTACTTATTACATAGTAAATAACATGAGAATACCTCTAACCTTGAGAGATTCAGCGGCGCTTTAGTTCTCTGATATATAAGACGTAAACATTTTCTGTTACATTATATTTGCTTCCTCGATCGCCGCTTTCAGATTTCCGAGTGCAGGCGCACTCTAGATAAAAAAAGCATGTTCTCGACGTTCATTAACTGCTGGAGGCAATAAAACCAGAAGAAATCGAATGGTACGATATCTTAGTATCCCAATGGCATGATGGGATCAGATGGCGACCTATGACTCAGTTATGTCCGCGAAACACATTTATCGTTCGTTAGAAAATATGCGAAGGGGAAAGGGGAGAGATGAAGCTGAGGTCCTCCGGTAGGAAAGTCCTGAGACAGCGCAAGATGAAGGAACCGAAGACCGGTTCTCAGCGTCTGTATCTTCCTCCCCCCTTCTCCTCTCACTTTCTCTCTCTCGATCGCTCTCTCTTTTTGCCGTCCTTGGGGGGCGCCCATTCCACTGCGAGTCATATATTCAAACTCCGAACATGGCGAATTCCAAAGTGTCTCCGATGGGCCTCCGTAGGTCCGCATCGGGATTAGTTGGAGGAGTATCAACGAACGAGAATGCTTGTGCGATGAAATCACTCGCGAGTGTGATTTCGAGCGCGATGAAGACGTTTTGAGATGAAGTTGCGCGACTCGTACCGCAACTATTGCCCTTCAGAGTGCACCAGTTCCCAAGAGCTCCTCGGCCGAAATTCCTTTGTTTCATTTTTCTTTCCGTGTATTCACGGAGATGTGAACTTCCTCTATGTTCCTTTCTCGTGCCGTTCTTCGAGGTTCTCTGGTTGATCTCCGCCGCATTAAAAATTCGGGGTATTATGCAAGGCTGAGAAGGGCTCTCGCATGGAAACTGAAGGACTTTCAGGGAAGTAATTAACTGGCTGGAAATGGTGGAATTAACGCGCGGAGGAATGCTCTGCAAAGAAGCTCGTACAAGCGGGCTATCTGATGAATTTTCCTTCAGACCAGAGTTATTTCACTTTTCTCAAGGTTGAATATGAATTTGGTGAGGAAGTTTCCGTTTTCGATGTTGCTCGTGATACGCTACGTAGTTTACTTCCGCCTGTGACCGACTCTCGAGAAACAAACCACCTATCTTCCATAAAACTAACCCGAAACTTTAAAAGCATTTCCTCGCAGCAATCTCTAGCTAGCGGCTGTGATTATGTTCCAGTAAACAGCTGCCTTTGGCGAGACCTCGATTGGAAAGGTTTTATATCGAAAAAGTTCCCATGAAAAGAGTGAAAATTGAAGTGTTAGTAAACAGCTTCGTGAGCTGAAATAGTAAGAGTGTAATGCCACGAGATAATGACTTTTGAGTTTGATTTGACTAAATGAAGTCGATTTTCTTATATTTAGCAAGAGAAGAATAAATATGCAGAGGAATGAGAGGAATATCTCGAACTGCTAGCTCCGAGGTTCATGTCACATTCCATGTGAATGGATTCACTATTTTTATTGACGAAACACATTTCCGAAAAACTCCAGTTAATAAGGGATGATTATTTCCATATTTATTCACTATGTGCATTACACCAAGAAAAAATCCGCTGTGAAAGAAAAAAAATAATTTAAACTCTTTATAAAGAAATTATATTGTAGTAGATTTAATGTAGTGATATATGGATCTGATGATTAATAAAGATAGTGATTTTTATTGCCAATTCCATTGTAAGTAGTTGTTAGATAAACTCGTAAAACCAACTAAGCGTCTCATTCCTTAAATTTTACCCATTTCCGTATCTTAAAATCGGTTCACCAAAAATTTAAAGCTGTTGACAAAGATAGTTTAACCGTATATTTTTCCGCTTTAATTGCGAACATGATCGCTAGAAATCTATGCTTCGATTTTCTTGCTTTTCCCTTCGTGAAAATCCCACATTACATGGCATATTAAATTAAGGAGAACAATAATATACCGAATTCAACAGCTGCGTAGTTAAATTTAGTTACTTTTCGGTTTATTTCCCAATGGATGAGATTTTCGACCTCTGACCGAAAGAGATAGAGCTTTTATTATGGACCCGAGCAATCCGAGGAAATCATCTTTATAAACTACCTTGAGAATAGTTCATCATTAATAATTTAGCACAATAAGTTGTTTCTGTGTGGTTTATATAGGTAAAGTTCACTTCGTATCACTTCCCTACCACTTATCAACATGATTTAGTATTTTATATTTAATGGATGACCTCAGCCTTTACTTCGTGAAACCTTCTAATATTATTCATAGCGAAATAAAGATAGGAACAATATATTCCGGTTTCCACAGAACGTTTATTGAAAATGACGACTAGTTTCAACACTTGAGTGTCATTATCACATTCACACTTTCTATGACTTGATAATGCCACTCAAGTGTTGAAACTAGTCGTCATTTTCAATAAACGTTCTCTGGAAACCGGAATATTTTGTTCCTATCTTTATTTCGCTATGAATAATATTTTATATTTGACATCCTGTCTTCGAATTCTTGTAGTGTCACTTCTCCTTAGTACCTGCTAACCAAGTTTTCTGGAAAATAATGAGTAATCATCCTTCGCAAATTCAAGAATATGAATCAGTGTGTGGTCTTCAATCCGGATCTTCTCCTTTGAAAGATATTTCTTCCGAGGAAAGCTTTGCAAATACAACAACAGACAAATATTATCGCAAACAGATGATATTATTATTATTTACATTTACTTTAGATTTCTCAGCGAAGTTATCTAGTTCAGTATGGTTAGAAACTGGACTATGAAAGCAATTTTATCATTTTAATAAGGTAAACAATTCCTCATAAGGGAAGCTAAACAGGAATCTTTCCAGCATATAGAAGGTACAAATATGTGTATATTGCTGATAGATAACGTTCCTTAAGACCGAAAACTAAATGAAGATCTAGAAATCGTAAATTTTAGTATCTTTCGCTGATTCTGTAAATTATGAAAAATTTGACTGACTTATCGTAACCATGAAAGCATTGATGGTTAATCGTTATGAATTGAAAGAAAGCTCTCTTATATCACGCTTTAGATATGTTTATTTATTTCTCCACATTCCATGTGGGTAAGGTAAACATCACTTGACGAAGAGACAATAACCGATTTTCTATTCTTTCAAATGCCGTTCATCGGATGTGGATTTCAAACAATCTTGCTGGTATCACCCCCCATGAATTTACCATCTGAACGCAAAAAAATTGATGCCAGAAGAAGGGTTTATTTCTGGAAATATTTCACACCCAGATAACCGTCAGTTGTTTACAGGAGGGAGAGGAGAAAGAGTTGATTTTCTGAGTTGAATTCTTATGCTCTATCTATTTTCAAACTTATGTATCTCGTCGTTTTTCCAAGCAATGACTCATTCCGAGCGCTCCTCAGTCATAGCCTGCCGAATGAAATTCAGTTTTAGCCACATTCTGTTGACCTACATTGTCATGATATAAGATGGGAAGAAAGCATGTACGTCACGTCTGCCAACTGATACCATATTCGTATTTTCTTTACAATTCTCGGAATTTGGATTCTTGAGCTCTATAAAGTCTCTTTGGAAATGTATTTATTGCAATAAAAAGGTTTCTTTGCTCTTACCATTGCCAATAATTTCAACTTTCTCCACTTTCGTCATCGGATGTCCAAAGGATCATATCCTGAACGCTTTTATTCATTTTCTCCCCAAAATTATTTACGTTCGCTGTGACTCCGGAGCTTTTCTCAAATCTTGCAATCCCTTGTCAGCAAAACTAACCTAATTTTTCATCATGACAAAATCAACCCATCAACTTTAATATCTATTACCACCCATCTTTTTAAAAATTACACTCTTGGCCATACAAAAGCGTATTAATTTCTTCTACTCTCCAAAACCCTCTAACATGTTCAAATGAATCAGTGTTGAGTGTGCTCTTCCTATAGTTTAGATTTCCAAGTTAAGTGTATGTGCTCTAGCTACCCATCTGACTTCTACCTTATACGTAAACTGCATTCCAATCCCACGCATACATCCAGACGTTTCCGTCGACAATCTTTCCTTCGACACGACAGAGGTCACGACATGTAACTTGCTCCTGTCATTTAGGTAATATGTGTTAAATTACGCTTGAATCGTAGTTAGAATAGCTCAAATGACTATGGTAATAGCTTTTTACCGTAAACGTGTGTATGAAATGGGTGATATTATTTCCATGTCACTACAAAAGATATTTTCCATATAAAGTAACCCAAGTGTTCGACCTATTAGCTAATAAATTTGTCTATAATAAAAATCATTTTTCTACTTGTTCGTCTTCTACTTCTTTCCTAAAATAGTTTGTTCTATCTCATACCACATCTTCATTAGTATAAAATAAAATATCGAGCCAAATAACCATAAAATCAAAGCAATATCATTTAATTTCTCTCCTATTCAAATAAAGTATAATGGATTGGTATCGTTAATGTTATTAAAATGAACTAATTTGCTGCAACCTGACATAATCTCTACCCCATGAGTTTGTCACAGTATAAAAGCTGTCGTTTCCAATCTTTCATAGAGCACGGAGAGATTTTTTAATACATCAATTCGCACAGTAATTCGGCTACCAAATATTTCAACTGGAAGGCTTATCGACGATTTTTCAGGAGCTTAGTTCGTGATTTGTAAATAAGATACTTTGAGATATATACGGCATAGTTAAGACTTTGATGGCTTCTCCATTTCCGGCTTTAGACTTATGCTAATTGCGCTGAGTTGGACATTTCAGTGAGAGATAAAGCCGACGTCATAGAGGATTAGAAAAGGAGGAATTCTATTCCTTTTAGCTCTAGAAATGTCACATTTCTCCGCTTAACTTACTGATTGGAGCCTCATAAAGATTTACTTTGAAATTCAAAGACTTCACTACTTATTTTCTTCTGCCGTCATCTGCCATCGCTTCAGCTTCGCATTCGAGTCGGAGTTTAGTCATTCAGAATTTGCGCTGTAACGGAGCTTTAAGTTTATAAACTTTCTTAATATCTTCCTACATACATTACATGATTTATCAATTCCTGTTACATCTTGTATTTTGAGAAAATTTCCATACATTTTTCCTAAAAGTGCCCGATTTTACGTAACTATTCATCCTATTAAAATGAGAAGTAGACGGACCAACGTTAAATAAAGGAGTACTCCAATACCACCAAAACGCAAGCAGATCGTCACCACCAATGTAGGTACATTTCGCTAGCCAAGCTACCATTCTTGGCTACGACATTCTGCACAAACGACCATTGACATCTTGCTCAGTTGCAGAATGCTTCACAACTCAGGACAATGAAAACCTTGAAATAAGAGATGAAATCATTTCACTCTTAATCATCCGTGAAAAATTTTTATAGAGCTGCCGACCCAAATCATTACAAATATTTTTGAGTATTTCCTGAGACGATGTTTAACCCGGGCCGGGCTAGAGGGTGGTTCCTTGCAACCTAGCATCCGGGCCCCGAGTCGGAGGGGGCCCCAATTTGCGAGGGTAACTTCCTTATTTTGCAGATAGCAAACAATAGATACGAAAGAAACTTTGTTACGATAATTCTGTTAGTTTATTAAAATTACTTATCACATAATCAGAAGAAGCAGAAAAATTGTGACTCCCGGATAGCCTAGTTAGCGCGTTCGATTCCCTATGGGGATCCGTACTTGCGAAATGACCTCAGCTGTAGAAGGACTCTTAAAAATTCTACAGTAGAGAAGGGGACCAAGTAGACATTTGCTCTTGGGCCCGCTTTGGTGGATGGCATATGGGTTTAAAATTTAAAATGTTACTTGAATTCATCGGAAGGCATTCAATATTGGCTGAAAGTGGCGTTAAATACTTTAATCTCAATTATTTATAGTGTTACTTTTATTCTTGCTTGAATTTCCGTGAACCGCTAATTTATGACTATTGATGCTATAGAGCTCGATGTAATCGCTGCTAAAATTAAATCATTTCATACTGAATTTATTGATGATGATGGTAATGATCATTCAACGGTGAAATTTTTGTCTCGTTGCCAAAAGGAAAAATTTTTATATTATTGGATAAGTTCAATCATGACCATAGTAAGGGACTCTTAATTTCATAATAAGGGACTTAATTTTTTCCATGTATATGGAGAACACCTACTAATTGTCTAAAATTAAGCATATTTTTACGGCTTCCTAATTTCTCTGCAAATAACCACCAATTTGTGGTGTTATATAAGGCTGTGCAAATCCCCGATAAAAGCATTCGTATTTTCCTACATATGTGAACATTACTTATAACGATTTCTATCTCCCTCTTTATAGGTAGCGAAGCTGCAGATGCTGCCGAAAAATCAGTGCTCCAGGTTTCATCAGTGGACCTCCATTTCACAGAAAATGGAGCTGCACATCGCACATACGAGTTCGATCTTATGGAACGCGCTATTGCAGAGCTTGCTGAACCAGGAGGCAAAGTAATGAAAGGGCGGCTGATAGTTCGGCGCGGACAGCCATTCTCTATTACTCTGAAGCTCTCAAGATCCTACCAGGCAGACAAGGATGCCATATCTATTGTCTTCACTGTAGCTGGTATGTTGGGATTTCTGTTTAATGGGTTCTGTCCCCTCTTAAGTCACAGCGAAAGCTTTTCAGATGTAGTGTTAAACTAACAATTAGATAATGAAAAATATACATAGGAGGTTAAAACACTTCGTAAATTCTACCTCAGCAGATAGAACTCGCGTTTGGAGACGGGAAGTTCCGGATTGTCGATTTCTATGGGCATTTCGGATGAAAAGCTTCCTTCTTCAAGGGTGTCCACAAAGGAACTAGAAGTGAAGGGTGAATTGTTGAGTTTATACCCTTTGCGGGACGTGGGGAGGATGAGTGGGTTGGGTTTTCCTGTTGTGACGTCGGGAAAGAGTTTTTTTCTTCTTTTTGGAGGGCGGTCAATGATGATTCTTTCAAGCAAGTTTACGGATTTATGAATCTTGTGCTTAATTTTTGCAATCACCAAGCACTCATCAACCTCTCTTAAAGTCCTTGTTCATTTTAAACTCCACTAGTAAAGAAGACAGTGTTAATAATATTACTTGTTGGATATTTTTATGGTAGGTGTTAAGCTAGATCTCATATGTTGCATTTCATTTTACTTGCTTAAAAACCTTAAAACAAATGGAATACAGCTCAGATTTCATGAGCCTAATTCAAATGATAACATATTCACTGATCATGATTCTACAAATTAATTCAAGCTTCAAGCTTTCTTGAATGCAATGGCTGTAACAATGCAACAGCCAGGGCTTATGTATCCAAAGACCTGAAGGCTTTTTAACACACCTAGTACACCGTTGAATTACTTCCTTTCCCTAATATATTGATGTGCATTTCTAATGTATGCTAATAGCATTATTCTTGTTAGAAATATAGTAATGTGTGGCTTCTTAGAGCAAAATAAAACTAGTATTTGCTTAGAGATGCAATTGTGAAATGTTTATTCTATACACAAAATGAAGCTAATAATTGGGATCAATCAGATCTTTTAAAATTAGAATAAATTACTGGATTTATTAGTTTATTTATTTAATTTATGTTAAAGTTGATTTATATGGCTCATGTAAATGAGAAGAGCTGGAATTAGATGGTGTGTGAATTATTAATAAAGTTTATTTTCACTCTTTAATTATATTTCTTACTATACTGTCCTTAAAAGCTCATAACTATGTTTTCTGTGCTATATAAAATGATAAAACTATATAATAATACACAAAACCAACTACACTGCTACTTTAAAGGCTCATTTTACTGGCAATATGAATTTAATTATACTTTTGCATTATAGATATTGAAAAGCCAAGCTATGGCCAAGGATCTTTAGTTGCTGTACCAGTACTAGCCAAAGGTTCATTCCATGATTCTGCTGATAATGTGAATGCAGTGACCACTGTCTCTGGATCATCATCATGGAGAGCAGAAATTGATCCTAAAGAGAGCAGTGATGCCTCTTTGAAAGTTATGGTTAGTTGAATTCATTCATAGGTATATATAGTTACAGATAGATCCTCATGTATTTTGGGTCTGTTTACTGATTTCACTACATAAGATTATGGATATAAATTAGATTAAGTATTGATAATATAGTAAAAATCATGATTAAATCATCAGTCATATATTATTATCATGAAAATTTTAACTAATTTCATCAAATGCTTAAAGCACAGTATTCTCAAGAGAATATTTTTTTATGAACAGATCACTCCAGCAGCTGACACAGTCATTGGCATGTGGAAAATGGAAATTGATTCAAAATTCCAAGGCCAAGGTGGAGGAGATGCAGTTAGTTTCAGCTACCCTCATCCAATTTACATACTTTTCAACCCATGGTGTGAGAGTAAGTTTCCCTCATTTCTGTTATTTATCCGGCCGCGGTGGTGGAGTGGTTAGCGAGCTAGCACGCTAGCGCTCCAACCCCGAGGTCCCAGGTTCGAATCCTGGCTAGTCGGATATTTCCAGTTAGGGAATGGTCGTGTGTGTTTCGTCCATTGTTAATTTGAAGCCCACCACTGTAATAGTCCAATAAATGGATGTTTGTGGGGGTATTGAGATATAAATAAAAATAAATAAATAGATATAAATTATCACTAACACAATCACTTTTTGGCTAGCAAAATAAAGCACAAGAGCTCATAGACAAACAAGGAAAATCAATTCTTTCTTGAATCATGTTCATTTCTCATAAGCTACCCTCTTAATTTTTATGTCCAGATTAATGTACAAATATCCTCCAAAACTATTGTTTGCCAAATCCACGCTTGTCTGGGTCAAATACAGCAAGAAAATCTTTGTTAGCGTGGTCATCCAATATCCCATTATTCTAATTTCTCTAAATTGAGAAAGCAATGCCTTATATTATTGAGGAAATGAAAATATCTAATCCTATTAATTTCTTGGTAATATCAATACTGTAAAAAAATGATTTTGATTGGGGAGATGTTAAGTTCCTCCTAAGTAATTGATGTATGATTGAGTATGAAATACGTAACATTTTCTAGAATATATATAATGTAGAACCTGTTATCTCTGATCAATAAGATACTCTTTCCAATGGTTTGTTGGATTGGTTTTTCAATGACACTCAAACAAATACTCATTGCTCATACTACATACATATTATTAACATATTTACTTTTGGAAGTAGTAAACAGTAAAAGAGTTCAGAAAGAGGATAGCTTTAAGTTTTTTATTTCTGATGCATTCTGTAATTCATGTTCCATGTTAATCATCATTCAATGAGATATAGAAATCATATTGATTTTTGTATTTCCTAGCAATTCATATTGATGGTCAGCTCTCTTTAGCCTTCAACAAAAAAGCCTACTCTTGTCTATCTTATTTGTATTTTAATAATATACACACTTTTGATTGAGTGCATTACTCCTTCTAAACCCATTTAGAACTGAATCAAGTTTAAGTTTAATAGTTTAAAATTTGGGGAAAAATAAAACTCAAGTCATTTTAAATTAAGGCAGGTATCTACTTCAGAATAGAAATGTACTAGAAAAGTGTGAGTTTGCATCTTATAAAACAATTGGAGAAGTGTCTACCTTCTTTGGAGAGCTCAAACATTTATTTCTAATTATACACCCGTGTATTTACAACATATATTGAAATTTGTGTTACAAAGAAAACGAAATCCTTCTTATAGGTAACGTATTTTATTAAAGCCCTAGTATATAATTAGAAATAGAGTAATGTGATGTTTTTGTGTGGGTTGATCATTAGATTGATGTGGCTCTTAAATAGTAAATTGGGTTGCAAGTTTGCCATCAGTGTTAGCAATCCTGGGTTTGATTACTGATGGAGCTCATACATGCAAAATGACCTCAGATGTTGACGCACTTTTAACAACATTACTACTACATAAGAATGATGAATATATTTTGAAAAGATTAATTCTGTGTTATAGAAATGAGCATAATAGGTGATTGATATAGCTCATAAGAATTAATTTGATTATGAATAGGTGATTGATGTAGCTCATAAGAATTAAAGGAAATAGAATAAAGAATATAAAAGTAAATTTTATGAATTCATACATATTTATCAATAATGACTGAATTTCATTTAATTGGCTCTCTGATGATTTTATTTCACCAAAATGAAATTAATTTTTAACTAAAAAAGGAATTCAAAAGGATTTGGCTGCATATTAGAATCAATTGAAATATTTTCTTTTTAACTATTCCCTGAAAGTGGAGCTTCAGCAGCAAATTGACATATCTGCTATTTTATTCTTTCTTTGTTTATATAAATTAGAGGATGCCACCTACTTGGGACCAAACAAGGAAGAGGAGTTGAAGGAGTACATTTTGAGTGATACTGGATTGATCTGGCGTGGTAGTCATAACCGTCTCAGACCTACTGTTTGGCGTTATGCTCAGTTTGAAGCTGATATCCTTGATTGCTGTCTATATCTAGCATTCAAAATAGGAAAGGTTAATTTGGGTGCCAGAGGAGATCCAGTGCGAATTGCTAGGGCACTGTCTGCTGCCGTAAGTCATAATGTAGTCATCCTATGACAAAAACATTTTAACAACTAACTTGTAAGGATACTATTAATATTATTAAGGTTTTTAGTAATGTGAGATTCAGATTAAAAAGTCTCTTCTTCCTTCTAACCTGTCATTAGGATAACTACTCCTAATTAACTAAAATTTTAGCTGAAAAAATTGTTTTGCTCTTAATTAATTTTGGGTACCTTGAAAATTTCTTTAATTCAACCCAATATACGCTTAATATACTGATGGGTAAAAGTGGCTAACGCTAGAAAATAGCTATGCTCTGAATTTCATAATTTCTACTAGTTGAAAATAAAATGACTACAATAACAATATTTTAAAAATTGTACTTGTAAATCAAACATAAAAGTTACGGTTAAAAAACATTTCAATTGTGACAGATACTGTTTTCAATTAAAACTTAAATGAAGTTTCTACAGTGTTAGTTGAGAGAGCATTAGGGTTTTTACACAATTCTCTTTCTCCATGTTGCCCTGATAAAAATTACTTCAAAGGTTTAAAATTTAATTCATTATGCCTAAGGTGATCATATGTACTGGTTTGGCCAGGACAAACTGCTTTTGCGGGTCTTTGTCTCAAAAGACAAAACAAAGATACTGATTTTTACAAATCTTCAGATTTCTTCTACCTCAGTTTTGATAACAAAATACATAGCTATAACATAATAAAGGTAAATGAATAAAGTGATTGGAAAGGCTTTATGTACTCCACATAAATTCCTTTGGTAAACTGTGCTCAATCAATGCAAAATTGGGTCATGCATATCATCTTCATCAATGAAAAATAGAGAAACCTATGAGAGTATTTATTTCAATACGTGTACAGGCAAGTCCTGTACTGGACTTGCTTGTAACTCTCATCGTTATGAAGTTCCACCAGATCTCCCTGGACTGTATTCATTTTAGAGAAACCTAAATGGAAATTTGCTTATGCTTCTGTCAATCTGACAATTTGTCCAAACTTAGAAATTTGGCACCTTCATGACACCGATAATATTTTTTTCACATAAAATATAATATTCTTTCTTTTAATTTTCTATGAATTTACTAACAAATTTTGAAATTAAAATATTATCAATCCCTCAATACTACACACAAATCCAATTTTTACCTTAAAAGACTAAAAATGATTTACATGTTAGGATATAATGAACTACTCATTCCTTTCAGGTCAATTCTCCTGATGACAATGGTGCAGTAGTTGGTAATTGGTCAGGTGACTTTTCTGGTGGAACCCCACCAACTAAGTGGGTTGGAAGCATGAAGATCCTACAGGAATATTTCCGCACAAAGAAACCTGTTAAATATGGCCAATGTTGGGTCTTTGCAGGAGTTCTTACGACAAGTATGTGACAAAAATCTCATTCCATATCCTAACATGTAACTTAAAATTATTATTCTTGGAATCAAACTGGAAAAATTTATGAATAAAAGAATGTCACTTTTGAAATAATCTGAATATTCAAATTAAATATTACTGATCAGGTTACATTGATAATTTTTTTAAGGTTTACTTTTAGGATATATTTTTATGATCTCATATATATACAAATTTCTTTTAGTCTGCCGTGCCCTTGGCATACCCTCAAGAACTGTCACAAACTACTCCTCTGCTCATGACACGCAGAGCAGTCTAACAGTGGATTACTTCTTGGATGGGGAAGGTGAAATCATGGAAGAGATGAACAATGATTCAGTGTGGTAAGTTTAAAGACATACAGAAATGAAGATGTGAGCAATATATCTGTTTTAGGATGAGTTTAAATCAATCTTAACTAGAAGAACCTCCTTCTGAATATATTTGTACTGTTTTTCTAATAACAAATAATGGGAGCTCTTAAGCTAGAAATAAACTTTTTATGCTAAAAAAACTTAAATTTAAGAGGAGTTTCATTCTAGATAAAGATTTTCTCAGGTGATTGTGAAAAATAAAATCCAAATAAAGGAAAAAGGAGTTCATCATTTGTAAAACAAGGAAGAAAAATATATAAACCGAAGATCTTTATTATTCTGACAAATGATTCTCGCATCATGCAAAAACTTTATCACTGAATTCTAATAGGGTTCTTTTGACCCTGAGTTAATGCTGAATTCAAAATTCCTACTCTAGCATGATACCATATGAGCTTGGGTTTATGTTAGGAGTGAGAGAGTAGTGTTCCATTTTAATCTCAGTAAATTGCAGGTTGTACCTAAATCCAAAAGCCCTTGAAGGAATATTATATGGGGAAGAATGCTGTACTTATTAATCTCTGGATTGTGTTTATTGACTGGTAAAATGGCAAAATCCTTTCCCAATAGTAATTACTTTTCTACATAATTTTAGTGAAATCTTTCCACAACTATTGCTCCCTCTACCTTCAGACTTGCATTTCATTACATCTTCAATTATATGTTCTCTTACTCTGTTAGAATGATTAAAGAATTACCTTTTGTTCCTGTATGAATTCCTATATTTCCAATGTTCTCTCTTTCCCTTTTATAAACTATAACTCTGATTCAGTTATTTTCAGTTAATGTTATTTCCTATATCCTATGTTTGTTCAAATATATGCACAAAATTCTCAATGCTATATTTATTATATAAACCAAATCTGACCAACTTATCCTCAGTAGCAATCAACTTTGATAATAATTGTTCAACTGGCTTGGAGAAGCAAATTTTGGCATTTACAGAAACCAAAGTAATAAATAGTAATGTTTCAGACCCTTCTTGTGTATTTGTTAAACCTACAGAATTCTGCATTAAATTTACTTATATGCAGTTGCATGGTTAAGTTAAATAATTGAAGAATAAAAATTAATGAGCAAGAAAGAATCATATTGATGTCTTGAATGACTGAACGTCACCTGGCAATCAACAGGTTGATTGCAATTGACTTGTTGGTCATCCCTGGTGTATATAATGGCTGTTTCATGATTCATTGTCACTATCTAAAGTAGAAGGTAAGTACTTCCCAAACTGCAAAATTTCTTACATACTGTTCCTTAATGCTTCTAGGAATTTCCACGTTTGGAATGAGGTATGGATGAATAGGCGTGATCTTTTAGCATCTGGTGGTGTTGGAGGAATTGGTGAAATAGTTGGAGAAAACTGTGATGGGTGGCAAGTCATTGATGCCACCCCACAGGAGCTTAGTGATGATGTGTATCGCTGTGGTCCCGCATCAGTCAATGCTGTGAAACGAGGAGAAGTGTTACGAGCTTTTGATGGTCAATTTGTATTTGCTGAAGTAAATGCAGACAAGGTATTTTGGCGGTACTCAGGACCTACTCAACCACTGAAATTGCTTCGAAAGGATATTCAAGGGTAAGTAAATAGCCTATGCAGAAGACATTTCAAGGCCAGTTTTCTGGGTAAATACTTAGAGACATATCCTGAGGCTTGAAGAAAGGTTGTGCATGTAATTCAGAGCACACTTAGCATACTATTCAGAGCATACTATCTCGTATACTTCAAGAAACAATAATCTTAGTGCCTTAATTCTCAAACTATTACTCGATTTAACTGAAACTTAAAGACTCACAAAAATCTGATTGTTTAACCATTGGACTGAACAGAATGCTATTTCTTCCTTTATTGCTGCTTAGCTTCTTGGCCAATTTTCATAGCAAAAATGCAAAACTTGAATACAAAGTAATATTTTATTAGGGGGCCATGAAATAAATTTTTCAAAGAAGAGTTGTTTGAAGAAATTTTTCTCATTCAAATTAATACTTCTTTGGTCATTAATGTGTTTTTTCTTCTGAAATTTCAGCATTGGTCAGAATATCAGCACTAAGGCTGTTGGAAAGTACATAAGAGAAGACATCACAGAGAATTATAAATACCCAGAAAGTAAGCATTCCATTTTGTATCATCTCAGATGTCTATATTAACTATTAAGGTGTTCATAAAAATGATACTCTCTCTATTAAAATTAATATGTAGAGGCTGTACTTGGTGGAATGCCATGATAACACTACGGAAAAGAAAAACTTTGTATGTTCCACAACTTTGTTTAATTTCGACCGGTTTCGACCAAGGCTGGTCATCATCAGGTGACACCTGATGATGACCAGCCTTGGTCGAAACCGGTCGAAATTAAACAAAGTTGTGGAACATACAAAGTTTTTCTTTTCCTTAGTGCTCTCTCTATTAAATTGAGCAACATATTACAGTTTCTGTCTTGATAACTAGTCAAAGACATCCATTTCTCATACAATGCAAATATACTACAATTGCAAATGATAATATTGAAATTACAAAATATACATATTCATCATATCACATATCATCATATATATCATATGTTTCATTCTTCACTACTACTTGACTCAGGGGAATGTAATATGCATGGGCCATTCATGACTTTTTTCATTAATAATTGCTTCTGGTTCCAAAATCGTCAGCTATTAACCTAGCCTTGCTATAGTCATCAACTGGTACTTTGTACTACTCAGATGATTAATATCCAATTTTTTTAAATATAAATTGGTTGACATTTTAAAAGGATTTTAGTGATATAAATTTAATACTTGCTTAAAAACAAAAAAAATGCTACACAAATATTAATAACAGTTGACACCTTTGCAAATTATAACCTGTTTTACAAATATTGTATGAGTCAAGATGGGCTTTAAAAGATTGAACACCTACATGATTTAAATCTTTAAAAGATTGTAAACCTACATGGACAAGCACAATCATTTAGATTATGAGATTTGATCACTTTGCTAGTGTTTATTAGACAAATGCCCTTTTTTCAGAAGCCCATACGGATAGAAATATTGTCTTAGATTCATGAAAATGTGGTATACAAGTGGAAGAACAAAATTGTTAGATATGATAGGTGGGAACAGAATTTTTGTCTTTCATATTTCATTTTGCTAATTTATTCTTTGACTTCTTCATTTCATTCTTCTCTGTGAGTGAACTAACTTCTAAAAAAGTTTTTAAAACGTTGGTATTTCATTAGTTGGTTGGTTGGCATTGACAAAACATCTTAGGTTCTATATCTTAACAGATTCTGATAGAGAGTCATTGTCACAAACCATGAAGAGTTGATATTAACAATCCACACTGTTAGAAGTGTAGGATTATTTCTGTACATCAGCAACCTTTGTGGGCAATATATTCATATAAACAGAGGAATCTTGTCCAGATTCCACAATGTCAACAAGAGGTTATTATCAACAACAGAGGAAGTTACATGAGCCATAATTGATTTGTAAAAGAATTGGTGCTTTAAAATTTCACCAGCTAAAATTGCAAACAACCTTTTCTGTAAAACATTTGTGAAATTCCTGCCATAATATGACTGTAAGGAGGACTAATGCAACACTAATTGGATGTTATCCTTAGCTATGTTTCAAATTGTTCCAAGTATATAATATTCACAGCTCTTTTTGATGAATTTTAGTCTTCAGACAACACATACAATTAGCCCTTGAAATTAAAGCAAGCAAGGTATGGTAGGAATTATGGGATATCATGAAGGTAAGGGAGGGGGTGCAAATCTCATTTTTTATAAATTTTTATTAAAACTCTCCAAATTCCTGTTCCATTGGTATGAAAATGGTATGAAAATGTTGGAATGGAGTGTTATATTTAAAATTCGTTTCATTAATTTATCATGTTATTGAATTCTCTGCTTAAAATATGAAAGTTGGGATTGCTTGAAATTGGAATTATATCATCAAAGTATGTGTTTTAAAAGATTTTCAATGTTATGATTCCAGAAAGTGCTGAAGAACGAGCTGCTATGCTTCGAGCTCTGAGGCAAAGTGAAAGCATGTTCAGTCGCTACTATCTCAATGAAGATTTCAATGATATCAAGTTTGATTTTGAGCTGAGGGATGACATAGTTATTGGTTCCCCATTTAGGTAAGTAAAACAAGAATTTTTAACATTTCATTTTTTAGTGTCTTTCTTTTATGTGGTGAAATTGCTATTAATCTTGCAGACATTTTAAAAACCTCTTGGATATTCTTGCTTAATGAAATCAGTCTGAAATAGTGAAATATGAGCACTTAACTAACTACTCTTCTATAAGAAGCAACATTTCTTGCCTCCACAAGATGTAATAACTATTACTTTAGACTGCTGAAATTTGGATTTTCTTCACATCAACACAAAATTAAAAAAGGAAATTTTTCATTACTGATGCATACTTTTAATGCTCAGATAATTACTTGTGGTCAATCATTACTTTCAGGTTCATTATCTTCACATGTCAGCAATTTTCATACTTCGATAGTTTATAGCAATTGAAAGATTTCTACCCTAAATTTCTTTTTCTATTCAATCTTTTACAGTGTTGTTGTAGTAATGAAGAACAACAGCAGAAACAAAGATCATAAAGTGACAGTGCTACTCAGAGTTGACACTGTCCTTTACACAGGAAAAGTTAAGGAGGGCGTGAAAAAAGAGAAAGTAGAAAAATTGGTGAAATCAGGAGCAGGTGAGTCCTCCCAGTTCCTGTATAACATTTTATTTTAATGATTTTTTACATAATTTCAATCTTTCCTCATAAATATGACGGAGATTTTTTGATCATTTGAGAATTTGAATCTAAATGTAGGCCATTGACAGTAAAGGGATACTGTACAGGAACAGAGCTCCAAAAAAAATCAAAATATAAATACCACCCAATGCAAATGTTGCCTTCCATGAAGGCATGCTCAGTGGCTCTAAATATAATTAACGTTACGTGAACATTGGGTGGTAGGTATATACTATCTAATGTTTTTTTTTGGAGTTTTGCTCCTACATAATATAAATTTGCATCTTAGGTTGGTAAAAATTATCCTACATTCTCTTCTTATTAGAAACAATTTTTTTTCATCAGTAACAGAAATGTTGTAAACTGTTGAATGGTTAGATTGGGGACAACTGTCTTTACTATTTCCACTTTCATGTAGATACTTTTTTCCTGAAGAATGATTTGTTTAATGAATTTAAAATTAAATTTTTATAGATGAATTATTAAAAATAGTATTTCTAACAGCCCTGAAAATTAATTAAAATTTTGTTTGATATTTTCTTTCAGTTGAGGAGGTGCGAATGGATGTATCTTATGATGAATATTATAGCCATTTGGTTGACCAGTGTGCATTTAACATTGCTTGTATGGCAACTGTTGCTGAAACTAATTTTGAGTATTTTGCTCAAGATGACTTTAGAGTACGGAAACCAGATATTAAAATCAAGGTGAGATAGATATTTCATCCTGTAAGACTTTTTCTTGATTTATGAAGTAGAAAACTTGTGATGATTCCAAATTCAAACACTGATATAATAAGATAATGCCATTTTACTGTCTATAAATGTGTGACAGGAAAAATATGTGATTTTTCATTGAGATTTCATATGCTTGATAAGCATACTACTTCAGTTTGAGTAAAATGCAAGTAACTTACATAAAGATAATTATGAAATCTTCTTAATAACAAAAATTCACTGAACTTAACAAATATATGGATGCCATAAGAACCTCTTCTTTCCTTTTCACCTATGGGAAAGCCCTATTTAATAAGGAATGGAAAATCTTGTATGAATGAACCTTTTTTTGTTTTTTAACAAATTTAATTGAAACTTAAAGCAAATGAAAACATGCACATGTATTATATGTAAGAGCAGAGAGGTGTGAGAGTAAGGTATGTTAACATAAGATTTATCTAGCTCTCCTTCCTGCAAGACTAACCACCTGCCGTATTTATGTCAAATAAACATATTGAGATAACATGTAATTAAAAAATTTATAGTTCTTGGTTATATGATGGTATCCCTGAGATGTTTTTTCTTGTAGGCAACTTAGAATGTGATATATGTGCCTCTTAAATTCAATTCACCTTTTATTAAGGAAATCTCCTTTATAACATATCTAAATACTCCTGTGCTCTTTTTACATCATTACAATTGCTCATCTTCTTAAGGAAAAAATTACTGAAAATACCATGTAACCCAATGGAAGACTTAAATTAAATTCAAGGAACAGCTAAAGGATGGATGAATGAATTCTGCAGTCCTTAAAATACATTAACAGGTACAACATATCTATTTCAGACTGAAGGCGAGCTAGTCCAAGGCCAAGAATTCACCGCCACAGCATCACTGACCAACCCATTGCCTATTCCTCTAAAGAAAGGGCAGTTCATAATTGAGGGACAAGGCTTACTGTCACAATTAAAGATCAAGATGGCTCAGTAAGTTTGTTTCATAGCTGAGAGTTTTAATGATCACAAAATTTTACAGCATAATAACTTACTAAATATCTAAAAATTCTTATATTTTACAAATTTAATAATTATTTTTATAATCAAAGTTTAAAAATTAATTGCTTGTCATTAGTTAAATAAAAACAGCTGGCTGCATCAATCATCAGGAAAGGTAGAACATTTAAATAAATAGCATACTTAAATTGAGAATAATTTGAAATAACAAAATTTAATTTAAAAAAACTCAAGTAATCCATCTCAAAAGACGAGATAAAACTATCAATTGATTTATTAATATATTTCAAAATCTGAAGATAATTCTGGAAATAATTCTTGATGGCAATAATTATCTCATGATCATATTTTATTTAATGCAAAGCTATGAATTTTCTTTCTACTGTTTTATCTTATATAAATATTACCTAAGGAAATACTTTCTGATGTAGCAATTTACTTTACAATCAAATGGGGTTCACCCTGAGTTATTCTTTAATCTCTTAAACTTCATAAATGATTTCTTGAGTCTATTGCTACTTTGATTTCATAGCTGTACATTATGAAATCAAACTGTACTTATTAGAAACGATTAATTCTAATTAGACAATTTATTAGTTCTTAGTTATGATTAAGAAATAAATTGTTTTATTTAAAATCTACATAATTACATTAAGATGTCTTTTTAAAATTTTAGAGATATTTGATGTTAATCTTGACCAAGTTTTTCTATTATTAATTATCTATTGTAATGATCTTGACCTTTTTGTGTCTGTATTATATATTAAGAAGAATTGGAAAGATTAGCTCAATATTTTTCTTTTATTTTTTAGTGACATTGCTCCACAAGGTGTTGCAACTGCTTCCTTCAACATCACACCCACATTCCATGGGCAAAAGACAATAGCTGCAAAATTTGTCTCCAAAGAGCTTGAAGATGTAGATGGATTCCTAGTTATTAAAGTTGCCCCACCAAAAGCTGAGACTAATGGTTCCAATGCAGCAAACTCTACATAGAAAAGGCAGCTAAATGAAGTTGAAAGTGTACAGAGAAGAACACAATGCCGCATATGCTGGGAGATTGAATGTTAAAGACTGGTTTTTATAAAATCAAAAAATTCCGTTGCAAGTTGAAAATGTATTAAGCAATGGTAAATTTATATTCTCAACAAATGTCTTGAGGTTGAAAAATTTGATAATATAAAGTCGAGAGATATTTTGGAAAAAAGAATCAAAGATAAGTGTAGATATGTTGACAGTGCTATTCAAATTTACCACTGAAATTGATATTTTTGTGAAATAATGTATTTCCTTCTTCAGGAATTCTTTATTAGGGCTCTCTATTCTGAAGAGAATTTTATTTGATGGAGGAATTATGTGTTGTTTTTATGTGTCCTTCATATTTTTGTAAATATTGACTGATTTCTATGAGCCTTTAACAAGTTTACTTATTAAATGAAATTTTTATAATTTCATCTGTGACAATCTTTATACATGCATTTGTGATGCTTATAAAGAAAAATGTTTTTTACTTTGCTATATCCAATTAAAGTTTGTTTGCAGAAGGTATTCAATATTGTAAATAAAATTAATATTGGCGTACCGAATTTAATATTTTATGGTGAACTTTCATGTGTCTCCTTTATATACTTGACATTTTCATATGTTCTGAAGAACAAACTTTCAAGAATGAATCTTTTCAGGACTCTATGGTTTGGATCCTGATGACAGTAACATCCATTTAGAAGTTCCTACATAAGTTGCTGTTTATTTTGTTCATTTAATCTTTCAAATCAATACTCTTACGCACTCTCTAAGTTTGCTTGATCTATGTATGTATTTGTATCTATAATGTGTTATGTAATGGCTCAGCCATGAAGTTACAGTTTTGAAAGTATTTACTTTATTTGTTAGATTAGACCTTTGTGATTTTAAATTTTGTTATTTTATGTGTCTCTGATAATTTTGTGTCTGATAACTTAACAAGATAACTCTAAGCCATGACCCTATATTTAATTAAAATTTTCCCGTTGCCCTTTACATAATTTTTTGTCAGAAATCTCTAAAGAAATGCACATTTCTGAAACAAACTTCAAGAAAACATTAAATGTATATTTCTGTACTTTTTTATGTGAAAATAAATCATTATATAACTTGTTCTCCTTGGGTACTGTATTCATTATTTTTAAAACTTAAGATTCCTTACAAAATCATCTGACATTATTTTAATATACATGTAACTTCCTGTGAAGGGAGAACTATATGAGATTCCTTAATGCTACATCATTCAGAATCATCTTATGTAAATGAGAGATTCATACAGATGTTGATAGAGAATCGGTTTGAGCATCTAGAGTTGAATGCACAAAAGGTATCATAAAATGAGAATATTCATCATGAAGATAACCATGCTTAAATGATGAATACCCACAGAAAACAATCCAATTCAGACATAAAAATTAAAAAACCAATAGAGAATATATTTTCTACATTGTCCAATATAGCAGCATTTGTCAGCTGAAGTCTTCACAGTAATAAATTTCTTTCCTGAAATTGATGCCAAATTTCATAGTAATTTCTTTAAAAATATGGAAGTAGTTGTGAATATTTAGTAAAAATAAAGAAGAACAACTATTAGCAATAACAAATGTGATTTCATACAATTTCCTATATTCAAATGACTTTTCAAATCTAAATTATTATTTTTGCTAAATTCCAACCTCATGGAATTATATGTTTGCTTTATATCAATCACCATTTTTTAAACATATGCTATCCATTGCAAAAGTAATGTTATTATGTTATTTCAAATGTGTTAGGATAATATATATACAAGTGCTCTCCCCACATTTATGCTCAGTTGGTATCCTTACTATTTCAGTGTACTGCTTTAAATTTCATTCAGAAGGCTTGTGACCTTTAATCCTCATTTTTAGAACTTGCATTGCATGATTATGTATAATCCATGATGTGTGTAATCCCTCAAATAAAAAAATCAGGGTGGGACCTAATAAAATGATTGAAATAAAAGTTCACTTTAGAACTTTGAATACTTATTTTTTAATTTTCACATCTCATGATTCTATGGTCCACATATTTTCACATAATTTAAACTTCTTCTCTCCACAGGCATAAAGATATTCCTTTAAAATTTTCACATATCAATTCCCAAACATAAAAATAGTCGATGGGATCAGCTGTGTCTTTGTGAAACCTCATCATGTTAATGGTTAAAATAACTATGCTAAATTTGTACAGAAATTGTTTATTGGTGACCAGTTTCAGCTAATTATAGCTATCATCAGGTCACGAATATTACAGGTGCTCAAATATACAAGTGCTTGCACTATATTTGACCACTTGTAATATTTGGGGCCAGACGATAGCTATTATTAGCTGAAACTGGTCACCAATAAACAATTTCTGTAAAAAATTAGCATAGTTATTTTAGCCAATAAAAATTACTGTCCCTGATTTTGAAATTCTACACATAAATAAAATGGAATAGGTACACTTGCAAAGAAATCATGTACAAATAGGTTTTCACCAAGTAAACTGTGGATAAAGAGAAAGCTTTCAGCAACTTCGCATTTGGCGGGGTTTTTAATTGCAGCGCACATTTCCAGACTCTATAAAAACCAAACTAGCGCTTGTACGACCTTCACTCGACCACGGCTTGAAGCCTACGAAGCCGACTGAGCTATTGCCTTCGTCAGTACAACGTTGGCGCCGTTACCCCCACTCAGTGGCCAATCGGAGGTTACTTTCCGAACAGCCCTCGTATAACAGAATGCTATGAACCCTACAATGACATTAATTACCAGGACAGAAGATTGAGCCATGCTCTCATAAAGAGCAAATAGTGATGATCAAATGTGGAGTTAGTATGGATGGAGAAAGAGTAGCAGTACTGTTAAAAGTGCTCCGACAGCTTAGGTCATTTCGCACATAGGCTCCCACCAGGAATCGAACCCAGGACCGCTTTCACCGAAGTTGAACGCATTGTCCACTTGGCTATCCAGGAGCCAGATGGAGAAAGAATGAATAAAGGGGTAAGAAAGGGAATTTTCTTATCTTCACTTATCTTCAGTGAACATACATAAAATGCAGTAAACAAAGCCAAGGAAAGTTTTTATCTATTATTTATGTCATATATTTTGATTTATTACAGAGAGTAGAAAAAAACTGGATTGGCAGTAAGGTAAAGGAGGATATAGGTAGGGAAGATCTTCCTTAAAACAGATATTCAATCTAAAGCCAATAACTTATCACAGGTTACATAGTACAGAACTCTGTAAGCATCAATGTAAAACTTGTAGTAATAAAAAAAAAAGTATTTGAATTAGTAGAAGAGGAAAATTAGGATGAAAAAAAAATTGAGAGAATTTCAGAATTTGGTATTAAATCTAAATTAGAATTAAATAATAATTAATAATTATCAAAAATTGAGAGAATTTCAGAATTTGGTATTAAATCTAAATTAGAATTAAATAATAATTAATAATTATCAAAAATTGAGAGAATTTCAGAATTTGGTATTAAATCTAAATTAGTACATCTCATCAATGAAACTCTTTCAAACACCATCTCAAAAATCAACTTTATGGGTGAAATATCTATATCCTTCAAAATAAACTAAGTTGTAAGGCAAGGTGATGGTTTCTCAGTGATATTTTTCAACTGCATCTTGGAGATGGTAGTGAATATGTAAAATAATAGCACTAATGTCAGGAGAAGTAACAAATGTATTGGAATAAATTGCCAGGCATTCACAGATGGATTTGCCAAACTTTCTGAAAACCTAGAAAATGCTGCTATTCAGATTTATCTCTGTTGGGAGATAGATGGTATGATAGGTTTAAGAATTTCAATAGAAAAGCTATATTTGTTGAAAATATTAATTACTCCAAAATGTTTAAAAACAAACTCAGTCAAAATAGAAACGGTTACAAATTCATGGGAGAGATAATAATACAATAAATTGGTTTCTGAAATTCTGCTGTAGAAGAAAGGATTCATATAATGTAAATAATATAAGGAATAACCTAAGGTATTTACAAAGAAAGGAACATCTAAAAATACAAAAGTAAGGCATTGCAATACAGCTGTGAAATCAGAATCCCTAATGCAAGTGAATGCCTAGCACTGAATTATAATATAGACAAATTACATTAGCTATAGATATTATTTGTTAGATTAGACCTTTGTGATTTTAAATTTTGTTATTTTATGTGTCTCTGATAATTTTGTGTCTGATAACTTAACAAGATAACTGTAAGCCATGACCATATATTTAATTAAAATTTTCCTGTTGCCCTTTACATAATTTTTTGTCAGAAATCTCTAAAGAAATGCACATTTCTGAAACAAACTTCAAGAAAACATTAAATGTATATTTCTGTACTTTTTTATGTGAAAATAAACGATTATATAACTTGTTCTCCTTGGGTACTGTATTCGTTATTTTTAAAATTTACAAAATTTCCTTTCCTTACAAAATCATTGACATCATAGAGGCTTATTGGAAAAAATGCCCACTAAATGCAACAGAACTATGAAAACTAAGAAACAATGAAGAATTATGCTAGAACAGACAGTATATCACAAATAACACAAAATTTAGATTTTCTTTGTGCAACTATATAGAATAAATGGAAATAGACTCACTAAATGGGTCTTCAAAAATCTTTGGTGGAAGAAGAGAATAACAATAGTTAGATCCAAGATACATCTATCTTCATCTGTTTGTATTTCTATTCTTTCTTTCTTTGTTTCTATCCAAATCTTCCTTAACATCATAAAAGAAGAGACAACTTACAGAAATATTTTTGAGATCATTAGCCTTATCTACAGGCTTGTTGTTGTAGCCATGTCACTCTCTCCATCACTGCTCTTTTTGATTCTGGTAGGTTCTTATACCCAAGATACTTTTTACATTATCTAGAAACTTCTTCCGAGGTCATCCTCTTTCCTTTTTTCCAAGAACTTTGCCTTTCTTTATACCTTTCTTTATAATCTTTATAAAGTTATCACATCACAGAACATGTCCAACAAATTTAATTCATTCTCATTGACTTCTTTAAGGTCCTTTCCCCTTTGACATCCATCAGAAGATCCACATTGCTCTTCCTTTTCAACCAACTTCAAAGACTCATTTCCATTGCTTTCAAAGAGACTTCTCTAACCTTACCACTATCCAAGTCTCACTTCCACATAATATTATGCTCCAAATAAAGGTTTTTACAAAGTATTTTTTTATTTACAAATTTATTATTTCTGTAAACATACTTTTTACTCTCATATGCTTTCTTTGCCATTTCTATTCTTTTTTACGTTTAAGAACATCTGTTATTCCTAACAATCATGCCTTCAAGATAAGAGAACCCCTTTACTTGACTTATTCTTGAATTACTTAATAAAAATTTAACCTAATTTTGCTCTTATCTTTAGAAACTACTATAGTCTTTGTTTTATTCTTATCTTTTTTATTTCAATCTTTCCATGCCGATAGATTGAATTTCAGGCTTTCTATTCATTGCTCTAGCTGATTCCAACATAAAATATCATCCCTAAACCTACGTAATACAATGTATCCTTCTTTCATTCTCCTTTACACATTTGGACTTCTCTTTCATTGTCAATATTTCTTCTTCTATAGAGAGAGGTTCCCGGATAGCCAAGTGGGCAACACGTTCGACTTCGGCGAAAGCGGTCCTGGGTTCGATTCCCGGTGGGGGCCTATGTGCATTGAAGCACTTTTAACAATACTACTCCTACTTCTATATAGAGTTAGAACAGTTATGGTGCAAGTCCATCCTGATCTTACTCATCTTTTAATCTTTGCTTATTTCACACGTCACTTACTGATGAAGAAATAAAAGAATATTTGAGGAAAAGAGAACTGCCTTTGATGGGCCGAATTGCCAAAGGCAATTCGGCCATGTATGACCATATCAATGGAAGGAGAAATCAAGGAAAAGACTAGAGGGTATGCTTACAAAGAGAAATAATAAGAATACTACGCCTTGGAGATGATACAGCAATACTTGCTGAGAAGGAACAAGACTAAGCAGCCTTTCTGTCTTCTATGGAAAAGAGCATAAAAAAGAACAACATCAGTATAAATAAAAATAGAGCCAGAATGATAGCTTTTTGTCTAGAGGAAATAATTTAAGGGCGAAATTAATAATGGGCATTTTTTATTTGTAAAAATTCTGCTAGTTAGATTGCAAGATAGCATTGCCAATAATGGAAGCAGCAACAGAGAAATAGTAGGTAGAACATCCAAAAAGAAGAGGGCATTCTACTAAAGAGACAATTTCTGGAGGTAAATAATTCATATAACTTCTGATACTTTGAAGCATAAATTTCTGGAATGAATAAGCAAACAACTTAAAAAAGCACTCTTCGTAGCTTCTACAAGAGATTTTTATCTGACCAGGTTGACATCTTCAGGCTGATCATGATATGACCTGAAGATATCACTGTTGACGAAATCGGTCATATAAGAATCTTTTGTGGAAGCTTTCTTTCAAGAACTGCAAAAAAATCAACCTAGGATATTAGGAAACAATTCGTAAAATATATAAATGTAGTTCTTTTTGTACTGCTCCGCAACATAGACTGTAAACAGCTGGAAAAGCAACAGAAAAGAAATAATGTGATGCAATGGAGATGTGGCGTATAAGGAAAATAAGATGTCTCTAGACAATAAATAATAAAAGTAAACCTAACCAGGTACGCACTAAGACACGGTATGCTGCTGAAAACATTATTTAGAGGAATGGCGGAAGGAAGGAATACTAGAAGTATACCAAGCTCAATTAGATGGCTAGAATTAGGCTATTCTAGCCACTTGTATGTACCAACCCTGAATTACGAGAGGCAAGAGCTAGTAAGTGTTAAGTTACGAATTAAGAGGAAAATAAACGACTGACACAAGAAATAATGGCCTGGAAAGTCGGAACAAAATTTTCCGGACTGGAAATTCTTGATGAATTTAAAAGTTATAACATTTTACACGAAATAAATGCAAGTAGTAGGTATGTACATACAAAAATCGTACCTCTCATTTGAGGAGATAGGAAGATGAATCACCTGTATGGTGCAAAAAAATCTTTCTCTGATAACTCAAATTTAAAACAATGCTTTACAATAAGATTATAACGTTTTAGCAGAATCAAAAGGGAATCTAAAATTTAGAAGTTAATTTACAATTCACAACGAAAAATTGAAATGAGCAAGCTAGAGGGAAAGTAACACAACTTTCCAAGGGGTTATAGAGCGAAAAGAAATTTTTGATTTGTCAACGAAAAATTGCATTAATATAAAAAATCATTAATAAGGAAGAAGCCATATGTTGGCCTCGTAAGATTTTGTCAAATTGAGGATTAGATAGAGTAAAAATGATACTTTTCCCCAGGGAATGACATTTTACATCTGCTTCGCGGGAAGAGCTGAATCTGATCGATTCTGAAAAGTAGCTTAGAGAAATAGAGTTAGGCCACGAATACGAAAAAAAGACATATGGCATCGTATGGCAGAGCGAGTTCCATGACCGCATTTGGCGTTACGCACACGATCGAAGGAAATGAAGGATCGATTTTATGAGGAATGAAAAAATGGTTCTTTCCCAAGCAGTGGCATATGCTCAGGAAACGGTTGCGAACAAATTACTACTTTAATATCCTAAATTAGTTTCGGCTGTTTCATCTCAAAGCACTGATGAAAACAAAAAACCTGGTCGTGAAGCTATATTCTTATTGATGTAAATTCGCTTACTATGTATGTATCAGGAAAATTTACTGTCCAAGAGTTCAGAATGATTACAGATTAACTCGTTCACTGCGGATACCTCCGTTTCCAATGAATTTATCACTCCAACGGTGGAGTGATCCGCAGTGAACGTGTTAATGAAAAATAATTACCCAATCTACATCTACATAAATACCCTGCAAGCCGCCTTTCGGCGTGCGGCACGGGGTGAAAACACCGAGGATTCCGACTATTTTTTTAACCTGTTGTTATCACGTATCATTCGCGGGAAGAATGAATTCTTAAAACGACTCGTCCTAGCATCTATTTCTCTTATTTTTCGCTCATTGTCGGATCGCCCAAGGTAGCAGGGGGGTCGCATAATATTGACTACCTCTTCCGCAAACGTACTTTCCCTAAATTTATCAAGCAATCGCAATCTAGCTTCTAATCTCCTATCTTTTAAGGATTCCCAACCTGCGTCTGAGAGCATTTTGGTAACGCTTGCATTTTTGTCGTAGCACTTTTTAACAAAACGTATCGCTTTCCGTTGTACTTTCTCGAGTTCACGGGTGCTTGTTTCGTCCGCCGGATCCCATATACTTGATGCATATTCAAGATGAGGCCTAACCAACGTAAAATAACATCGTTCTCTAACTTTTTCTTCACATTTAACGACAATACGCCTGATGAAACCGAGTTTTCTAGTAGCTTTAGCAGAAATGTTTCGGATATGCGTGCTCCAGTTCATGTTATTCGTAAGAGTGATTCCGAGATACTCGACCTAGTCGACTACTTTTATTTCCGTTCCGTTAACATTGTACGATTTATTCGGCCGCAACTGTTTTCTTTCGAAAAAGTTTACTACGGAGCATTTACTTGCGTTATGGTCGAGTTGCCATTTTTCGCACCACAATTCGCACCCAATCACTCATTACACCATTTCGATCACCCCAAAAGTGAGGTATGTGCTTAGTTTCAAAGAGTAGAATAGTATCAAATAAAAATATTATAAAATACTATCAATGAATTCAATAATCGAAGGCTTGACTTCGTGAACAAACGTCGATTTTTACAAACTACTTAAAAATTTGTTTAAAATTAAACATTCTTTGGAAAATACTGTCTGATGCAATCGCAAAGTATCTTTAATTTTACAAATGTTTTAAAACGAAATTTATGGGTATTTATACTTAAATAGCACAAAATTAAATTGTGGAATTATTTAAAATGAACCTGAGAAATAATATTGGTGATACATCTTAGATTTTCGATTTTAAGATCGATCACGAACTATAAAGAGCTACTTCTCAAATTTCAGAATTTTATGATTAGGTTAGACAATGCCAAGGACAGAAATAAATGTCTGTAATAATCTTTGAAGAAGAATATCAGAGGAATATATGCCACACTCTCCTTTACAATAGAACGATTGTTATTCTGGCTGAGGAAAGTTTTGCGTAGTTTCTCCGACGTAAGGCAAACGCCAAACAGAGAACTTGCCTCACACCCTTCAGTTTTAGACATATGCAAACATTGAAACATAATTAGTGCTAATGAATAAAATACGCTGCTATGGTGAACATAGCATGACAGTTGCATCAGTGAGACTCTATTTGAATGAACTGTTCTGTATGGATCGGGGACGGATTTAGAAACTCTCTATGGGGAGGTTTGATTTAAAACAATTTCCTTATGAAATCATCTACAATCAACATTAGCAATGCCATTCTGTCGAGATAAATATAGCAGATGTATAAAATCGTGGAAAATCTTCACAGTCTGGTTTTAATGCTTGTCAGATCCTAGGCAAATTGCTAGTAAAGTGACCGGAGGAGGTGGGAGAGATCGGTGGTTATAAAATCTGTCAATACAAAACATTTTGGGTGTTTATTCGTAACCATAGATATATATCTTAATTCAGTGCAAATTATTCAGCCCGAGGGCCGGTTTGAGCCTCAACTTCTTCATTAACTAGTAGAAGTTTTGCATAAAAGGCAAGATGAGGATAAGGTAGTATGTCTTTGCTTCCCGCTCAGAGCTAAAGTGAAATGGATCTTTTTCACTGCTAAGAGTGAAATATCCGCGGAAGAGCAGCGTTATGTCCCCATGGATAAAGCTGTTTATAGCTTTATTTGTGACCAAGATCAATGTCTTTATTCAGCATCACCCCTACCTCAGTAGCTTTCATATCATCTCATGAATGAACAAAGCTGAAATAAAAGTAAGTAAAGACACTTTTCACTATCTTGTGCTAAAAGTGAATGTCTACCAATTGTGAATACGAGACAATGTATCGAAGGCGACTTTGAGCGCTGCATTTCTTTTCCGCAAGAAGTTTACATTTTGCAGCGTCTCACATCGGCGGATGTTCTCCTCTCCTTAGCTTCAGGGCGTCGTCCGTTCCGATCGGATGACCTTTAGAGAGGTTTCGCCTTTTTTATGTACCCACGATAAAATACAGCGCCAAGGAAGAGAGCCCAAGAGACCGTTCCGCTTTCCGCGACCCGATCGTTGCTGAAGATCGGAGGAAAACGTTCGGAGGCGATGGCGTTCATTGCGGAGCGAATTCTTCTCCTTTCCTTCCAAAGGAGCGATTAAAGAGCGGCAGAGCACTTCAGAAGCGCTCTTTTCTTTTTCCCTTCCCCGCGAAGAAAAGGGTTTACGGCGGTCTTTTTTCGTCGTCGAGACCTAGTGCGAGAAAATTCAAACTCCCTCAGGAAAGCTCCCGTGAGCGAAATGCGTCAAAGTTTTGTGACGCTCGTTAAGTGTTACCATTCGCAGAGTAGAAAATGTTCTGGGATGGCGAGATTCGAGTAATTTCTCATTTAAAAATAGTTAAGTAAGGTAAGGTTCAGGTAGGTAATGGGGATAACCAAATAGGTAAGAAAGAGGAGATTCAGAACACTAAATGTTCTTTTCGCGAATGCGAAGAAAGAATACCAATTGCATCTTTGGAATGAGTAAGAATTAACTTAACTTGAGTTTCGAAATCAGCTGAAAACAATATCGAGCAAAGGTAAAAAATGGCGATCGCACCGTTTCATTAAAACTGACCGAAAAAGAATCATGTTTTAAATGTTATGTGCAAATAGATGAATGTGAATACATATCTACTCTTGTTTGAAGCTAAGAACCACATCTGATTGTAGTCAAATTTAGAAACCTACGCATCAGAAAACTGTTTACATATCGTCGTTAGATTGAAATGGATGTATCTTATTTTTGGTACAACATCGTTTGAAGTTGTATTAAATACAAAAATATTTTGTCATGCGATAGAAAATGCTGCGTCAAAAGTCAGTCGTAAAGTATTACATGTTTTCTTCCACTTTCTTCAATTTCTACCGACTACAGCTTCTTCCCCTCCTTGTGACGTTTCCTTATCATCTATTATATTATCAGAAAAGAATAGCTTATGACAAATTCAATGTGATAAAGGATATATATCTCAAAATCTTTCCATTTTTATTTGCAATGCAAAATGCTACACGTAAGTTGATTTATAACGTATTATCGAATACGAAAATTAATAAAGCTCCTGATCAGATAAGAAGCGAGAAAATTACTTAGAATGTGAATATTCTTATTGCTAGTGAGACTTTGCACAGTCGACATTTGTAATAAGTTCGGGTCATGGGAACCATTCGTTAATATTTAGCAATCGGTAACACGCAGAGTGTGTTGAAGTCACTGAGAGATCCTGGGGGAGCGAAGGGGGGAATCGTTTCCCCCTAGATTCGTAGTGTAGCCTAGGATCTGACAAGGAAATTGAATTATAGTCGGATCGTGAAGTTTTTCCACAATCACTATACATCTACTACATTTATCATGATAAAAAGAAATTTAATGAGTTAACTGGAGATGAGTTTATAAGAAAATTGTTTTAAACCGCCCCACCCCTCTCTCGCAAGTACCGCAGCCCTTTGGAGAGTTTTTAGAGCCGCCTATGATTTAAGTCAATAGAGACAACTCTTAGTTAAAGTAATTCAATGCTTTCTTGTTCTTCACCTCAACCATCTTTGTGACGTGTTCTACAACCTTGTTAAATTATTCACATAGAAGTTCTACAGCTCTATAACCACGTCTTATGGCCGATCTATACACTACAGAACTTACTATGTATATAGATAGGTTCGCCCCCATGGTGAGTATCGGTTAAAATTGTTCTATAACAAAAACGCACATAATAGTGTAGGGTTATAGATAATCAAGATATTTTGTAGGTGTTTCTGATAAAATATAAAAAAACATGTTGTAAAATACGAATTAGTGCAAGCTGTTTGTTTGCACGCTCTTATCTGTTTCTAAAATTATCAGAACCCATGATGACAGAACTCATTACTTTCATCAAAATGCTCGCTCATCACTTTGGAGCAATATTCGATTATAACCAGCGAATTCGTGGGGTTTTACAAACGAAGACCGTGGTAAGTCCCCTCCTACGCAAATTTCCTTCAACACCACTCCTCATTTCTCAGGAAGAGAACACAATCACCCGCGGGAATCCCATTTCCAAAAGCATAAATCCAAACAAGAAAAAACACGCCCGGAATTAGTTAAAAACCCTCCTCCGTGAGAAATTCGCGAGGTATCGAGCTTCTTCGGGGGGAAAGGGAGAAGGGGAAAGCGGGGGAAGAAGAATCGAACTGCTCTGCTGTCGTGCTGAATCGCGTACAAGCCCGAGATTGGAGAGTGGCATCTTGTCGAAATCAATTTCGCCCTCTGATTAAACTTCATCCCCGGATCGCGGTCTAATAACGTGAGTGGCTGAAATCGTTTGAGTCCCTTCCCAGACGGAGGTGCGTCACGCTAGGGCCGCCTCGCATGACCACCATTAAAACAATAAGCGCATAATGATGAAGTTATGCGGGCAGAGGGAGGGAATTCGTTGCTATGACGGAAGCATATGGCGGGTCCCAGGAGGAATCAATGTAGTGGTGCAGAGGGTGGCGTCGGCGCCTTGATGGAAACAATAAAGGAGGGAGACGGCGAGGGTAATAGGGTGAGGGGAGGGATAAAGGGGGAGGTTGTTTTGGGAATAGAACAGGCGAAGGGTTTTTGGGAAGGGAAGAAAAGGAGGTGGAGAAGGTGAAGAGAATGTAGAAAAAGAAGGGAGAAAGAATAGAGAGGGGCGAAATTAAAAAGAGAGACGTGCTTGGGATAATGAAAGAGAAGAGGGCAGAGATGGAGGTGGACACGTATAAAAGATGTTAGCAGAGAGGTTTAGATGGTTGAAAAGATTTGTGGGAAAAGAAATAACGAGAAAATGGGGAGAGATGGTAAATAAAATAAAGGATTACGTAAAATCAAACACTGCTGAAGAAATTCAGATGTAAATTAAAACTGGCAGAAACGGAGAATAACATGAACAACTTTATTCGCGGAGCAGTACGCTATGGTGAGCCTTTTTCCCATGGTAAATGTAATAGGAAAAGGCAATAGCGAAGATAGATTTAGGATAAATCAAAAACTAATGCATTACTTTATCTGTCACGATGCAAGAGAGCTTAAAGGAAATGGTATAGGCAAAACGAACTGACAGAAATAATGCATTTCTTAGAAATAAATAGTTCCTTGCTTAAAAGGAAGTTCTATGATTTTCAGTTGATTCATTACGAGTTAGATGAATATAAAATTAATATAAAATTACAAATGAGTGAATTTGATCTTGGAAAAAGATACGAGAGAAAGACTAAGGAACGGTTGACGAAAAGAAAAACTTTGCAAGATAATAATTGTAGCACTCTAAAATTGTTTCTTAGATGTAAAACTTACCAATAAATGATAATTTTTCGCAGGATATCAGTTCAATCACGATGTACTTTAGTATTTAAGAAAACCATGGTTTAGTATACTTAACAACGAAACATAAGGTAACTAATATTTTTTTAGACAAAACTAGAAAAAAAGTATTAAGGTAAAACTAGGTATTTCGCATTGTTATTGAATTTTTAAAACTACGTCAATTTTTTATTTAGTTATACACTGTATATTATCAAGCGTTAGAATTTTCCATGCAACACTCGGAAAGATGATTATTTTTCAAGTGAAATTTCATATCATGCGTATTGTTAGATTCCTAATCAGAGGAAACAAATATAAAAAATGGGGGTCGAATTATGGTTAAGTGTAAAATCAAGAATGGAATGAAAAAATTTTCAAAACAGCAAAAAACTACGAAAGAAAACACAACATATGCATTATATCTATTGCGAGAGTAAGCCTGTCAACTTCAGAGTCGAGCTAAAGTTACGTGAATCGGGTGCAGAAGAGTGGGAGTATTTACTTGAGAAAATGAATGTAGTTTTCAAAACACATAAGCGGCACGTGGGGAAACAGTACAACTTTTATGAAAAGATAGAAGAATGGAGAAAAGGAAGAATAACGATTCAACAACGAGGGGGAAAGATGTGGAAGAGATGAATGGGGAAAGGAAAACGTGGAGAAAGAGGGAGAGAAATGGCGCGAAAGAGAAAGAGAGGCGTAGAGGGAGGGAAGATAAGGGAAATGGGGAGCAGAATTGACGCCAAGATGAAGAGAAGTGTGTTGGGGGAGGGACGGACGTGGATCCTCGGAAATTGGGGTGGGGATGGTGTCCCTGGGGAAGAGGAGCACTTAAAGAGGAGCTTCCACCCTAGGGATTGATCCAGCGCGGGTGGAGTTCAATTGGCAGAGCGTGGTGGAAGGGGTCGGGTGCGGCGGTGGGCGTGATCTATGTGGGGAGGTGTGGAGCGGCAGATGCATTCTTCGGTCGTCGCATCAGATAACCTCGCCACTCGTCGAATGCGAAAATGTTTGCGGCGGAGGAGATGCGGCAGATTAGCGAATGATTAACCCGATGCTGCCTCCGGAACAGTTGTCCTATCGCAATTACACCCAAGTGCAGTGATTTTGATTTTGATCTAGCAAGTTGCTGTCCTCTGCAACGACGTCGTTTGCCTTCGGTTTTCGTATTGGGGCCTACGAAATGTGCTGCCGCGCGTATGTTTCTGAAATTGCGACGCAGTACCGTTTCAGTCTCGTATGTAAATGTAAATGTAACATTGACGCTAGAAGAGAGATTTTACCTGCGGCATGAGAGGGCTATATTCGGATGTGGTCCCGTACTGCCCACAAACATGGAGCTATTGTTATGTACAGACAAATAAATTATATCTATAGTGTTCGCGGTAACCATGAAGTTGTTAATATAAATGACGAGTACGTAGATTTATACACTAATAAAAGTTAAGTTGGAGGATTCAAAACCAAATAAACGGATGGGATGGGATAAGGATTTGTACACAATACAATCCGTCTTTATCAGGGAAAATTGGGACTAGATAGAAACTTCTTCGGTAGTCATGTAAAGTATATTCTTTCCCTAATATGCTGTCTACAGGTAAAATCAAGGTGCAGTACGCGGTCTGTAGATTTTTTTTATAATAAGTAGAACGTAAAGTACACTTTTAATATGAATTATGAATTCGCAATTTCCATTTATATAAAAATACCTGTTGCTTAATTTATAGAAAACGTAATTAATATTATCCGCAAATGAATGGCATGGGTCCATGAGGATACTACCTGGAGCAAATGAAATGATTGTCAAATTCCATAATCCTTTTTAATGAAAGGAACTCCATAAAGGATTACCCACTCCGATGATTTTCCAAAGCATTTTACGGGTAGAGGAATGAGCTTGCAAAAGAATAATTATTATGTTTTTGAGACATTTCTGCGAGATACTCCTACAATTTTTAAAAATTCGTCGTTCAATTTGACTTATGCACATTCTTAGAAAGACTAAGTACATCATTTTTTTCATTTGGTTAAATTTGTTTAACATTCTGAGAGGAACAATTATTTAATTAGTAGGAAGAGTATTCTTGTTTTATTTAATCTTTATGTACGATATTAGATCTCTCAGGACAAGAGTAACTCCTCATTTGCCTCTTAAAAAAATCATTCTAAGTATTTTTTTTCAGTTGGGCTCCAATGTAAGATTAACCCATAATGGACCATTAAATGTGTATGATAAAAATCATATAGACTTACCGAAGCAAAGGGAATCGATGTTCAAAAATATTTTCTAGTTATGAAAAAAAGAATTGAGCTTTTCTGCTTATGGGAAGATTGGGCAAACGAACGTAAGATATGGGCTGGACTAAAGGATCGGAGAAAGGAAAGGAATCACGTGGACAAACCAACTTTAGACGCTCCACATTATTCTGTGAAATACGCGAAACTGGGATTACTTCGATTAACTATACAAACAAGACTTAATAGTCTTACGTTCAAATAGAAGTTAACAAAAAGCTTTAAGCAGGTTTATAGAATGTGAGAAATTCATTAAATTAACTTTGAAAGTATTTGGTTCTTTAGAAATCATCAATTTTCATCATTTTTACGTTAGAATTTTACGGTGTGTTTGTGTGTAGTTAAGGGCAAAGAAATAAAAATTGCTGTCTACTATAAGTTCTTGATTGTCGATATCTTGAACCTATTTTCACAAGTGGTGGGCTTGTAAAGGTAGATTGCGAAGGTTGACGAGTGGAGCCATCATGCGGCGGATGCGTAAATTCAGAATGGAGTCGAGTGGAGGCGGTGGAACGGATCCGAGATGCAACCGGTATTTTGGAAAATCAATTAGTTCGGAGATAAATCTTGTGATAATTCTTGACTTTAGAAAAAATTTTAGTGCATATCTGCAAGTAATCTTTAAAGGTATTAACACCTCATCTTCTGAAAATGTTTGCCTTTAATAGGCAAATTAAAATAAAATATAATTTTTAACATCCAAAGAAATGCCATACGAATTAATGAAATTTTATGTATTTGATAATTCCTTGATTGTTAGATATTCGTAGTAATCCGGAATAATTTTATGTTTTTAAAAATCCTAATAAATCAACAAAGAGGTGTTTTTCTATATAAGCCAAGAACAATGGAACGTGGTTTTCTATATAAGCCAAAAATCGTGAACTTGTTCTGATTAAAGTTCCAAAGAAATTTAAATATGGGATAATTGATAATTTAAATTTCTGATTTTTCTAACCTAGTAAGCAGTCGTAACCATAAGAATTCGTTTTTAGATTTCTCTTTCCACCTATGAAGTGCTATCGTATCTCTTTCGCAATTAATTCTATGATGAATATAAAGTAGAGCTAGAATCAACATGGGACGTAATATTTATTTAACTCAAGCTTAGTTTAACCATTTTATAGGAAGAGAAACCTTTAAACCTAGCACATACTAGCACACGTACATGTTCATGTACTGGAGAGAAGGTAATGAAAATACAATAATCATGGAATCGCTATGATCAAGCACAATTGCTTTAAAATATATTTTCTTTGCGTGGTAAATCATATTTTAAGTAGATATAGCAGTGTCATGTCGGCGACGTAGGTACATTCATAACAAATACATACAGATATAGTTTTAATTATTTTAATAACATATGACCATACCATAAATGAAAGATAGTCTTAACTCCAAACTAAGTTATATTTCAATACACACCTCTTAAAACGAATGACAAACATTCACATGAATATAAAAAATCTCGATGGTAGACGGAGAAAAGAAATGGATTAGACAGAAAGGATATGATTTAAATTGAAGAATAAGTTGCAACCTCGATACCGTTTTCATTGCGGAACGTTATAATTCAAAGAATTTCGTTACTTGGAGTTCGTATTTTGTCTCAGAAGCATTTCCTCTGTTTTTATTAGTACTCAGCATAAAAACTTGTCGTTTGGCAGTAGAATTTTCCATTCTTTTAATGTAACGCTCCTTTGGTAAAGGTAAAAAACTAATTTATTATTAATCAGAATAGCATTGGATATATTGCATGACTTGGATGCACTTCGTCTTATGTTATGCTATTATGATTTTAAGAGTCATAAAGCGAAGATTTCCAAACAGAAAATTCCAAGACCTTTTTAATACTGGCTTTCATTCTTTAACATTATTTTCATTCACACTAATGTTTCAGTCGATTAGACGATGAGCTATTAACTGAAACCATCTAGATGAGACTTGCAGCGAAATGATTTTCTACCTCCCACCCAAGCAAGTACTCGAGTTTAGTGAATGTTCGAATTCAACCCTTGCATCGACAGATTCTAGAAGAGGCCGATTACAATGAAAATCCTTAAAAAATACATCACTCTCACCACCGACAAAGATGCTTTGTGCTCGATAGAGATTCCCTTCGAAAAAGGTAAGACGCGGTGTTTGAAGGAGTAGTTGCTTCTAGACAGTCGATAGTGGAAGAATACAAACTGAATATATCGACCAACTCATGAGGATGGAGATGAAGGGGGAACGAACAGGTAGGAGTCGAAATCCTTGTACGCATGCGCCGAGGCAGCGAAGATGCGCGCAATCGCACCAACCCCGACTAGACGCCTTCGAGCGGAAGTCTAGCAAATTGCAACGTTCGTAAGCAGGAGTTATATAATGCAAATGCAAGAAGGGAGAGATGGGGATAGGAAATGGATGGGAGCGACAAAGAGACGAGACAAAGAAAGAATGAGATGGAGGCTAAATGGTAGAAGAGGGGTTGGAAAGGAGAAATCGGCTGGAAAAAAAGAGAGATGGAGAGAATAAACACTAAGCTGAAAGGATATCTAATGAGAGGAAATGGTGCGAAGGAAAAAAGTAACAGCGAAGAACTTGAAGATAATAAAGGGAAGAAAATGGAATTGCAACAACATGATTGCCATGAAAGGCAGAAGACAGCATTCGAAGCAAGAACGAGCTGCTTTCTGTCACTAAGAGAAAGAGCTAAACAAGAAAGAAATAGGATTTCATCGTAAGATCGAAATAGGATTTCATCGTAAGAAACACGTCGAGAAAAAAAACTCGGTGGAAAGAACAATTAGATAGCGGTTCGAGAATAATCGACGAAGATGATAGAATGAAGAAATAATCATGAGATTAATAAGAAAGTATCAGATAGATAAAAAGAGATACACACGGAAGAAAAGTAAATAAGAAAAATTAGCAAGGAAAATGAAAAAATAGAATTGTTAATGTTAAAGACATTTACATACACGTATACATCTATTTGGACAAATTTGGGACTACAGAGACCCATCTAAAACTGAAAAGAAGTATGAGGTGATATGGAAATTTGAGAATAGATTTTATTTAAGAGTATCTTAAGAGTAAAAATGTATCTTACGTTACTGTCTAAAGAATCGTTCAATGAAGCAGCGTGTAAGAATATGCCATATAAAGAACGCATTTCGTGGCTGAAAAATAGGAACGAAAAGTGCTCTAAAAATAATGTTCTATGTATCAATTACATTTTCAATAATATTCTTCAGCGATACTATGTAAAACTCCATAATTACTTTTAACACTAGGAAAATAAAACATTTTATTTACGACATCCCAGGAAAATATACACGTGTATTGTGGAAACAATTATTTTCCTATTATTAAACGAAGGATGATCTGTACAGTAGGAGAAACTTTGAAGAAGTAAAGAATGTTAAAGAGAAATATTACTCGCAAAATAACATAAATACGACAGTTGTGGTATTATCATTTTTATTGGACCCTATAATGGCGCAATTAGACCCAAGTTGGTCTCTCTTCCACCTAACCTCTTATCTTATTACACATTGGAATTGACTATCAAAAAAAATACAAAAAACTTTTAAAAACACAAAAAAAAGAAAGATTTCGTTCGTGGGAAAAAAATGTCCAAAAATGAGGGTTGTAGATAAAAGAAGTCATTATATGTGCATATATATCACCAAATCTATTATTTTAGTTAATTGCTTAAAAAATACTGCCGTAGGTACGGCCAGAATTACCCGCTCGGATTCGCAGGTAAAATTCAAAGAAATGCGAATATCTGAGGAACTGTACTATGAATCTGTGCTGTTTTAAATCTAAAAGCAATACCCTGAGAGCTGAATAACATTTAGTGAGACTAAGCACACATTTAACGAAGCGTAACAATAGCCTTGAAAGAAAGAGAATTATTTGGAAATAAATAGGTGCTGGATGAAACAATCGAAAAGAAAAATGGGAGCCGATGCGTTTAATATATAGAATTAATTATTCATAAATTCAAATGAAAACGAAGTAAAAAAAGGGAACTCGATTAAAAACACATTATATTACACATTCGTATTCAGTACCACGGTCACGGTTATTATACTTTTTCAGCGAATCGATTTCGCCTTTCTTGACAAAGTCAGACATTCGTATCCTGAGATGGATTCGAACTAGCAACCTCAGCAATAGTTGACCGTGGCGCTCAACCACACAGATCAGAGGGAGAAATGGAGCATGAAAGACCCAAATAAAGAGGAGGGATCAGTTCGAGGAAAAAAGTGGACGGATATGGTACGAACATAAAAAGAAGTGGAGCTAGACGTGAAGAGAGATAGAGAATGAAAACTTATCATGAGAGTAAGCAAGGGAGACAAAAATGTAACCGAGGAAATATTAACCTTGGAAGGATTGCGGAAATAAGCTAAAGAGAACACAATGGAAAGGTAGGATGGGCAGATTTACAGCGATATGAATGGCGAAAGAAAATTGCATGAAGGCATTTATTTTATATGTAATAAAATGGAAAATATTATCTTCACTGAATTCGACGTGATGAAATGGCTTAGAAAACTAATAAAGCACACATGTCAACGCAAGAAAGAGCATGCAGTATTTCATTTCATTCCTAAATGGCGTGTTGATAGATAAATTGGTGAGATTAAAATGTCACGTTACCGAGAGAAAATTACGTGAAATGGAATACAGCATAAGAAAAGTGCCTGCATAGAAATGTTTGTGAACATTTTTTATTCCTCCTTGTAGATTTCAAACGTGTTAGGTCCAAATAAAATTAAATGGAGCATAGAAACACCAACCAAAATCCTTAAATTTAGGTTAACTGTAAGGTAGTCCGCCGAAGATGACCTTTGTGATTGTATTTGAATGAAGATTTAATATATAATTAAATAGCAATTATACAATACAATCTCAAGTTTTTAAGTAAAAAAATACAAAAGCCGGATTGTGTCCAAAGAGGTACTTTATACGTGTGATGGTGCACGAACGGGTTAGAGTGTTGTAGAGAGTGACACTATGTGTCATTTATTTAAATACCATGCAAGCTAATTTTGAGAAAAAGCGTACATAATCAAAATGGTGGGTTAGAATAATTACTACGCACGGAATGAGTTAACACTACGTAACAAGGTGAGGAATTGTATCTATAGATTCTAGCCCAAGCAAATCACCGTCCACTTCGCAATCTGTCAGCGCATTATTCTATCAGGAAGCTGATTTGAACCTCGATCCCTCACTTACTCGCTACCTAAAGTTCTCGATTGAGAATGAGGCTTACCAAGAAAGATGAGGAGTGGTGTAACTTGCCTTTGTTAAGATTGGAAAACATCCACGTAAATGCAGCACAATGACTCTAAGATTAAAAATGTTTATAGCATTCTATAAGAAACGCATAACTGAATGATATTATTTAGCGCCATTCTCTACAGTTCTTTTGTATAATTACGCACATGAACAAGACTACCAAGGATATTTATATCAGCGTTAAGAGCCAAGTGAAAGGAAAATTATATTGTATTATTACTAGTTTCGATGTTCTGATCATGAATATGATCATCATTCATCGACATAGTTCTCGGAATCATCATTTAAAAAAATAAAGTTATTTTACTATATTTGAAACACCAAATAAAAAGTTACCAAATTAAAATCTAGAAAAAATAATGTTTCGATTATTTTTGGACTCTTTTTCTTTATGCTAGGAATACAATTGCGCAAAGTAATTGAAAGATTGAATTAAGGCTTTTATGCTCTTGAGTGTATCAAAAATAGCAAAATATCGTCAAATAAACCATGGAATTTCTCAAATACAACTATTATTATCTCTACAATACGCAATCAGCAAATGAATAATGATCAGATTTTCTACTCTACTATTTGTTTTTACTTTTGTTATTGTTTTAATATTATATTTTTGGAATACTGTATACTTATTATGGTATGGCCCTTGTATATCTGTATGGCATTTATGCGTATATTAATAATTGAAGATGTATAATTTTGTTATGACATATGATACCACATCTATACATGATACGTTTTGATAGATTAAATTACATGTTAACTCTTGATGCAAAATCAAGCACCTACTGATGAGCCCTTTATGGTTCAGGAGGATATTGCTGCCAACATCTCAACATATACTTCTTTTTGAAACTTCTTTTAGATTAGCTGTGTTTGTAATATCTATTTTTTGTAAAAAAACATCTTCATCATAAAGGAGGAGAATCATATCTGTAATCAGAATATTTGAATCGGATAAAAATTAGTAAAAATAAGTACTTCTCCTTTAATTTGGCTCTTGACACCAATATAGGTATCCTTTTAGCACCAAATAAATTAAATATACACTTTTTCTAGCCAATACCAAAATATTAATGAAATACGTTCCAACCATAAAATATGGTAGCGGAAATCCTGAGGGCATAACGTCAAAGTATCTGCTAGAATGAATGTTCTTGGAGAAAGGAAAAATGGTGTTAGGGCGAGAAAGGAAGAGAGAATAGTGGAGAGGAAGGAAAAATAAATGAAACTGCGAAGATTATAAAGAGAGGGTAGGAAGAAGAGAAGCGGGAGGATGAGAAGTGCGGAGGAAATAAAGGCAGCAGTAATGCGCGGGATCATTGGGCGAGGGTTGGTGTGGGAGGAGGCGTCCCAAGGGTGCGAGGGGTTCGCAAACTGAAGGGAATCTTATTGGCTCAACAGCTGGAACAGATTAACTTTCCTGGGATCGATAGTTAACCCTGTGATAGGGTGCGGCCTGCGCATTGGAGGCGCGGTAGGGAGATGCGGTGCGCGCTCTTTTCTTCACCAGCCCTCGCATCGCTACGTTTCTCTGCTCCTCCCCACTGTTTACTCTGTGGAATCCTCTCCTCCGCCTGCTCTTCGTTTCGTCTCCCTTTCTCATCTCTTCCTCCCACTAAATTCTGCTTTCATCTAAATGGAGCTCGTTTCCAGCGGGTACTTGTTACTCGCGAATGTTGAAATTCTCTAAAGCCTTATCTCAAGGTGAAATTCACAGAGGTTAACGTTTGGTTTATTTTATTCCCTCCTCTTTTCGGTTATCATTTCTATTCTTCGTTTCATCACCTGAAAATTCTCTTCGAACTCTG
>KZ308992.1:103481-126808 GCA_000376725.2 Ladona fulva
AAAAAAATATTTTTTAGTGTTTTCTTATTCCTATGAAAATTTTTATTTACAACTATTTCTCGGAGTATTCCTGTATTGAAAACTCTCCTCCAGACGTTCCCAGTGGATAATAATGTAAGTACATTTATTATTGCAAATCATTTAAAACCTGCAGATGACTTTCCTTAAGCCTTCTGAATAATGCAAAAATATAATAGTTAAATTTTATTCTGAATTTGTTTTTCTGTTAGAAAATTAGCCTGAAATCGGAAGACCTTGGTTCGAGTATCAGTCATTTCAATATTTTTAGCTTCTGTTTATCCTTGTGAAAAAGGAAATTTTCTAAAATTAATACTTTTGGACTGCTTCTCACTGGCGGGTAGCTTATAACACATCATATGATAATTTATATCACAATTTAGAATTATTGAAAAATTTTCTTAGCCCTTACTCTATAGCAAAGCATACCAGCTTGGATACATGGTAACGAGTCATTTAATTCTATGTAAGGGAATTCCTTTCGTATGGCGGTAAATTATGAACGATAATGGTGGCAGAGAATAGAAGATGAGAAGCTATGGGGATGTGGCGCTACAGACGAAAGATGAAAACAGACTGACCAATGAACTAATGAGGACAAAGAGTAAACGAAAAGTGGATATGTAATGGATATCACTATTAAGAAAGGAGGAAAATCAGTGAAAATCAAAAATAATGAAAATTAAGATACCTTATAATAATAAAGATTCCTGAGGTCAGCACCGCAAAAGTCAAACTGAAATCCTTGAATTGAATTGAAATTGAAACTTGAAGCTGAATGAAACCGGAAAATGTTATTTCTTCCATTCCGATTATCGGTTCGAATTTTCGTAAAACTGTAATTGTGGCAGTATTATAGTTAAAAGTGCTTCAACAGCTGAAATAATTTTGTACAAATGGGCACCCACAGGGAATCGAACCCGGGTTAGCTTTCACATAAGGCGAAGGCGCTATCCAAAAGGTTATATACTAAACGCGCTACTGTAAGACTACAACAGTAGTTACATTTCACATTTCTATGCAGCGGCGACTTACAGTTCACTAGTCAACATATAAATTTGATAACTGAAATTATCCTTCGACAATTTCTTTAAAATCAACATTTTTACTCTAAATTTTAAATCTCTACAATACGCAATCAGCAAATGAATAATGATCAGATTTTCTACTCTACTATTTGTTTTTACTTTTGTTATTGTTTTAATATTATATTTTTGGAATACTGTATACTTATTATGGTATGGCCCTTGTATATCTGTATGGCATTTATGCGTATATTAATAATTGAAGATGTATAATTTTGTTATGACATATGATACCACATCTATACATGATACGTTTTGATAGATTAAATTACATGTTAACTCTTGATGCAAAATCAAGCACCTACTGATGAGCCCTTTATGGTTCAGGAGGATATTGCTGCCAACATCTCAACATATACTTCTTTTTGAAACTTCTTTTAGATTAGCTGTGTTTGTAATATCTATTTTTTGTAAAAAAACATCTTCATCATAAAGGAGGAGAATCATATCTGTAATCAGAATATTTGAATCGGATAAAAATTAGTAAAAATAAGTACTTCTCCTTTAATTTGGCTCTTGACACCAATATAGGTATCCTTTTAGCACCAAATAAATTAAATATACACTTTTTCTAGCCAATACCAAAATATTAATGAAATACGTTCCAACCATAAAATATGGTAGCGGAAATCCTGAGGGCATAACGTCAAAGTATCTGCTAGAATGAATGTTCTTGGAGAAAGGAAAAATGGTGTTAGGGCGAGAAAGGAAGAGAGAATAGTGGAGAGGAAGGAAAAATAAATGAAACTGCGAAGATTATAAAGAGAGGGTAGGAAGAAGAGAAGCGGGAGGATGAGAAGTGCGGAGGAAATAAAGGCAGCAGTAATGCGCGGGATCATTGGGCGAGGGTTGGTGTGGGAGGAGGCGTCCCAAGGGTGCGAGGGGTTCGCAAACTGAAGGGAATCTTATTGGCTCAACAGCTGGAACAGATTAACTTTCCTGGGATCGATAGTTAACCCTGTGATAGGGTGCGGCCTGCGCATTGGAGGCGCGGTAGGGAGATGCGGTGCGCGCTCTTTTCTTCACCAGCCCTCGCATCGCTACGTTTCTCTGCTCCTCCCCACTGTTTACTCTGTGGAATCCTCTCCTCCGCCTGCTCTTCGTTTCGTCTCCCTTTCTCATCTCTTCCTCCCACTAAATTCTGCTTTCATCTAAATGGAGCTCGTTTCCAGCGGGTACTTGTTACTCGCGAATGTTGAAATTCTCTAAAGCCTTATCTCAAGGTGAAATTCACAGAGGTTAACGTTTGGTTTATTTTATTCCCTCCTCTTTTCGGTTATCATTTCTATTCTTCGTTTCATCACCTGAAAATTCTCTTCGAACTCTGATTAATGGACAAAATGTTGAGGACAATAGTGTGAGCATTGTAAAATCATCACTAATAATGCATAACTGTTAAAATCTTCTTCGTGAAGATTAACTTTTCGACTATATAGAAAAGTATTTAATCGTTGAAAGTTAAAAATTAATAAATACTGCGTGGGATTGCCGTTTGACCATGTTATGTATTATTATCCAACGATATTTAATTCCATCTGCTAGATGATATTGCTACAGCTCGAGAATCGTTGTATAAAGGGAATGAAAATTTACGTTCTATTTAAAAACTTTCACGAGATAAAAATAATCTGATTTCATAGAAACGCAATTCAATCAGAACCATTGAATTTTTTAAAGTTGTCGCCGTAATAGAAAATAACATAAGTATTTATTCTTATTAGCTAATAATGAATATATTCCGGTTACTTTGTAATATAATATGTTTTTAGATATTAATTACATCAAAACTAATTTTTATTGCATCTCCTGTCGAATCTAACGAAGAAATAGCGAACTTTCCCAAAATCTAATTCAGGAAAATTTTTAATACAATTAATGGTGGGTGCCTTCTTTTTGTGGAATTCCAAGTAGAAATAATAAAAAAAATATNCCATCATGTGAGGTTACCTTACCTCACTTGATGGTTTTTGGTGTGCATTTATCTTTGACTAGCAGATCCCGCGCAAATAATTGCGCGTAAGGTACATTAAATGTCTGCAAAAACTTCCACGAATGTTACTCTTTTATATGATAAGTAGTCTTTATTATACCTAATTCTGAAGATATGTGCGAAAATAACGTATAAAAAATCATATTTTGGAAATGAAGTTGTGATATAATAATCTTCAATAGTCAAATCCGATCGTTTATCGTTGCACCTATTTCTTTTGGAGATAAAAATATAATTTCGCAATTTCTTGAAAGACGAAAATGACAACAATTAATGTACGATTGTCTTAAATTAGGTATTTCCATATAAAACTGAGAAATTAGATTTTTAAATTAACGTCCTTCGTAAATTAATATCTTAAATGGCATATGAAATCTTTCCAAGATAATATCTTTAATTCAATGTAAAATTGCAAATTAAGTGGCTTAAAAATGGTTTTGTAAATGGTTAAATATGTCCTCTCAGAGCGGCATTATGGGAAGGTATTATTACTTCACCAAAGGTATTATGATAATTAAGTAGTAATTTTTATTGTTCGTGGTCATTCAATTTGCAAAGTATTTTGGCCTCCATGTTCCACATCAGACATAGTCGAAATCCATATAATTTTACGTTTATTCGAAGGAACTGATGCAAGACATTCCGCGTGAACTAAGGCGGATGATGTGATAACAATTAAAAACGCCTGTGATCAAAAGAGCGATCCACGAAGAAATGGGTGAAATTGATAATTTCATCTGACCAGTGCAGAAGCCCCTTCACGGGTCAATCATCACGCAATTTTCACCTAATTCCATGTTTTTCTTCCCCTCTTTAGTTTAATTATCCGAGGAATTCGATATATTTCTGTAGCCTTCACAGTTATTAGGCGGCCAGGCTATTCTTACCCTTCTCTCGGAGAGTAGGAGATGATTTTCCGCTCTCCCTCGTCAAGAAACATGCGATTTCCTCTTCCCATAATTTAAACATTCTATCCGCCACTTACACGTACCGATCGCCAGAAACACGGAATATAAAAAGACCGAGAGAGAGAGAGAGAGGAATTCACTGTGGCCTTTAAAAGAATACTGCCGCTATGCCTCGAGGTGGGCGATTGATGTTCCGACACTCCCACTCCCTCCCTCTCTCCTGCTCCTCCCTTTTTTCTTTCTTTTTATTCCTATCTCCCCATACCCCTTTCAATTCACTGTCTGCTCCTATTTTGCTTTCTTTCTCACCTACTCACATCCGTTTTATTCCCATATCCGAAACATGCTCTTGTATATTTCTTTGTTTAGCTGTCTGCTGCCCTTCGCATCTTATTTTCTCTCGATAAAATGTTTCATCATTGATGTCAAACCCTTACTTATATTTATTTGCAACGAATAGATGCGCAAAAATTGCAGCTTGGATGTGGAGACAGGAAGTGAGACTCAATGATGTATGAAACCACAGAGCTCCCCGAACATCCGAAACTAACGAAGATCGTATTCCCATTCCTAATTACTCTGATTTTTTGGAACTCATTCAATTGCTGTATATTGTGATATAAAAGTGCATTTTCCATTCCATTTTGACTCTCTTATTATTTGTGGCTTATGTCTGGTTGATTTTTCGACATTCAAAGATACTTTTCAATAGATTTGTTCTTAATTTAAACACGATGCAAGGCTCTCTATTTTTTCTAAAGTATCGGATTATTTGTCTCCGATATTTTTCATCCATAATTAAGTTAATCATCCTTTTAATCTCTAATGCTACTGCAAAGGGAACATTTTGTTGGATAGCTATCACTTGGTTAATCATCGCATTAAAAGGAAATTTTCTATCGATGATAAAGCCATCGGTATTCGATTATGGGAAACGTCATAGAACCCAATAAATTACACTAAAACACGACGACAATTATCAACTTAATAGCTGATTAGTTCTAAAGACCAGAGCCCATTGCTTTTACATTATGATGAATGCTGAATGAATATCAATCGTTTGTATCAATGAAAATACCAACAACTATCATAAGTATTTACTATAGACCTTTAAGAGCAGAGATTTACTACAAAATACTAACGACGGATGAAAAACACTGCATGCCTGTTTTTCAGAAATTAATTACCTCGTATATGTAAATATTATTTTTGACAGTTTCCCTGTTCTATGGGGCAATGGATAAAAAATTCAAGGAAGCATAAACGAGAGGACCTAACTCTTTGAGAAAACTCCTTTGAACTCCAACTGGTGGTTCCGCTACCATCCCTTGATAGATTGAATATTTTTCATATGTCTTGGGGAGAGAAAGTCTGAATTTCATTTTCTTTTGTCTGTTTTTTCATGGCCGTGATTACATGAAAGCTACATGCAATTCAACGCAGTAATTTCAATAATATGTTATATTAAAGATCAGAAATTAACGTTCAGTTCATCTTCTCTTGTCAGATATCTTTCCCATTATTAGTTTGAGTAGTTCAGTTTTTCAAAGAAAAAAAAATTATACTTTTCATTTGTTGCTACTCCTTAAAATGACCATCTTTATACATACTTATTCTACAATCCCCTATTGGTCTCAACTCTATCAAAAGATCCTCCTCCCCACCCTGTCTACTCATCCTCTTTCTTATACACCCACCTCCCACCTGAAAATACCATTCCTCTAATATTTCCCTTCCCCTCAAATCCTCATCTCCATAGATCCTCCCCCTCATTCTTTCCCTTCCCACTCTTCATCGCTTATGTTTTGGCATGCGATAATCATCCTTTTCCTCTCACTTTTCCGCTTTTCTTCTTTTTCTTTTACTCCATCTTCTCCACGCCCCCTCTTTCACCTTCGCATCCTCTTCTTCTCCATAAGACGTCTGCACCTGCTTCTTGGTTTTCTTTTGCCCTCGTCAAATTCTATTCCCCGGCCTCTGATAATCCTAAAAGAGGCATTAGGAAAGTTTTGTCAAATTTGTCTTATCTCTTGCCTTCCCGCATTAATATTTCAATCCACGGATATCTTCCCTTTAAGCAACGTTTTTACCGCTATTCATTCGCTTCCAGGACTCATCTTTTTGTCGGTCAACTTTCCCGGTTCTTTGACCATTTTTTTCCAAACCACCTCTTATCGACCTGGGAGTTTATTCCTCACAGCTATCCTCTTTTCTCCTCGCCTATCTTTCGGCCCATCCCCACTCACCTTCTATCTTCCTACCGTTGTATTCTTAACCACATACCAGAACGTACACTTTCGTACGCGGGTCGCTCGCTATAAACGTCATCTTTTCATTTCGTTGAAATATTTTAAAGTGAATTACGTTCGGAGGGATGTTAATGTTTCTCATCTTTGAATTGATACCTGAATCCCGCGATTTTTTTCGTAAGGAAAGCAAATTCAATCTCGGTTATTATCTGAAGCTGATTTGAATGTTTGCTCACTACCATCGTACAATGAACATCAGGAATGGAATACAAATGGCGATCACGAGGTTAATCCTGTATTTGGTGGATAAAAATTATTTCGAAAGGATTCTATCATGCATTTCATTTGCTCTCATATAGTAATTTCTTATGACAAATGAAAGACATACATTACGCGATAATTTGATGCATATCAACGCGAAGGTAAAGGAAAATCCGATTTAATAAATTCAGTCGTCATTTAAGGAAATGAAAATGATCTACAAACATAAAATGCAAGATGGTATAGACTTTCTATTGTAATAAATCATATATTTCGATTAGTGCGTGATTCCTAGTAAACTACTACAACGTTTTATGAAAGAAAAGATAATTCAGACCAAGTAATAATTGAAGACTAATTTAAATATCTGCACAGTCTTATGAAATAATGAAAATCGGACACCTAATGCAGAGGGATTGAAATTCTTTTTTTTTTAATGGTTAACTGTACAAGAATCCCATTACATATTTTATTTGTGGCGTTCATTGTTTTATAATTTAGAGTATCTATACTAGAGAATAGAATAAAAATACTTTTTAGTAAATTCATTTTACTTCATTATTTAAGGAAATAAATACTTATACTAAATAGCAAGTAATCTTACTTTATTACTTTAGGGGCTAAGGATTTTATCAAGGAGCAGTATGAATGCTAGTTTAAAAAACTCCTTATCCTATCACTATCTTCCGACATGCTACATCCTGCATGATACATCCTACTTTATTATCTAAACGTAGGATGCATCGTGAGAGCCAAACGCTTGATATTTCGTTTCTGTATTTCTCAATTTAGTTTAGAATAAATCCAGAAAAAGAGATAATTTTAGGTTCGATAAAATACTAAGTCGACGTAAAAAACAAACCTAATTTTCAAAGATTTTAAAAACATGGATGAAATTATCCCACAAATATTTCCGGTCGCGGTGTTTATAGAAGAAACTGTGAAAAATGAATAAAATATAATAATTCAAATAATAAATTACCAGGATACTTATCATTTCAAATGCGGTATGCAAATGGAAATTTTAAAAATACATNTGATTTATACGAATGCCCTAAGATGTCTAATTCATAAGGTGAGAGAAGACTTTGTTAAATGATACCAACATTATTAACTCTTACGAACAAAAAACTGAGAAATATATATAAACCATTTTCAAACTAAACCTGAGATTAATGGATATTATATAATCAATGTGATTGAAAAAATATTTATAATTTAATGCCAGAATAAAAACATACCGCGTGTTAAAAAGTTAATCATTGCATCTCCTGCAGCCCTAGGCTCAGAAGGACTGTAAAGATGATGCTAATCACATAAAATGCATGATATATGTTTGTAAATTAATTGCTTCTATCTTAATTTTTCTGCGTTGTAATGAATCATTAGCATAATATCTCAAAATTCACATCAATTGGCTATTAAAAAAACGTCATAAATGCGGGAGGTACTTTTCAAATTACGTATTATTATCCCGCGTGAACCAGCGTGCGACTGTAAGCTCGCTTCCTGCCAAACGCCGGCAAGCAACACCATTAAAAAACGGCGCCACAGCAAATCGAATCGGAAAAGGCAGACGAACGCGCCCCACATCCTCCGCACCGTTTCGTCGGGTGCACATCCACATAAACCCCCGATTATAACAATTGAATCGCCAATGAGAGAAACTCTACTCCCCCATCCAGTGCTTCCAGCGTATCGTTCCGAATCTCCGATCGCCCCACATCACCGTGGCGTACGTCTGAATAACAGGTGAGCATCGGAAGGCGAGCAACCAACTCCTCCCCACACCTCTCTCCATAAGTATCTTTCAAATGCTCAAGAGCAGTCATCGCTCTGCTCCCTTCCATCGGAATCCTCCCCACCTCACCTGCACTCCCCCGACACACACGCACACACTCTTTTCTCTCTGCCGATCGCGCCGTAATTTCTTTCTTCACGCCTTCCCTAATTAACCCCGGAAAATACAGGCCTGCGTCTCATTTTCCGCCTCACTTTCCATAATTACAGGGAGGAGCGTGCGGCTCCCTTCCCATCCCACGGCCCCCCGATACCTCCCCACCCCCTTCGCCGAGGAAAAAGCGTCCCACCCCCACCCCCTACCCGCGCCCGGAGGCAACCTCCGGCAATCAATTCTTCGCTCCCGCTCCCTCGCTCAAACGACTCCAGATTGGCGCTTAAACTGCTATAGAGGGTGGGACCCACGTTACAAGGTGTGCACCGCCGCTCTCTCATCTCCGAAACCGTGTGAAATTCACACGAGTCTCATTATGAGCTATTGATCAACCGGCCGCCGCCGCCTACTCAGTCTTTCCTCCCCTTTTCCTCTCTTTCTCTCTCTCCGTGTCCCACCCTCTCTCAACCCTTCCTTTCCGGACCTCCACGCATTTATTTAGTCATTACCGAAATGTTTTGCTCGTCGCCGGAAACTCCCCCCTTTGGTTACAGCGTTTGCCGCGTGAAATACGCGGCGCTGATGTCGCCGGGAAGAGAATGCGCGCGCTCTCGGCATGCATGGTCTTACACGAGGATGTAAATGAAGGGAATATTGACCCACGTTGTTGTCTATAAATTTCCCAAATAAATTTGGATAATAAGCGTCATCTGGTCATTCTTGCATGGGACCGAGCGGTGTTACCAGTGGTGAAAGGGATCCATTACGGAGAAGGTCATCTGTGCTTGGATATCAACGCTGGAAACGCAGATTAGAGGACATTAATGACGCCTCGTTCGTGTAGTTGTCAAAATTACTGGAGAGATTACGCATTAATTGCGGAAAAATCTTGAATGGAACAAATACTGATAGAGAGGGCTACCCTTCATTTTCCAGGAGGATCTAATATCTGAAGGAAGTGCGTAATGAACATGATAACTCATCGGACGAGGATATTATGTATCAGCATTCGTCTCCAAAATGGGTACATTTATTTTTCTCTTTGTTTCTTGCTCCAACTTATGATACACACGCTACCTGCGTGACCTCTAAATTAGAAATCGATTTTCAGAATGTTTAAAATATGAATTTTTTTTATTCTAAATATTTTGAGTTATCAAAAAATATTTAAGATATATTGACAGTTGATGGGGTTAGATACAGAAAAAGAATTTAATGATTGGGACAGATTTCTGGCAGCTTGAGGTAAGTAAGGCATGGTCATTGTCATATATTGGTATGTTTGTAGGTACATACATACATACGACGACGATAATTCTATTCTACTAGTTTTTGATAAAAATACGATGTTTTGAAAAGATAAGTTGATAAACTATGGCCAGGTCTATGGAGTTTATGAAGTCTATGGTATGGTCAATCTATGGAGCTTGAGTAAGCTAATGAAATTCCGGAAATTTAAACAAGCATATTAAAATTGTTCATAGAAATCTTTACTATGATCTTTATAAAGCCTAAAAAGAAGCGCCTGTTTCTATTAAAGTGTGCGGATATGACCTGCGGATATTATGAGTAAGTGAACATTTTTAATGCATAAAAATATTAACATCATAATTATTAACATAAGATTAATAAATATCATACAAAATATTAATTAATCAAAATTCAGACAAACATCCGCAGAGTAACCTAATGAGGCGAAAGAAAAAACTGTTATGAAGGAAAATACAGCTAAATATTAGTAAAACCTTTTAAATTTAAAGGAAATTGCTAGTGACTCTTGGTTAATTGTTTAATGAATTCCATAATATAACTTAAATTTCACATTTCCCAACTTCTATAATATCGTAGGAGCTGCATGGACGAATCTACTCATACGATCGAATTGGTTAGTATTAAAGTTTACGAAATTTTTATGAATTAAAAATGTCAAAAAAAGTAAGCCAGCGTATTATAATAAAGCACATAATAATTGGATTTCAGAAATCCCAAAGTATATTTCTTTAACCATAAATTACATTGGAGAGCATATGAATGCTAAATTCCTCCCTGAATATCGAAGTAGAAGGAGATTTTGATCACATTCATCTGAAATTGAGCTACAGAAAACAAAATTAATTAAAATACATATTCTCGCGGACATCAATATTTTTTAATATTGCCATAGTTTCACGGATTTGATGTATTCCCATCCGAACTATCTTGTTTATATTCACCAATTTAAAAATCTTCTGCTATGGAACATTGTCAGTGGACGATTCTCCTGCTTTAGTAGACCTAATTTTTGGATTGAACTTATATATGCCGGAAGCTTAGAGTAGTCTAAGTCGGAGGCAACTTTTTACGTGTCTCAGACGTTTACGCGGATTTCTTGAAATGTTACGTAGAATAGACTTATACTTAAATATTTCATGATTCCAATTGATAATATCGTTCCTTTGAAATTCACCGATTCTTTGCATCTTCATATTCAAGATTTAATTCATAACATTAAAGGAAAATTTAATAAGATAGGGTTATAAACTTAGGAAATGGTATTGCAGGAGAATAGTTTAAGTGAACTGAAAGAAAAGATATACCTAACTGTTTTGTGAAAATAGCCCTCTTCCAAGACTATTAATCACTTTGAACTTTGAAATCATTTTCATTTGGACATCTACGCCTTTCAGTTATCAGTGTTTCCCTAATTGATTTCTGAAGGTCAAACCAATGTGAACGGATCCAGAGTTGAATGGTTGAACGTTATGCTTTTCTAGCGGAAAGAGTTCGCAGATAGAAGACGCGCTGTGATAACTATATGGCAATATTGTATCTTGTAGTTTTGTTCTCATAAGTAACCTTAAATGAAAAAATATTGCCTTTTTGTTGTCTCTTAAAAAAAAGAAAGCTGTAATATACCTTTCCCTGCCATACTCCAGTGATGGCTAGCGGGGTATAACTCTAAATCTACAAAATAACTCGGCACAGGAAACGTCGAATAAATAATCTAGCACCATGAATAATGGAAACACCATGTTTTTTTTTTAATTGGCTTAAGTCGTGAAAATACAGCAAACCTTTATGCGTTTAAACACAGCATATCGTATTTTACTAAATGGTTTTCAACGAGGGAGATATTCTCATTAGTTCAACGTTTACAAATAAATGAGAATCGAAACTTTTTCAGGAGGAATATTCAGGCATTGAGTTGATATAATCAAACTTACTGGTTACATGAGAGAATATTGAGCAATCGGATCTGGAGCATGCAAATTTTTGATAAAAGGTAATTGTATTAAAAATATACCTAACAATCGTTACGAATATTAGGCATATAGTGGCTCTATCTCTTAGTTTAAATGATATTTTCATACAACCGGAAATTACAGCGATAAATGATAAATTCAAAGCTAAATATCGAAAATTTTGTTTGGAGGGAAAATGTTGGTTTCACTTTAATCTTTCTCGAGAAGCGATTACCATATTTAGTAGTTATGCTAAAAAGCGTCAACTTTCAGCAGCTGAAGGCAAAAGAAATTTACGCCATCTGTCTGACTTTGTCCATCATATTTAGTACGTGTTATTCAGTTGAAGGATCCGTGTTGTGGATTTGGTGAAAAGAGAGAATGCAGGCATTAATCGCTGGCCATCCTCCTCCCAAGTACGCAACTAATTTAGGCGAAATTAGAATGCTTAAATAGCACCGCAAGCATGTAATTATATAGCCCATTATACCCAACCTTTGCCGACCAATCATCATCGCTATTAACACTTTGCTGCTGTTATAAAATGATTTGCTTTCATTCCATGATATTCCAAGAAGCAAAATATTTAGGAATAACAACTACGATCGCGTAAATATATCTAAGTTGATATAATGTTCGTGCTATTATATAAATGCGGCTTTCCAAAGGTTTCATTAGACGTATTTTATTCCTATGAGTTATTTCTCCGCAATCTCCTGTATAAGAGCGCAAGTATGATTTAACCAGGGTATTTTAATTCCAAAAGGCGCTGCGTACGTTTTGTGTTCAGCTATATCATTTACCACACAATCGATGTAGTAGTGAACCGTAAAAAGATTGTAGCTATTTATCTAGTCTTCTACGGATATAATCCGTCTAAGGATTTCATTTAAATCTAGCATTATTTCTTCCAGAATGACAGGTTCAGATTATTAAATAGGTAGTTAAGATTAATATTATGCAAATCACTTGAAACTTCTTCAAAGGCTTTACTCATGCGATGTGGTAGTTGAATATAGGACGTTTTTAGCTTTCTGAGCCCTCAATTCGTTAATTTCACTTACATTTTGTTGACGAAATTTGGCGTACTACTCCTTTATCAGCCTGATAGATTTACTATATACGTGTCATGGAATCTAAAACGTACAAAAACTTACTACAGATTAAATCATATTTAAATTCAGAAAAGTCAATTTATTAGATTTATAATATTAAATTTGCTCTTCCTTTCGATTTAAAAATTATGAAATGCTCAATATCTTCAATAAGCTTATAATTTAAAAGCCATTTGTGAGTAAAGGTGGTTCTTTTTCGTGAAAGCGTGACGAATAGTAAGGTCACATATTTTCCCGCAAAAGGGAAATCGTCATCTAAACTTTTTTGCCAACTCCTCGTTTTCAAGTGACCACATTTTTCCGGCAGGTGGTAGCAATTAGAGATAGGTAGGAAATGCCTTACGCACCGAACTGAGGATTTCGAAAGATGCAGCAGCAAGTTAAAAAATAATCGCAAAAGCGAACGTGAAAAGCTGGATTGTTTCCCGACGAGGAAAAAACGGTATTAATGTATTAATCGTGTAGTGTCAGTTGAAAATGATACGTATGGACAGTTTTAGATAATCTTTACATTTATCGACGATGAAAATGCAAATCAAAGGTATATTTTTTGTGACAGCTTATCAAAAATCGATTCCGATACGAGGTCTTGGAAATTACCAGGCGTATTTAGCGAAAATATAATTCTTAGGCCTCCAAAATGTATTCTCTAGAGGTTTATCATTAAGATAATCGGTTTCCATTTCAGTATTTTGATCTCGTCGGAAGTCCGCATCCATTCGTAGACTAAAAGGCTTTCATTAATTCATTTAGACGACTATTAGGAAACGCTGCCACCGTTACGGGAAGTAGACTTTCAAAGTAGTCAAGAAACGTTAATCTTTGCGATACCAGAAATTTCGCCGATTAGGCGGCTGACAACAGTTTTAAGGTACCAATTTCCACAAAATGGGATCTTATGATTTTCTTGTTGAAAGTTTCTTTGGAGAATGGACGATATTTGATATCAAGCGGACATAAATCAGTTCCACACATTTTCGGAACGTGATGTGGAAATAAATATTTCGTCCTATCAAATCATCTAATAAATAAATTTCGAAAATGATTTTCCACTAACATGTAGGCAAAATTTTTAGACGGGCTTTTCAGTGATACTAGAATTTCATCTCAAATACCCATATTATAAAGCATAAAGACTGCGATACCAATATAGAAATAGAAATGATATAGAAATATGTTTTGATATGGAAATGTGCTATTACCTGAAATTGTATATACATTAACGAATAAAGTAGAGGTATCCAAAACTTGTATAATCGGAAAGGTAAAGAAGAAGACTGTTTCATAAGGATTCGATTATGAGTCACCCAGAAAAATACAAAACTATTAATGTCAAATAGGGGAAAATTAAAGGTAGTTTTGGACTTGACTTGTAGGGTGGACAAGATGAAGAAATGCTTAGTGGCTGAAAAATGTAAGGGATTTGTGTGTGCCAGAGATCAAACCTAGAATTATTCAGTCCAGCAGCTGATAAACAAGTTAAAGTCAACATGGTCTCCAACTTTAAGTAAGTTGGTATTGCTATGAAAGAAGGAGATGCATTACCCTTAACTGCAAACGCGTACTATGGCCTTGGAATCGCAAGTTTCATTGAAAATAGTCCAAGAATAGCCATATTCAAAACAGAGGAAAATTCACATGTGTGCTTCAGTCTACCTTTCAATTACAATCATGGAAAAGTATTATATTTAAGCAGTTTCCCATAAAATATCGAATAATTGAGATTATTTAGAAGATTGACTGGGGAAAGTGGTAGTGAATGAAGAAAATTCGAATTCTAGGGATATGACCCAACAGCACAAGTAGGGCAGTGAATACGAGGGCACATACTGCAGTATAACACAATGAAAGAGACTGGACGATGATTAATGGATTCGAAGAATGGATGAAAAGGGAGTGAATGAACTGTTATATCCCAAGCTAAGCATCCTTTTCTCCTTTCTTCATTTTCCCTTCAGCATCCTCCTAAAGGAGAATCCTCGACATATCTATCGATCAAAACTCCTTCTATTGTGACATAAAGAAAGCAAAACGTGTCTATGAATTCCAAGAAATCAGCTGAATATTCATCCCAATTGTGAATAGGTGACGACTCGACTTGTTGAGAGGAAGGCTAGTAACCAATCATCACAAGAATACGACATGGATAAGGAAATGACGTTTCTCAGGTTGATATGGATACTTCAACAATGATTCTCACATGAAAAATGAGCTGACTTCCTTGTGATTTGTGATTTATAATCTACTTCTCTCGGCGATAAAGAAGAAACATTCTTGGCACAGCAGATTCTAGAGTAATCGGTTATTACTAGGCAGGATCTGGAGCAGGATACCACATAAATTAAGAAAATATATATGAAAATGATGATTAATATGTAACAGTAAACTACTCTGTATTTTAAAATGAGTTGTGGAAATTTATATGCCAATAAGTCAATTAGATAGAATATTATGGATCTACTGATACGAATGCCATTTATAGTAATATTACCTATCATAATCACACACAGGCGATAGATATGGTTTATGAATCGAAAACTTCGGAATAAATTTAACGATACATAATAACTAACTTAATGCCCGTAAAATGTATACCTATAAAAAAGCAACGATTGAAAGAAAGATTTTTTGGAGAAAATGATATTTCCTCCATACAAATTTGAAATTACAATAATGATCCTGAGAATCGGGATTATAAATCATAATTTCATGATTCTGACGATAACAAGCTAATGCATCTAACTCTATGATTGTTTTCTTTAATTTGAAAATGTTCCTAAAATAGAATAGTAAAAGCCATTTACACTAAAGTGATCAAGACAAATAAAGCTCTAATTTATTGGAGAAGGCCTACAGAACCCTTACTGTTTTACCCTTCGACAAACTCTTTGCGTATATTCTGATCAATGAAAACTATTTTGGCGATAAAGACAAAACTAAGAGAAGAATATATGATGACCTTAAACTAAAAGATATCGAACATATGATGACCTTAGTACACTCTGATTTATACGAATGCCCTAAGATGTCTAATTCATAAGGTGAGAGAAGACTTTGTTAAATGATACCAACATTATTAACTCTTACGAACAAAAAACTAAGAAATATATATAAACCATTTTCAAACTAAACCTGAGATTAATGGATATTATATAATCAATGTGATTGAAAAAATATTTATAATTTAATGCCAGAATAAAAACATACCGCGTGTTAAAAAGTTAATCATTGCATCTCCTGCAGCCCTAGGCTCAGAAGGACTGTAAAGATTAAGATAATCACATAAAATGCATGATATATGTTTGTAAATTAATTGCTTCTATCTTAATTTTTCTGCGTTGTAATGAATCGTTAGCATAACATTTTAACGGTACTACTATGTATATGTTATATAAATTGGATAATTTGTATTGTACATTATAAACTCCTCATTGTGTGTATTTTCCTCTATCAATCATGTATAACAATAATAAAAAACATTTTCTTTACTAATTATTTACGTAAATTCCAATTGCAGGATGTTAATTAAAAAATATTTTTATCGGCACTACAATTTAAACTTTCGTAAATATTTTTTTGCATATGAAATGCGGATTTAGCCACATTATGAAAATGCTCATGCGTTACTTTTAGTTCTCAGAGACTTTTCGTTTGTTACACGTCAAGTAGTCACAGAGCAGGTGGGGAGTAAAAAGAGACAGATTTTGAGTTAGACTTTACTTTGATTGCACTTACGTGAAATTAAATAAAAAGCGCAATTCAGAAAATTTAGATCAATATGTTTTACATATTTCAGCGATAGAAGGAAGGCGCGTAAGAAGCTATGCGAAAAGATTTACGATGAAAAAGCGTTTGCACTACAAAGTTTACTGAACTATAAAGCAAAAAATTTTAAAATTTTTTCAATGACTTCCTCATTTCCTTTTCCTTGCTCTTACATAATCAACCACCTCTGCTTCGTTTACGCTTTCTCACTCGATGATCATTTCACCGCTCATCGCGCTTGTAGTTATTGCCGAATTGCTGCTAAACTTTCTTCGGAGTGGAAGTTTTTTTTCTGTACATCACAACTAGCTCCTTGAAGTTTATTCTACATCTCTTTCTTCCATTTCGTGCAAACTTAGTTTAATTTCGTTGGTCATAAAAGGGTAGTCGTTTCCATAATATTCCTATAAGATTAAAACTCATAAGAAAGGATATTCATCTGAAGCCCAACATAGGCATCTTTCCATCTCCGTTTACGATCGTTTTGAAATTTTTTACGGGAATGTTACCTTCGGATAGCTATTAGCAGATATTGGCTCATTTTTCTTTTCACTCAACAATCGCTAGAAACGCGAAACCAGATACTTTCAAACTTTCGAACTTTCGTTGCGAGAACCGCTACTGGCGCCGAATTCAACAGATATCTCACGCCAAATGACTACTTGTATGAATCATGGAGTAAAGATATTTTTTGAATTTTCCATCTTTGGTTCACATCAATTGTGCTAATATTAATTCTTAGTAAAAAAAGCACGGTTTCATCCAGGAACTTTTCATGAATTTTTCATTAATATGAGTGGAACGTTAATTCATGAATTCAACGTTTATCTCCAAGGATCCAGGGATAACCTGCATGCATACTCATGATGGGTTCAAACTATTTCAACAAACTTGTCATAGTAATAAAACAAATTTGATACTATTTTCGTTCAACTTATAATCCATCCCTTTTTTCATTCATTTTTTAATTGCTCTCTCAAAATTAAATTTGCCTTTTTCACTCCTTACAACATTATAGGTATCGTTAAGTGTGAAAAAATAGCTGAGATACAACAAAATACTTTCTCTTCGAGTTCCTCAGCCGGCACGCTACAACAATTCTGTTGATGAGCAGCGTAATTTCGGATAATTTTCAAAGCGAAATTTCACGCGAAACCCTGCTCCACAAAGTATTATAACTTCATTTTGCAGGATTATGACTCCACGTATTTACTTCGGCAGTATTATGCCACCTAATATAATAGTTATATAAGCTACTAATTGGCAATGTATTTTTCAGTTCCCACAATTATGCATCTGAGTAAGACAAATAAGATGGTTCACTGTGTCAAAATCTTCATTGGATAGACCATGAGAGAACATTGCCCATAAACATTGCAGAAGAGATATACGAAATAAAATCATCATCTACCTTTCGTAGAGGCATGGTAATATTTCTTCAATCCCTCGTAAGAAGAGCCTTCTGCGTCGCTTTAAACTGACCTTAGCGTTTATAAAATCCATCGACGAATCCTCTTCTCTTCCTCACCTTCCAATGATATCGGCCTCTTTCCCCTTGGCTGTCGAAAATTAAGGTTAAATCAGTTTAATTCTAAATGTTCATTTATCCACAGACACAGAAGCTTCTTAATATTCGCCAAAGTTTTTTAAATAGTTCATTATGGACTGGATAAATAACCTGACGTAAGACAACACTCAATCTCTTTTCACTAATGAATTGAAACTTCATTTTCTGATTGGCAAAAAAGGAATACATAGTTATAAAAAATATGTACATAATAAAAGACAGAGATATTACGCCTGTTATCTGAGTAGGAGAAAATTTAGAAATAACTCGAATATGTTTCATGCCAAATATTTTTAAGATAGACACGTCAAGTTAAGAGTTCTAGCCTAGTTCTAGCCTATTTCTATCAAAGCATGCTATGATTTAAGTAGTGTCAAAGGACAAACTGAATTGATGGTAAAGAGACACTACCTCCAAAGTTATGATTAATTTAAGAGAAATATGCTGTTCTAATACTGAAATCCCAACAGTTTCAATAACCAGTAAATGGAAGTATTTCCAATTGCTCAACAAAAAATTTAGATTCAAATGTCTTAAACATGGCAGCTTCTCGTTACTTTGCTACAGATGAACTGTGTTACGCAGGATCTTTGATAATCATCTGCGAGAGAAATGGAAATTCGTTACGCACAATAAAATCCCCAAGGTCAGCTTTCCTTGCTATTACTTAAGCTAAAATCCTTGTAAGGGATTAATTTTTTCTGAAAGCTGTCGTTAAACCAATTATTCCCAAAGTGGGAGCTATCGTAACGATAAAATCTCATCTCTTAAATAATAATCGATTATCTACACCACGAAGTATTTTGTCCAACGGAAATTTTCTAAGATCGCAATAGATATGTAACAAAGCCTTTTTAAGTTTAATCTTACTCAAATGTCGTGAATTTCTTGAGAAGACGAGAGAAAAAACTTATGGCTCCATCTGATAGCTTTCGAGTTTTCAAGGCATTGTAAATTCAAAAAGGTTTCGCAGTTTAGGATATTAGGGTTATTACGTTACCTATTCCGCTACAACTGCAGCTCATTGGTTCTTACGAAGAGTAACTCGGGATTAGAGGGTGTTAAAGGAATTGGAAATAAGACAGAAAAGTCAAAACCGTGACAATACTAAATAGACACGGATAATTACTAGAATAGGGCCACTTTAAGAGCGAGCTTCATCGATTTTTTATCTAAATGAAGATCAATCTGTTCTGCATCGACTTTCCTGGTGACGCGAAATCGCTTCTGAGAACTATAATCATATGGAAAGATCATCGATCCCTACTTCTGACAATCAGTTAAATCAATAACGGAAGTAGTTAGCTATGTATCTATAACTTAGTCACTTGTGACGTATAACCACGCCAAGGGAAAGTCTGTCAAATGAACGTCCGTCCGACTTCATTGTTCATCACGGCTGATTCATCTTCTCATTCGTTCTCATTACTCTTGATGCAACCTGTTGATAAAATTTGTGACCCAAGCTCACCTCTTAGATTGTGATTCGATTAGATGCTTCTGTTGGATATAACGACCTAGGTTTCATGCCATGTGTGCCAACGTTGGTTTGATTTGTATATTGAACATAAAGTATTCCAAACTTTATTGCTGATGACTCATGACTTATTCCTTTAAATTCCCTTAAACGTGAGCAATCGTCCGCTTTCACTTGAGAATGAAGCGAAAGAGGAGATGAATAGCATTTCAGACTCACGCAATGGTACTTCAGTTAACAAACTAAATTCGCTACTGATCGCGGTTCGTACCTCGAAACCCCTTTTCTTTTTGTGTATTAAAGGAAATGTTTTCCCGGATCCTCAAACAAAGTGATTTGAGCCTGAAAATATGAATCAAAGCCACGAAACACGTGTAAATCGACGAAATTGCGATATTCGTCAAATATAACGTTTTTTGTTATAATAAACTTTCGATTCCCAGCGTTAGCAATATTTTAAAATACAATAATAACAATTTAATATATAAAATACTCACGTACATTTTTAAACATACAGCTTTAGAATATATTTTCATTTCATTACAAAAAATCGTAAATAAATAAGCAAAAATTTAAAATGAAAATTGCTCTTACCAATAAAGTCTCCCCTAGGTGCTTTGATTTTCACAAATTCAGATGGTTGGAAAAAGGAATCAAAGCTTTTCAAAATTTGAAATGAACCTCCAGAATCACCAAAATATTTTGTACGCAGAAATATAACATTTCTTGATTTCTAAACACCGGTTTCATTTATTTCACACGTAATATTACGGGCAAAAATTTGCCTACACCTAAATTATGCCATCTTTTGCTTTCTCTCTGCCTTTGGACCTTCCTCCACAATAGAAAACTCCCCCTAATCCCCTGTATATTGAATTTTTACAACAATATTCAAAAGGCACATCGTTTGGTGTGATAAAATTCTACTGCGCAAGTTAATATTTCATTTCCGAGGTCAATGCGTGACATGAAAAGTTCGCATTTCAAAAAGTTCGTATACAAAGAGGCTCATAAGTCGAGCTGCTACTATATCAGCCAAACATGAATATTTTTACTACATAGTGTACTGATAATTGATAGCATCGTGATAACAACTTTCACTGTAGTACTCAACTTTGGTGTTCTCTCTAAAAGAGGCACACCTTGCATGGTATAAAAGCCAGAAATAAGAGATAGTACCATTTATATTATAAACTCTGCGGAATAAATCAAGTTAATCTTAAGGATTTTTGGTATTAGATCTGAAATAATTTTCAATAATCGGATGTTTGTATCTTAGACTGTAATTATACTAATTTTACTCCACGGAAAATATGACTAGAAACTGCTAATTTATAAAGTGCGGCTGTTCTCAAACGAACAGTTAGAAAAGTATTCTCGTAGTAAACTGTGGCAGAAAGTTATGTATTTATTCATTACACCTTTGATTTCTTGGAATTACAACTAAGAGGCGTCTGATATAATGTTCTTACGGAAGAATGTCTGCACTAGCACTTGATATTTTCATTCCGATTTGCTTTTAGCTATTCATGGTAGTAGTAGATAATCATAAAATGATTCTAGCTGGTGCTGTAGCTAATGTAGATCGTGCAATTTTCAGAAAATTATCAGTAAATTTAATGCAGGTCGACACTATAACTGATTCCAAATTTTAAAGTACTCGGTATATACGTATATATTGATCAAAAAATTTATTTTACTTAAATTATTCAGATTTTTCACCAATTCACAATCACAAAGATTTTTTTTGCACTAACTAGACTAAAAATAATACATTTATGTACAAACGCATGAAAGTTTTCACACAAAACCTCTCAAGAACGACAAAGAAAAGGCAATCGCAGGGGTAACAGAGGGGAAACTGAACAGCTACATATTCATTCGATGGACCGACAGCGGGGGGAAGAATGAAAAACTCCGCTGATGTAGAACCTAATATTCTTGAAATGGGAAACGAAAGGTGATGTATGGATCGATGTATGCAGATGTAGGAAGGACCGAAAGTTATGAATGGGTTTCATAAGGGTTCGAGGATATAGTTGTTTGTTTACTCCGTATAGAAATAGCTCGATTGGTTTGCATATCGTACGTTATTCCTTCAGTTGTTCACAACAGGTAATATCGTATTTTATGCACATCTACATAGTATTAATGCTGGAAAGGCCGCAAAATGTCACGGGAGGTGGCAGGTGGCACTCTCGACGGCGTGCGGCTGAAAACAGAGCAGTCTTTTTTGAAGAGTCGCGCTCTAAATTTTTTATGCCGCTCACGTAGACGGCAACCTGCATCCCCAAAAAATGGTCCTTCGAAAACATCCGCGCAATCTTCATTCAGACGCCCACGATAAATATTATTCTGTTCAGAGCCGAAGAAATAAGAGGGTTTGACTTCCTGAATGTTTGTAAGGCTTATCATTATTAATATTAATACTACACCACTCCTTTTCTACCTTCATTGAAATCCTATTATTAGTAGTATATATCGTTGAACTTGGATATCTTTTCCAAAAATCTAAAAACTATTACTTCCCCAACTGAGATGAGTTTAACCTGTAATCCACTTTATCTTAACAAGCGATCTTTGAATTCTAGATCATATTACGGCGCCTGTGGGAAAATAACTTCATATCAAAACAAGAAAAAGAGCTGAACTTACAGTAACGAAGTAGATAGGTAATGTTCGACTCAAAGAAAGTAAATGGGTCGATAAAAATCCAGCCAAGCTTTGAGTGTTTGCGTAATAATATTGCATAAGAATAAAGTTTATATAACTTATAATGGAAGTTTGTTGTTGGAGCTTCACAGCGAAAAACAGACTCGTTACGAACAAATCTATTTTTTTTATTCCGGAATTAATTTTCACCTGGTAATTTTATTAGTTTCTGTATGAAACAAGAATAGTTATTTTCAATGAAGTAAAAATCAAAACGTTAAAATGTTGTTTGTAATAATCTTTACTGTAAATTTTTCAACCAAGTATCATGGAGTAAGAAAATAGGTGTAATTGTTCCTGCAAATATTTGGGTGATGTGAAACATTCGGGAAATTATTTGAGCCATGCCAGTTTTAAAGATTGAGGGAGAATTAAATTAAACAAAGATCATTAAGGAACGGTTGATAAAAGTCCGCTGAAAAAAATACGCTGGGAATATTGCTGGGAATAAGGGTCAGCAAAAAACATTACATCTAAAAACGAAACGTGAAGAAAACAGAATGTCCAATCGGAAAAAGAACAGCCAAGATATAGAAAGAGACGAGAGATTAGGTAAAGTGCATACGAAAGAAAGAATTTTCCACGAATAAAATTGATGAGCGTCTTATTCGGGTACTAAACTTTATCACGATAAATCTTAAGGAGAGGGAATGAAGTGAAAATTAGGTACACCCTGAAAAAATCTCTTAGAGACAAATTTTTCGAAAATCATTTCTTCGAGTGACAATTTCTTCGCAAGTAAACACCTCTGAAAAATCTGAAGGTACACAAAACTTATATTAAATAAATTGGTCCGTATTATAAATCTATTAAAATATAAACAAGCTCACTCGTCGGGAATTTATTTTCTTCAATCTAGCGTTCTTCAATTGATAAATTGTTTCAAATTTACGGGAAACTGAAGTTCAACAGAGTAGCATTATTAATTAATTATCATATCAACATTTAAAAATATATTCATATATATCATATTATATATTTATTTAATTGAACTATTATATGAAACTACGCTGAAGAGTTTCAATTATCTCATTGATTTTGTACGCAGATAAGGTGAATAGATTT
>KZ308992.1:126953-238167 GCA_000376725.2 Ladona fulva
GAATCGTTATGTAACCCACAACTCCTCAAAAAATATACGATCCATCTTAAATTAATAGAAAGCATAATCAAGCTTAATTCTAAACATAACTCCACAAATAAAGATATTACATAAAAATATTAGTTAAGCTCAAATTAAATTTCCTGTCAATTAAAAAACATTGTCAATATAATATAAGTTTTGAATAGATTAGAATAATTTTAAATGGCCTATTTTCGAATAATTTGTCATTCGAAGAAATTATAGTTCGAAGAATTGGTTTTCGAAGAATTGCTTTCCGAAGAATTTGTATGCCCCAAAATATAGAAGAGGTAGTTCAGAACAAAAACATGAAATAATGATAGAACTTCTCCCTGAATTTCGCATGAGTTAAAACTGAAGTGAACATAAGCCAAATCATGTCAAAAGTGATAATGGATTTTCTACTCCAATTGCCCCTCCATGGGACAAACGGCGGTCACTGCTGGGCATCGCGGCACAACGTCGCGGTAGATTGATTTCGTCAAAGCCACCGCATCCAACTGCAGAGAGGAGTTGGTTTAGTGAAGAACCGAAAGGAAACGATTTAATCGATATCCTGAGAGGTTTCATGAGGGGCAACCTTGAATACTTTATTGAAAAGAACTTCGAGATAGAGATGGGCGATGTTCATTTGCTCTAGTTAGATCCCATCTATAGAATGCTTTAACTATAGACACAACGAACTAGCACTGTATTCGTGAATCGGAAAAGTTCCACCGTAAATACGTGCGTTTTGTTTAAAATTGCTAGGACATCTCGATGTTGGAAACTGTGTTACCATGATACTACTTAGTACAGGATAGAAATCGTAGGAAGAAAGGAGAACAGATTTGGGGATAAATTGCTCAGTAAGTTAAAGTATTAATTCTCGCTAGATTCGTGTGTCGTGTGTAAAATTTCACTTGCTCGAGGCTTGTAACATCAGAGTTCAAAATATCGATTTGAGTGATCGCACGTAAAAATCGCAATGGATGCAGGGCATTTAAACAACGCAAAATATTTTAAGCCTACTTGTAACGTATATTGTGAAAACACGACCGTTAAATAAGAGAGAGTAAGTTTAGAGTTCTATTATGACGAAAGATTCGAATGAAGAAAAGTAATACTTTGGAACTCAAAATACTACAATAATAATAAGTTGAAATTAAGTAATACTTCGCAATACATCTTACAGATAGGGATAAATAGTGTCGAAAAATCTGTTTTGCTCCATAATATTTACATTTGTATATTTTTTCTCATGTATAACAACAATGACTACCACCTGGTCTGCTGCCTATTAGTAATCTTAAAGAATATACATAAATAAATTTTGAGAAAAAATGTCATAGTCTTCATAGTTGAATGAATAGAGGATGAAGGTTGGAGCCAATCCTTCTTGGATAGTAGGCGTGGCTTTATTATGCTAAGTTTGGACGTTAACATATCCCATGCACTTAAAATATCGCACTTCCACTTATCTTGAACCGATTTACGAGAAACTACAGCGCCCGGGCGATCCTTTCAACCAATGAATCTTCCGCTATCTCGGTAATTTTTTCCGATGCCCTCTCGCATCTGTCATCCACGTCGATACGTTCCTGGCATTCGACCAACCAAGAGCATTGCATCCTTCTTCCAAAAGGGTAATACAAAGAGAAAGTGAAAAACACAGAGGCTGGCATTGGATATTGGTCCAGAGATGCGAATCAGTATGCAAAGAGCGACTGTGGGAGACATAAGGTAGAAGAGTGGAAGGTAGAGACATGAGCCGTGGCGTCGATTATCCCGGTAAGTAATCGGTTAAACGTGTGAAACGTAGACGGAAGCGGCGGGAAAGAGGCTATCTAGAGGCGGAGGGAGAAAGATGCTCGCCGCGCGTGATGATGGTGCGTGTGTGCTCGCGTGGGAGGGCGTGGCGTAGACAAGCAGCGGTTAGGAGAGGAGCTTCTCACACTCACTCACCCTCTCAACCTGCGCATGCGTCTTTTAATGAGAGACGCCCGTAATCTCTCCCCCTCACGTCCATTTGCCACCCCTCTTATCTCCTCGCATTCTCCGCACCCGCAGATGTGCCTTGATTTGGAAGTTTCGTGTCGATATTTCCACGGGAAAGCGTATCGATGTTCCGGATCTCGTCCGAGGGAGGGATTTGAATTTCACGTAATGATTACCGCGTTTCTCTTGAAAGATGGCTGTGTAACACCGTGCGGCGATCTGAAGGGAATGAATTGAAGCATTTTGCGGAGCGAACCGTTTTCGGGAAACATGCGTCCGATTTGGATGCTCACAACCATTTTGATTACTTGAGCACTGGAACATTTCATCGATACAGTACGCTCTAAGCTAGCCCTGAAATAATTACACCTTTCCACGATGTTCCTTGCTGCATATTGAAGCCTCTTGTACTCTCATACTATCAGTAGCAGCTTGTCTAACAATTAGTGGAGCTCCATCACGTATGGTGATTACTTTATTTCGCGTCAGTAGAATATTCAATCCGCTTGCCGATTTCAGCCTCATACCCTCCACTATGAGCAAGCAAAAACTCTGGAGAGGGAATGAGGTTTATTAGATATGATGAGGAGAGATAGTTATATAGTTATAGTTAGCTATGTGCCAGTCTTGCAATGGAAAATTACATAATAGTCCTATGAATGACTATAATGTGTCATAGCATGGAATATAGAGAGAGCTTAACGACTGCCATTATACAGCCTCATTCACACCTTTGCTACTTTCATATTAACTTATTGCCTCTAACTTGCTCTATGGAACGATATTAATTTAGCTCTGCCGTAATAATGAAAATGAAATAATATTAATGCATTTATATCTTTCGATTCTTTAAAATCTTAGAGCATACGTGTATTATCATACATATATATTCTCATTGATCGACTGCCTTAGAGTAATTTTCAACATGCATCAACATAAAATGTAAAATAAACATTTTCATTAGCATAATTTATGTTGTAGCTAATGCATTAAGGAAATTATTATACTCTATGAACAAGGAGAAGGGCGATAAATTTGAACATTTTTCCATTAAATGTCCGATAAATTAATTTTAACAGGAGAATTAATGTCGACGACTTAAGCTATCGTATCCATCAGAGTTATTCGATATTATCGGAAGAAATAACAGACAGGAGGAATACACAAAACAACTTCTTACCCGAAACTCCTCTGAAAACGATCGATTTTTTTGCAATAACAGAGACTTTTGCAAATGAAATGCGGTCGTTCCTCGATAAAACATTTTATTAAATCATCCAAAAACCTCCAAGTACTGTTCTATGAAACTATACCGACCTCAACTACCCTTTGTGCTTCAAGGAAGATTTACATTTAAATATCACGTTTTAAAATTTAGCAGAATAACTACATTTATGCATGGGAATCCGATTGCTGCGTTTTTCTTCGTATGCGCGGGAATGGTGAAGATAATTATATAAATGAAAACCAACTTGCGTAAAAATTCTTCATTGTAATTTGTGAAGTGTTTAATACATTACCGTTGTGGTGTCAATGTTAATACTTTCAGTTTTGTATAGATAGATAGAACTTTCCTAAAAATGTATCCAACGTTCATCATTTAACTCCCATAAAAATTCACATCCTAATTTTCAGCCACGATGTAGATAAGCCTTTAATAGGATAAATAAATTTAAATTACGCATTTAATATTTAGTAAATATAAGAATTCATGAAGGACCACCAAAATGTAAACGATTTTCATCATTAATATATCTCCAGCACTAATTACTTCCCTTCTTGAAGATAGCAGTGAGCAAACTAGATAGAGAATTTTCTACTTTTGAAAACTGTGTTGGACCAAGAGCGAAAAATTCTACCCGTGAGCCCTTTGTATGTACGACGATCAATATTCTTTACCTACTGAAATCTACTCGTGATTGTGAAAAAGCGATCCTTTGCCTCAGGCGCCACTAATTCATATGTATAAATATTCTCGCTCGCTTATTCCACGCCGAAAATTCACCCTTGTGCCCTAATAACCGCTTTGATAATTCCGTTCCCCGGAAACAATTCCGATTCTGTGGAGAGCTTCCCTAAAAATATGTGTTGGAGGGAACGTGCGTGGCGCATGGACTGCGCGTTTTGATAAATGGCCTCTGCAGATGGCCGTTTAATTATTCACGCTTGATGCCACTATCCTCGAGGACGAGTTTACACCAGACTACCCCTATCAGCACCTCCCTCTAGCTCCTGCCCATTTCCACGGGATTGCACCTGTCGCTATCTCTCTCCAACAATCTCTCACTCCTCCCCCACACCCCTTCCTCACTCCCCCTTGGAACGCCCTCCTACCTGGAACATTAAATAAAATATCAACTTGGAAAGGCACACAACGCGTAAAAGCGAAGAATTATATGTACCTTTCTTCATGGAGTGAAGTAGTGAGCGAAGGTTTGATCTTTAATCTTCTCCTGTCAATATTGGATGTCTGTATCGTGCGAAGTTAAAAAGCCCCCCCGTTTTAAAAATCGAGCTTAGCGTTTCCCAATTTTTATGACAATTTCACACAAAAAATGCGTAGACTGGGAGTTTTCGTACAAATAAATAACTGCGACTTTGCAACTTTCAAATTTACGCATTACCATCTTGTGTATAGTAGCTTTAAAGACGAGTTTTCATGATTTATCTCAAAGTATGTACTTAGGGCGAAGGATTGTAATTTGACATCAATCTACATGTTTTATCTCTTATAAATAATTTATTACAGTATAATGACCTTCTTGTGTAGAATTTCAGCATTTTTCTATTTTCGACTATTGACTGTAAAATATTCTGTATAACCCTTAACTCTAAGACGGTATGCTATTATATGCAGACTGTAAATGCTATATACCTATCTGTGAAAATTTATCAGCTTTAAAATTATTATACATGGACGGAGTAATTTGAATTATTCCGGCAAGAAATTTTCTGTTAAAATATGTAAACGAAGAAATACAACAAAGTAAGAAATATTATACGCTGATTCTTTCGGTTTTTCCAAATTGCATAACAGAAAACTCTAACAATACGATTTAAAATACCAGAACTCGGCTAACTAGTTGTAAACATATTTTATTTAATGAAAGGGTCGAAGAAATGAATATCGACGGACTAGAAGTAATAAAAGTTACTCAGAGCACTTCCATAATTAATGGAATCTATTAGTCTATTAATCTATTTAGTCCAGGTATCAGTCTAGAATATCTAGCTTCCAAAGTGTCTTTCCTTCACATTTTCAAATTCTGACTGCCTCATTTAATTCCGCTTCTTATCACTTCACTTCCTTGATAGGCAACCCATATTTATGAAACCATGCGCTCACTCAAACCCTTTTCCAAAGCTCGGTCATTAAAAGCTCCCTTTCGTTCGATAGCTCGGTCAATCCACATCGACGCCATGGGTTTTTGATAAGAGCGAAAGATTAGAGGAAAATAAGACTGCCTCGTGATGTGGAGAAATGTCATGATGAGTTGCGCTTTTCAACGATTTGACGTAAGAGCTCTGCCAAAAAATCATTATAAATATAAATCGAAAAGAACATTGCTACATTTAACAAATATCACAATTGGATATTAGGAAGATTACGGAATATACTTTGTCCTGAAGACCAGCTCGAGAAAGTAGAGTAAAGCATAGTTTCTTATTTTTAAAGTAGTATTTGAAAAGCCTATGAGCGAAAATAGTGTACGGAGGGTTATAAAACTGCGAATGTTTCTTCAATATTTACAAGAGGCTTAAAAGAGGATACAGCGAACTATAGGATTGAATTTTAACGGTAAAATATTGGAATATATATTTGCTAGTCCTTTAATGGGTTTTCTCGAATACTAAATTCAAATACTAAATTAAGAATCAACACGGTTTTTCTAAAACATTCTTGAGAGTCTTAACTGGTGTTATTATATTTCACGTCTTGAAATCTGCTGAAAATTAACAGACAAGCCGACGCGATATTTCTAGATTTTTGGAAAGCAATTTCGGAAAATATTTCATAACAAATTTCGGAAAGAAAATTTAATGGGGTCCTAGTTATTACAAAAGCTAAAAGTTTCAGGTACCAACGAAGAAGTAATAAACTGCATAAAGGAATTCCTTTCCGAGAGAGAACAATGAGTAGTACTGGATGGTTTTAATTCTAATCTGGTTAGAGTGACCTCGGATGTCCCTCAAGGAAGAGTAATCGGACCATCAACATAATTAGTATTCATCAAAGACCTTAGTAATCGTATATATAGTGAAGTTAGGATATTTGCGGACGACACGGTAATTATCAGAGAAATAGGAAGTGGAGATGAAAGATTAACATTGTCGCGTGATTTAAATAGAATTATGAAATAGTGCGATGATTGGCAGTTAAATTTTAACGTAGACCAATGTTCATTTGTTAACTTCTTCGAAAGAAAATTTATCGCTAATGATAATTTGTTCAGCCTTAGAGGGAAACCTTATTAACAGTAGAATCGGTAAAATACCTTGCAGTAACCATCACGAATAACTTAACATGGGGTTACGACATCCGTAATACATGTGGATGGGAATTTAAGAAAGTCGGCCTAGTCTAGAGAATAGTCGGTAAAAGCGAAGAAAAATATGTATGAGTAAGCGTACGCTTATATATGTATATACATAACAGTATGCATGTTATGTATGAGACCTTGCCGATAAATCTTGAATTTGTGAATCAGAAAAGGTGTACACAACGAAAGGAGATACGTTTTATAAAAATGTGTTACGAAAAATCAGTGAGTGTTACTAACTACTAAGGTGCTTTAGGACGCTGGATGGAAATCCTTATAAGATATAGATTTAAACAAAGGTTAAATTTACTTAATAAATTCAGATAATATACGTTAATATAAGTACTGAATATGGACTACATCTTAAAAGATGTAGCCGATATTTCTCCCTGGTACATAAAACGTTAGATTCTGCGAGGAAAACCAGAGAAATAAATGCAAGAACAAGTCGCTTCAAGAACTCATATTTCCGTGAACAAAACGCTAAAGTTATCGATTAGAGAAGTTGAATAATGGTGCATGCCACACTGCTACTAGCCAAAAGGCAGCTTGCAGGGTACATATGTAGATGTAGATGAATCGTCTGGTAGAGTGAGTGGTACAGTGGGGAGTTTTACCTTGGACCGCTATGGTAGCGGGGAATGGGCGTCATTAAAGAATCTTACATGATAAGTAAGAATAACCAATTGTATATTCATGCTGTTATAGATCGACGTAACTTTTAAGACTATTTAATAATTTATCTGTGAAATTATGTAACTAGTTGGTGTTATTGTAGAAGTAATTACTTTTTATCAATTACGTTATAAGTTGAAATGTTGCTGATAACGTGCAACTAATGTTCGCCACGACACTTAGTGCCCTAATAGGGCGAAAAAATGTATTAATAATGCAATTTGGTATTGAATTAATTTTTATCATAATAAGAAAAATGTGGAGTGACTCATCAAAATAAAAGTAACTATGAAAACATCCATTCTCGTTTTTCTTTGAAAAAAATTCTAGTCAGCTGATCCCCAGTAATTCTCGGAAATTCTCGTCGTGAGAGCGGAGCGTGTCGAAGCCATTGCGATTTCCGCTTTTTTTTCAACCCGAGCTATTTCAATCCATCATCTCATATAAACATCCTCCCACATATCATACCGATTCTTCCTCTCTATTCGAATCCTTCAACTCATCCCACATTTCCTCTCGGTTTTCAAGCAAAACAAACATCTCCCAAACATTATTCCTCCCGTCCGTATTCCTTCAAAACACAGCCCCACCCTTTGTTCCTCAGAGAGCGAAAATCAAAGGAATCTAACCCCCAGAGAAAACCCACGTCCCCGTGAAATAAGGAGATCGCGCACAAACAATCCCTTTCGAAACACCCGACTTTCACTTCGCTCCCGACCATTTAATAAAAAATCCCCCTCGCGACCATTCACGCTCGCGCGTGCTCCTGCGCGGCGGTATCTTTTATCACGCGACTGTATTTTCGTTCGTGCCGGACCCCTAAAAATATAATGGGCAGAGAGTGTTGCGGTCGTGGAGAGCTGAGTGAAGTGGCCGAACTATGCCACATGACCGGCGCCTCCCCTTCCTTGCGGTGAGAGGTCCAAAAAGAGCGAGGGCACTCTCAAAGGGATAGTGCAGCGGCACGGGAGGCCAGATGCCCATTGCGGTTTTTTCCACGGGAGAACACGCGTCTGCTGATAGGAAAAACCCTTTGATGGAGGGAAGAACGCCGCTGGCGATAGGAGGGAGATGGCCTCCGTGGTTCCTCCGTGTAACGACCCTCCGGAAATAATCGTAAGAAGGGATGGTGCGAGATAACTGCGGGTGCGGCCCTCCGAGGAGCCGCTGATTTCTGAGGAGAGGAAAGATGAAGAGGGAAGCTGACCGCGTCCATTGCTTCCTCTTCGTTTACTGCTCCCATGATCGGCTATATCGGAATCGCACCCGGGTAATGCTCCCTCTCCGCAAGAGAGTTGTCGAGGGAAATTTCCAGATAGAGCATCAAAGGAGGGAAAATTGAAAGTAAGGAGGCAGGCCGTACGAATGCGCGAGTGAATAAAATGACCCAGATGTTGAAGCTCCACCACCGCAGAGACGTTGGAGGGCGCGCTATTTATTTCCGGCGAATCGCTCTCGGTGGCTGCTGATGCGTCTGCGAAAACGACTTTCATTCCTTGCCTTTTTATTCCCTCTCATAATTTTGAGACGGGGGCAAAATATAATTTTCAAAAGAGATCACATTGACTGAGTAAGGAGATAAATTTGATCGTGCTGGATTGTAAAAAAAGCACACATACTAATTATAAAATGCAACATAATCGCTATCTTTATGACATAGTAATATTAAAAAAATCGTTATGTCACTATAGCGTAAGAATAATGGAAGTGTTTCACCTAAATAAACAGGTGAAAATGTAATAAGCAAAACAATTACTGCGTCAAAGTTTCATCATTTTGGCATGATCAAATTGAAAAAAATCAGTTCATTATGCAATTATGGAGGTAGAGAATAGACGTATTTCACCTAAAGAAAGGGTCAATGATGAGAAATTGAATAAGCATTACAATAGTTTCATCCAAACTTCAGTTTTTGAAATGAAACTTGGACTGAACGATACGCAGGAGAATGTTCCAAACTTAATTAATTTAAATTTGAAATAACGCTTCGCAAATTATGTTCTTTCGAAATGAGATTACCTCAATTTATAAAAAAACTAATGTATCTTTTCTAACCGTTCCGATTGGCAAGGAATTCAGACAATGATGACGTACAATATCTATATATTTATCACACAACCAAAAAAGTGACTTTTATTTCAACGTAAGCAAGAAATATAAATGAAATATTATTCCTCCGAAATGTTACTGTAACACGTCATGGAACTAAATTAGCCATATATCTATGACATTCGTGACACACGAATCATAAATCAATCCGCGTGAGTTTACTAGTAAAAATTAATTTCGACCAGTACTTATCAAATAAGTCTGCGTAGAATCTTATCTATCATACATGTTGGCGTGGGCCTTAACACAGAAAACTGAACAAAAATTATGGACGCAGTTCCAAAGATGTCCAAGAACGAAATACCATTGATTGGTAAGGGAGAGAATGAACAATGGAACCTGAGAATTGTTTAATGGAAATGTCGACCGTATGCACCGGTCGTGATGGTCGCGGTCCCGATCCCTACAGCGCGTTCTTGCGATTATATACCATCCGATTCGTAGAGTGAGTAATGAGGGCCATTTGTTCAACGAGTCGTCGTCGTAATGATAGGTATGCACATAAATGTGTGACGCAAGATTCGGGGATGAGATGGCGGGAAGGGAAGAAACGCGTGGAGCTGGAACGAGCTGGAACGATGATCGCAGCATATACCGATTTATCTAATGCGGAGGTGGGCAAATTATGGTCTCCCGGTTATAAACCGGCTCGCGAGAGCTTTGCATGACAACCGCACTCTCACGGGAAGGAAATATGAAAAATACGAAGGTATGCGAAATTTAAACCGCATTATCAACTAGTTCGAAGCATTTCTTCGAGCCGCGATGAAGTGGTGTGCGGAGGAAAAACTCGTTTGAGTCATCGAAATTTTTGCGTGTATGAATGTTTTGCTTTATTGATACGAGAATTTGTTCCTGTTGCCATACGTTGCTGAATGGAATATTTTTCCATTCATTTTTCTTTTGGTAGGTAGGTGGTAGTCTTTTTATTTAGTTTCGTCCCATCCTTGTTCGTGCCTGTGATGACTTAAAAGTTAATGAGGTATGAGTGATGCTTAATCATGGGATTCATTTTGGTCTCCGAATTTTATGAAACGTATTATTCATAGCGCGACTAAGCAGCACTAAGGAAAACTTTGGAGCATAAGATTCTAGCTTGGTGCGTAGTTACATGGTTGCCCATGTTTTCCGTACCTAGTGTTTACCTCACTCCTCATCTTGCCTTGACGCCTCCTTTCCTCTCCTAACCTTTCTGTAGCGTATTGTGGAGGGAATGAAGATCTAATGAATCCTCTCGCTGATTACTTCACAAACAACAACATTAGGAACAATATAATTATGTTAATCTTCTATCGCTTGAAAATAAGAAAATGTTATAATGTTGATAATATTGTTTTAAATATCAAATATAAATTTACTCAGGCTGGTGGATAGCCAAGTGGGCAACGCGTTCGACTTCGACGAAATCGATCCCGGATTCGATTCCCGGTGGGGGCGACCTGGGTGCGAAATTACCTCAGCTGTCGAAGCACTTTTAACAATACTACTAATACATTTAATCTGATGGTATAAAAAGTGTGACTAGAGAGTGGTGTGTTGTAAGGTTGTTTTCGCAAGCACGCTTTCCTCAAATCAGAAAAAGACGCGGCAAAACAAAGCACTGATAAATTCCCTATCTGAGAAGAGATTTTCATTCGCTCACAGTCTCCCCCTCACACACTTGTGACACCCACAAAAAAAAAAAACTTTCGTTTTCGCCCATGGCGACCATCCACCTTTCCACTCTCCATCTTTTGGAACAGTTTAGCGCATCAAGGACAGGCTCGCTCACGATTACTTGACGACGTGGAAATTTATTTTCGGAAACTTAATGTATCTACCGACCTAAAGCGCATTACAGCTCAAGGATACGAATTTCTTATCTCGACGATCGCAACACCATAGATGTCATAATTTTAGTATTGGCCGTGGACAGATAAAGAAAAAAATACTGAGAGCTGAAAATATTATTGTAATGAGCTGTATTCCAGCGAGGAAAAGTCACAAGATACTGTCGCATTTACAAAACCCGACCAATCATTAACCGAAACATTTTTTTCGAGAGTTATTAGCTATAATATTGCTGTATATGTATCTTAGTTCTTGAATGAAAAGAAAGAAATGCGTAAAAGTGATTTAATTTAAGAACGCAAAAACGTGATAAACTGCAAAGACATTTCGCTCATTTTCTCTCAAGGCCACAAAATTAATGATAGGGATGCATTTCGCAAAGTTTCCTTTATTTTTGCTCTTGCCAATGGAAGTGAAGAGGGTTTCAAAAATAAATCATACTCATGAGTTTGAAGTATGCTCAGACTGAGTCATATAAATAATTATATAATAAATACTGTCACTCGGATATCGAAGTAAGTTTGGGGAAAAGCGTTCATGNTATCTCTGGAAACTCTCTGATCGTAATATTTTAGGATAGTTTTAAATGTCATTTAAGCGATTGCAAAAAATGTACATCTCAAAATTGAAGATTACAATTATATATCAACAGTTTATGAAAAGTAAATTATTTATAAAGTATAAATCTTCTATTAATATGTTTTAGAATAACTCCCGATTCATTCAATGTTTTGAGAATATTGCTGCGGCAATTAGACCAAAAACTTATATCGTCTATTTTCCATAGAATAGCAAACAATAAAGAGACAAATCAATAAGGAATTATAATAGTTCCGTTAACACAATGATATAAGGATTTCACTACCTTCATACCTTCATATCGTCCCTATATTCACTTTCAAATCTTATCCAAGAAAATCTATGCATCGAAAAGTTATCCATCATCATATCCTGTAAATACTGTTCCGAAAACAAGACTAGGATATCATCACCATCGATGTTTAATTTTCTTGAGCATCTTCAGCCCAACAGTATATCGAAGCACTTATTATTTTCAGGCCGGTTCTTCGAAAAAAAATTCAGAAACCGATTGCATGACTGTATATCGTGAAAATTAAAAAAAAAAAACCCTTTAGCTGGAGTGATACTTGGAAAACACCATGCTCTTTCCATCTTTGATTTCTAAATGCTTTATCAAGTATGAAAAAATTATAATAATCTAATAAGGATATAATAGCTGCTTGCAGTTATAGCCCACAATAGGAAAGAATGATAAATAACAACACATTATCTCTCAGATATGAAACTTTATAGTGCTTTGTAAGCGGATTCAGCAAGGATGCCTCTCAGCTAACCAGACTTAAAGATGTAAGGTTTTGGCGAATTGCCTACAGATATCATCACCGATGCAGTTCTTCCTTCAATTTTTAAACTTTTTTGAGGGAAAACTCTGATTATTGTCAGTCATGAAGGATACTTTGGGAGATGAACTGAATATCTCCAAATAACTGAGTTGAATATGGAAACTATAAAGTGCCATTGCAAAGAAAATTGTGAAACACTGAATGTAGTTTTTTAGTCGCAGCAGAGGCAAACGAACTAAAGAAATGTGTGAAAATGAAGAAATTTCAATACGAAGACCTCGAGAAGTTTTCATGCTTTCATTCCAAAGAAAATAAGATTGGGATTTGATTGAAGACTGAAGTAGATTTAAATTAAGAGAATGAGTACAAGATCACAGGGAGGAAAATAATGAATTTTAGAAGAAAATTAAGAATTTATAATGACAAATATGTTTTGGTAAAATTAAGAAGACGATATATTTTCTTGAACAAATACTTCGTTGCAAAAATTTCCAAGTTTTACATCTGCAAAATCTGTCAATAATTAATGAATGAGTCAATACTTACAAAAATGATCAAAAACAAACATGTGAATAGATATCAATAAATGATGGAGAGGGCAAGGGGATATCCAAATTAAATTGCAGATACGTTATTGCCATTAAAAATTGACATTTCCTTTTCTTACTAGATGATGGAATTGGGCATGCCTTTTAAAGTATATTATTCTTCAAAAATAACGTATTGTAGTATCATTAGTGAAGGCATAAATAGAAACATATTTCTGGGTTCCAAATTTTATTTAATTTGCGACACGTTCAATTATATATAACCAATGGAAGTGAAGAGGGTTTCAAAAATAAATCATACTCATGAGTTTGAAGTATGCTCAGACTGAGTCATATAAATAATTATATAATAAATACTGTCACTCGGATATCGAAGTAAGTTTGGGGAAAAACGTTCATGTGGTAGCCAAGGTAGCGTTTGTGTAACAATTTTCAGAAATTTCAAATTTCAATCATTTCTATCGTCCAGTAAACAGAGAAATTCACAGTCATAGTTCCTATGCTACAGTTAATCTATGTTCATAACGGGGAATGAAAATTTATTCCCAAATTTTACTAAATTTATGAAAAACTCGAAGAAAATTTCTGTTATTTCGTCTTTCCATAATAGTTACCTTTTCCTTAGGAGGTCTAATTTCAATTCTTCCGTAAAATGCATAGGTAATTGGACGAACAGAAATCGGTCTAGTTGTTATCGCCATGCCATGAAATACCCCAGGGCAAGTCCCATGGAATAGTTGCCGTTCTGTTCACATGTCTGCACAGCATCGCTCGAACAAATCATTCCGCGGGAATATATATTTCAATGTTGAAATCCGTCGACGAATCGCCGATATTAATGCGTTAACTTTAATTTTAATTGACGCGGCAACATTGACAAACCATTTGACCATACCCGAAGCGCAAAACATTCCGGACAGATCCGCCTCGAGATAATCGTGGACTGCGAGCGGACCCCATGCAGGCCGCTCTCTGGAAACCCCTACCGTACGGTCAAATGCGTCAATGAGACGCTTCCCCGAAACCAGAGTTGCCTACTTATTTCCCGCCGGAAAAAATTGCTCGCCACGTAAGCAACGTCAACAGTGGTCTAATGAGTGAAAAATGTCGGCAAGAGCCAATCAGGTTTCCAGAACCCCATTCGCGCGGCGGAGTCCTTCCAGCAAGAAATAACACTAGTTGTTATAAGGCGAGACGGCAGAGAAGAAAGATTGCGTCCATTAGTATGGACCGTAAAAAGAGTGGAATGAGGTGAGGGAGGAATGGTTGAAGGTAAAGGGGAAGAAAAAGGCAGAGATGGTGAAAGGAGCTGGCTTGGCGGGAGAAGAAAGGAAAAAAGCGAAGATGAAGAGAGGGGGGAGAAAGAAATAGGCTAAGTTGCACAAGAGGAAGTGGTAAAGACGCGAAACATTAAGAAACACAGGTGGAATGGCAAACAAGAATAATGAAGTAACGGAGGAAATGAGAAGGAAAAATGAGGCGAAGAATGAGTGCTCACAAAGAAGGATTGTGAAAATGAAGAAATGATAAATATAGATGGGTAGGCATTGTATGAAAGGAGTATATAGAGGAAGCGGATGGCTTACATGAATTGAAGTGAATGTAAAACGGGAAAGCGATGTGAGAAACGGGAATGAATGTAATAAACGGCAATGAGGAAAGGGTAAATAGAAAGAGAGGAAGTTGCATGAAAAGTTGTTATTGTATTGTATAACTCAAATTTGTTGGGTTCGCCTGTCTGAGTTAATAAGTAAATAAAAGATAGTGAAATCTGAGGAAATCCTAATACACATAAACAAGATCTAGTGACGTAAATAGAGAAATTGGAAAAGAAGTAAGAGTACTGATATAAATAAAGCTAAGCTAAATAGCTCCTTATCACATATACTAATTTCTTTGAGTTATTTTCCAAATCTCTTTGAGAGAAAGGATTAAATCTTTCGATAGAAAAAATTAAAAGACCTAAGATGCATATCATCGCAAAGATCAACTTTCAGAGGATATCAGAGGCGAGAATGACGAAACAAAAATTTTAACTGATTAATTGTTTGAGCTAAATGTGCCCAACAAACGTACAGTCAATAGGTAGGGTTGCAAAAAGTTAAATTCAAGGATATCCTGCAGAGCGAGTATGAAGAGAGATTCAATTTTTCATCGAGTAAACATAATAGATAATGTGCGTCGGTGGTAATAATTACTTCTAAAAAGGACTATTGGAAGCTAAAGAAGTAGTATTGTTAAAAGTGCTTCGACAGCTGAGGTGATTTCGCACGTAGGCTCCCACCGAGGATCGAACCCAGGACCGCTTTCACCGAAGTCGAACGCGTTGCTCACTTGGCTATCCGGGAGCCGTTAGAAGCTGAAGTTAAAATTTTGTTTCCCGTGTAATTCAGTCTCCCTTAAACTATGAAAAAGAAATAACGGAAGAACTCGAATTCTAATACTGCCTAAATGTAATTTCCATGGCAACTGGCAAATGCCAAAAACCTTTCCCCTGTCTCGATTTCGAGTAGCGGCATCCTCAAATGAAAGTTTCGAGTCGGAATATTTGAATCGAGAACTTTTTTTGGAACTGCAGCAAAGAATTCCAAAGGGAAGAAGAAAATGCGGACGAGATGTGAATGGGTGCATAAGCGTAAGGGGGATACAGCTTTGAGACTTGAATGAACAGATGACATGTCAACAGAGATACGCTACGATACGTACACATAACACATTTACTACAGTAGCGCCACTTGAGCTGGGAAAGAGAGGTTTCGGTCCTGGGCCCATTGGGTTTCCACATTTTCTCTCCATTCTTCTGTTATATCTTTTAATCGATTTTTCAGTAGAAAAGCAGCGTGAGCAATAATAGGAACTTTTGTATTTCAGCCTTTTATACTCATCAATTATCATTATATAATTTGCAATTTTCGGCCGGAACTAAGATATAGCAGAATTTACAATCAATGATATTCAATCAACCCATCTCATTCTTCGATTTTGCAGCGAAGTTACATTGTCGTGGGCTTCCCGCAGCTATTACAGCATTCAAGGCCCTGGAATAAAATATTGGGGCCCCACAAACTACAATTTTCAGGGCCCAGCTAGCCCAAGTGGCTCCTTCTATTTTCAGTTTTAGGAAATAAAAATCTCAAGGAAAAATTGAGGGAATGCAGACTTAAGAGAGGGCAATTAAAGAAGCGTAAAAGCAAGAAAGAGGGAGAGCAATCAGCCAAGTTTTCCTCGGAACACACATTGACGCCCTTCAGCCCATTCTAAATGAGCAAACTTACTCTTGAGGCTGACGATACCCAGAAACTCCCAAGCATCCCCTTCCAAGTACAGCCACCCTCTAAAGGGACAGATAGTGGAGCGGAGCTAATTCCGTAGACACCGATTGCAGCAGCTCCTTCCTCCTCCCCGATATCTAACACGAGCGAGCGACGCCCGGGAACACGCGCCCAATCTTTCCCTGCAGATAAAGCGGGGTCTATTGGTCACGGAGTGGTGGAGCGTGGCACCCTCCAAATGGGGCGGGTGCCAGGCGGTCGGGACAAAGGGATAGGCGATGTTGTAGCCTCTCTCTTTTCGTCGCTTGTATGGACCGATAATGAGACGTTGGTGTTGCTGTACGCTGCATTTGGTGGCGCGGAAACACGACCCATTTGTCACTCCCGCGCCAATCTTTTCTCCCCTCATTCTCGTAGGAAGTTGATCGGAAGTGGACCCTTTGGATTCAAGTTGGGTACGGGGGCGGGAAACTATTATTCTCAACACGTTACTCATCCCATGTTAGAAACCTTTTATTCCTGCGAGAGAGCACAAAGGATAGGGCAATTGAGTTCCGAGATGGGGTTATAAATACAGATGGAATGTTTTGACGCCTATAAGAAAGTCATTGGCTGCCTCTTATAGTTTTCTATCCAGCCTCTCACAGATTGCTCTCGAAAGATTCGGCGAGAAACATACTAAGTATATCACAACATTATTTTCTGTTAAGCCTCGATTCATCTGGCGAGAATAATGAATTTCATTTGGAAAATGGTTTGGAGCTAGAGGTTACTCAGAGTACGCGAAGAAATATGTCTACGTTGTATCAAGCAGTTCACCATCAAATTCGAGAAATAAACGGTTGAGAAAAACGTCAAAGAAAATTCCCATTTAGATTTGTTTCTTTACGCAGCACACCTTGGACATTAGTCTTATTGTTAGAGGAGACTCCTAAATGTCATGACCTATTTATTTATATGGATGATATTACTTCAGCGTCTTTAGCGTAATATCTGGTGTCGTGCATACTTATTGTCTAGGATATACATGAGTAGGATAGTATATCTAGGATATGTATGTACATACGATTTCTTCGCATGGCATTCTTTGAACTTCCATCATTTTAAACGATATTCCACCCTTATAGAAATATAATAAATATATTAATCGATTGGAATAAGATGAAAACGAATTTATCAGAAGTACAATCTTCCAGTTTCTATAATTTCAAGTAACTTAAATAAGTGAGTTGTGATGTGAAAGAAGACATTAAGTTTTTCTCAATTTCGGAATCAAAAACGATAGGTGAATTCTCTTTCTATTTATCTCTCTCATTGCTACTCAGCAGCTTAAATTCGCTCATAATCTCCCTACTTATTTGCAAGACTTTATTAAATTTTGTTTATTTTCTCGTGAACTAATCAATGTTTTTCGGTGACACAGAAAAAGAATGCCTGCCTTGTGTTTTCTACTGTATCTGCTAATAACTTTTCTTTACTAACCTCTATATTGTGAAATATCTTTATCTTGCTTTCTTGCAATGTTTCCTCCGCCATTCGTAGGCTTTTTGCCCTCTCTTTCCAGCAGGGTTTTTTTTCTGTGAAAATGATATCACTTTTTTCGCGCTACAAAACCATTCTTTCTTCCCTTATTTTCTTTCTTTTACAACCTTACTAGTTAATAATGAGTATCAATACTCGGTTACATGCTCGGCCTAGGAGCTCCCAGCCGTAGATCAAACAGCAAAACAAAGCTAAGATAAGTAAAGGCAAGGAAAATATAATTAAAAGCACCCGTGTTACATTGCTTATAATATTAGTCAAAGGACTCCTTGACTTCCTATCAGGAAAGATTAGCTGGGCCTTGTAAGTGGCGCAACACGGAGCTGTTATTGCAAAGGGACGATGTATTTTGACATTTATTTCGCTTCTTTTAGACTAAACCGGTAAAAGTCATGCGTCTTTTAAATCCTGATATTCCTTACCTCGACTTCTCCTACCACTTCCACTTAAATATTTATACTAAAATAAAACTTTAATACCTTATAATAGGCATTCTGAATAACTCACAATGAATGCATGAAAAAGATAGCGCAAAGAAATTGCGAATTTTCTGAATCAAAAGTTTTACGGATTGAATCATCAGAAAAGTTTTACGGTATAATAATAACGTCGATAATAGCGTCGCCATAGCGTAGCGATAATTACATCGCCACCGGACGAAATGTCTAACTGCGGCGGTATTGACTAATAATAATAATATTAATAATAATGATGTATCAGATTTCGATTTGGTGAGTTCCCAGCATAAAATTTTACATTAAATTTTATTTAAAACGTAAATATTATAAATAAAAGCAAGTCGGTCGTTGAGCTTATAAACAAAAATATTGGAACAGGTTAGAGATTTAAAAACACTCCGAAAGCCGTCTTTCGGCACGCGGAACTCGCGCTCAGAGACAAACGGGAAGTTCCGGATTACCGATCTCTGGGAAGGCCCAATTCAAATAATTGGGACAGGTATCCGTCGAAATGTCAATAGTTGATTATATTTATAAATTGAAGACTCATAAGCTACCTTTTTTGTGAGTTAAAATTGGTAAGCTACGAAGTACGACTGCGGAAGAAGAAAAAAATGTTTTAAGATAAGTTATATGGACTCCATACTTAAGAACTTAATCTTTTAAAGGTAAAAATGCGAATCAGAGCTGAATTAAGTGCCATGGTGAGTTCTATAATGGGAAGGTCTGTTTGACTTGAGTCACCAGAACCTAGAAGACTACTATAGTGTTGTCGAACCTTGTCGGCTGGAGGGCCGCATTAAAAATGTCATCAAACACGCGGACTGATGACCCATTACATTCTCTCAAACAAACATTTCGTATTTTCGCATAACTACTTTTGCGCAAATTTTTACGTCATAAACCACGTAAACACATAATTAATTATGTACGCAAAGTTAAAAGCTATTCAGTACACAAATGACGTTAAGTTCCAGTATGAACAAAGAATAAGGTTTCCGATATTCCACACTTATTTTACCTAAGGATACAAGTTTCTGACAATAAGATCGAATTTCATTTACCAGATTTCGAGAAGGGCGGTTTCAAGCCTTCAGTGGGCCGCATTCTGGCTGTATGTTGGACAACCATGTCTTAAAGAACCGATGGTGTATGCAGAGGTCTCTGGTCTTATCCTCTATCTGCGCCGATGGATACCTCCCGACTGGCGAAGGTTGTTTAGGAAACGAAGGCCAACTGAAGATGCCGTTTAGAGGTCTCTCTTCGGTAGTGGCATGGCACCTAATGATTGCACATTCCATTAGAGGAAATAACTGGTAGTTTCAAGGCAGAATAGCTCTTGTAGTTGTAATTACCAATTTCTTAGGCCACATGGAGTAAAGTATTAAAATGAATGTAAATATATCACATTATACTATGTCTATGTTTGTACCCTACAAGCCGCCTTTCGGCGTGTGGCAGGGGGTGCATGCATCATGACTCTATTTCCTTAATCGATTATTTTTGCGATCATATATAACGTATGTACAAAATAATTATTAAGAAAAAAAATTTCAAAAGAAACAATTGATTTTTCAGTGGATTAATGTTTACGCGATAAATACTTGAGTGGTAGAGGGCAGAAATATGAAGGTGAGACATTTTTTCCGTATAAATTTCAAACACATTTTATCTGAACCTTGTGCATGCCAGAAGACCACTCTGCCATTTATTTGCGACTAAAATACTAAAAATATATTGAACTATCATTTTTAACACGCATACTGTTGGAAGGTTGCAGCCATTATTTAGTATATTTTTCTGATGATAGGAGAATTAAGAAGAAAACTACGGAATTCTCTGTTATCTCTGGAAACTCTCTGATCGTAATATTTTAGGATAGTTTTAAATGTCATTTAAGCGATTGCAAAAAATGTACATCTCAAAATTGAAGATTACAATTATATATCAACAGTTTATGAAAAGTAAATTATTTATAAAGTATAAATCTTCTATTAATATGTTTTAGAATAACTCCCGATTCATTCAATGTTTTGAGAATATTGCTGCGGCAATTAGACCAAAAACTTATATCGTCTATTTTCCATAGAATAGCAAACAATAAAGAGACAAATCAATAAGGAATTATAATAGTTCCGTTAACACAATGATATAAGGATTTCACTACCTTCATACCTTCATATCGTCCCTATATTCACTTTCAAATCTTATCCAAGAAAATCTATGCATCGAAAAGTTATCCATCATCATATCCTGTAAATATTGTTCTGAAAACAAGACTAGGATATCATCACCATCGATGTTTAATTTTCTTGAGCATCTTCAGCCCAACAGTATATCGAAGCACTTATTATTTTCAGGCCGGTTCTTCGAAAAAAAATTCAGAAACCGATTGCATGACTGTATATCGTGAAAATTAAAAAAAAAAACCCTTTAGCTGGAGTGATACTTGGAAAACACCATGCTCTTTCCATCTTTGATTTCTAAATGCTTTATCAAGTATGAAAAAATTATAATAATCTAATAAGGATATAATAGCTGCTTGCAGTTATAGCCCACAATAGGAAAGAATGATAAATAACAACACATTATCTCTCAGATATGAAACTTTATAGTGCTTTGTAAGCGGATTCAGCAAGGATGCCTCTCAGCTAACCAGACTTAAAGATGTAAGGTTTTGGCGAATTGCCTACAGATATCATCACCGATGCAGTTCTTCCTTCAATTTTTAAACTTTTTTGAGGGAAAACTCTGATTATTGTCAGTCATGAAGGATACTTTGGGAGATGAACTGAATATCTCCAAATAACTTAGTTGAATATGGAAACTATAAAGTGCCATTGCAAAGAAAATTGTGAAACACTGAATGTAGTTTTTTAGTCGCAGCAGAGGTAAACGAACTAAAAAAATGTGTGAAAATGAAGAAATTTCAATACGAAGACCTCGAAAAGTTTTCATACTTTCATTCCAAAGAAAATAAGATTGGGATTTGATTGAAGACTGAAGTAGATTTAAATTAAGAGAATAAGTACAAGATCACAGGGAGGAAAATAATGAACTTTAGAAGAAAATTAAGAATTTATAATGACAAATATATTTTGGTAAAATTAAGAAGACGATATAATTTCTTGAACAAATACTTGCAAAAATTTCCAAGTTTTACATCTGCAAAATCTGTCAATAATTAATGAATGAGTCAATACTTACAAAAATGATCAAAAACAAACATGTGAATAGATATCAATAAATGATGGAGAGGGCAAGGGGATATCCAAATTAAATTGCAGATACGTTATTGCCATTAAAAATTGACATTTCCTTTTCTTACTAGATGATGGAATTGGGCATGCCTTTTAAAGTATATTATTCTTCAAAAATAACGTATTGTAGTATCATTAGTGAAGGCATAAATAGAAACATATTTCTGGGTTCCAAATTTTATTTAATTTGCGACACGTTCAATTATATATAAAAGATTTTCCTTTGTATGTTCTCTCTTAGGCTGATTCAAATAGCTAATTAATATATTATCGGAGAGAATTTCATTGTGACGACTCCCTTTTTTGTATTCGTCATAAAATTTACTTTCACAAAATCTGCTTCGTTTAGGTCATGGGAATATTAGGTATGTAAGTCCTCAGTACAGGTGAATGATAATTTTTAGTTAGAACACCAACCTAAAGCTTGATTGTTAATTTGAGATAAAGACTGTTAAAAATACAGAATTAGCTACGCTTTGGAAAGTGCTTAGATCTAGAGAATTTGTAATCAACTTTTCCGATGTCAGACACGTCCGTTGCCATGGGTTTCAAATTAGCCAAGCGCTTATTGTTGGAATTTATCTCCAGAGATAAAAATTTCGAGCAAACATACACCAGTCGAGTTGTTTTTTCCTCGTCGGAGCAATTTTCTCCTAATAAATCCATTAGTTAACCATGACACGAAAATGTGAACACCGTAAAAATTTGCGCCGAAAAACCAAACCATTCCATTCGATAGCTTTAGATACGCGACGCTAATTTTTCTTTCAGGGTTTCCGCCGCGGAATGAATGCATTCATTACGGTCCTCGTTTCTTTTAGTGACTCGCACTTAAGTGCGACATTAATTCCGCTAGGTTAGCCGCTATGATAAACGAGCAATATGTTTTTGACTGCTGCAGACACCGGGGAAGCAAAGAAGCGTCACTTTTTCTCCCTTGCCGCAAATCAGGCTATCGCCCTGCCCTCTTTCGACAGCCACTCACACTTCCCCTCTCCTTTATCATCGCAGAGCGTGCACGACAGCCGTTTGTCGCGCTACGAAGGACGCAGATGGCGTCCGTGTCAAAATATTTTCATTTATATTAGCTCTGCAGACCTGCTCAATCCTTAACGAACGCTTTCACCCCCTCTCCAACTCGCATTAGCTTTAAAGACGACCTTTTCCTTTTTTCAACATCTCGATCTAAATCATATGTGCAGGGGCTGGAAAGTAAACAGTGTTTAGAGTTATCCTGAAGGGTGATGATCACACCAAACAAGTTTCTCTAGGGATTTCTCTAGTCAATTAGAGCAATTTTCATCCTTAAGCTGAAAAAAACTAAGTATGTTACCATAATACTTTTTTTCATATTTATCACGCCCATTTCTTCAGAGAAGCCAATATATATGATACTGCGAGAAAAATCAGAGAAATAGATGCTAGAACAAGTCGTTTCAAAAATTCATTTTTTCCGCGAACGATACGCGAAAGCAATCGATTAGTAAAGTAGAGTCACGGTGCTTGCACCCCCTGCCACACGCCGAAAGGCGGCTTGCAGGGTACTTATGTAGATGTAGATGTAGAATATATCTAGTAATTGCAGTGTAATAATTGAATTGAATTTATTAATGTATTAGGAAATGGAAAGTTTTAGAGATTTGAATGCTAAATAGAGTATCACTGTTTTTAATGCCGTGTCATTTTCGTTTTTGATTTTCCAGAGAAATATGAGTAAATTTTTAACCCCAAAATTCAGAGAAGTCCATTGCTCATTTTTCCAATTCCTGGTCTGAAATCAGGGTATAGAAATTGTTCATTGAAGCATCTTAAGTCATATTGTCTGTTTCAATTAGATGCAAAAGAAACTGTCATTTTCGTGTTCCATGGCTAAATTCCCTTCAGTCTATTACAAATCTTTATCATAAACGGAATTTCTGCAATCAAATTGAAAATGTAAGAAAATCGAATTGTCATTATGACAGATTTATTCCACTCTTATTTCTTTGAGAATCTATCTCCCTCCATCTTAAATCTAGAGAAAATATCATCATCGGAAGAAATAAAGTAAAGTTGACTAGCAGTACAATGTTGCTAAAAGTGCTTCAACTGCTTATGTCATTTCTCTTGTACGCTCCCACCGGGAATCGAACCTGGTACTGCTTTCACCAAAGTCTAACGCGTTCCCCACTTGGCTATTTGGGAGCCTCGAAGTTGTATATCATTATCGTAATAAAATATTCAAATTCTCATTATAATATCAGAAATGAAAGTGTAAGATATTTTATTTTAAGCTCATCATAAAGTACAGTTATGATAATTTAAACTGAAATTCGTAGTAAATATCACCATTCTTTATAGATATTTTTAAAATTTCTTGCGAAAGATCAATTGAAAATAGCAAACTTATTACTTTATTTCACGATCATATGCAAAGTTGCTATAGCCCAAATTAACTCCTCAAGCTTAGGGTTATCAACATTTATACGACCTCCAGTGACTTACCGACATCAGTTTTAGCCTCAAATATAACGAATAGTCCAAGGGACTCCCAGAGCTACTTTGCTCGATTTTTTTACGGCTACAGTTATTTTAATGGCCCCTAAAACTCTCCCAGTTTCGCAAGCTGATTGAGACAGGAGTCGACGGAAACTCAACGCCCACGCTTCGAATTTTCCTTTCGGAAACGGCCTTTTATTCCACACTTAAAGCATTGATTCCTCCGGAAAACGCTATTATTAGATATTCTTGCCATAAATTCAAGAGCGTCACGCTACTAATAGATGAGTCCTGTTCGGAGTCATCGGAAGAAAGACGTCAACAGACCAGACTACTTCTTTTAGGTAAATTTAGAATCAGACGAGAGGCTTGATTAACTCAAGCTCTTAAGTGGGACGATGTACGAGTTCAAAGAGCCACTAGCACATGTCATATTCAAATTAAGAGCATCGCTGATTTGATGAAAGAGAAACAGCGCTATGGATGCACCAAAGTGTTTCATGCTACTGGGATGAGTTACGCGTTTAGTCCAATGGAAAGTTAATCATTCTTTTCTTGGTAAAGATTTTCTCTCCGAGAAGGAATAAAAACGGGGAATAAGAATTTGATGAGCTGTTAGATAAAAAGAATAAACTTTCCTTCGTTCTTTCTTTCTCACAAGTTAATCGAAACTTTCTAAGGATATTGATTCTATTCCATTGATGTTTCCTCATCGCATTTATCCATTTGTTTCTATCGACCGGAAATCAAGCTATAAATTAAATTTCTCAAATTTATTTAGCTTCATCTTTGCACATGCACTTGCACTATCTACGATACATTCATCCAATGGACAAATTATATATTTGACAAGGATTGAGGTAAAGGTGCTATTTTCATAAATTAGCATAAATAAGATAAATTTAAATCCCAGTCATGTCGCTATTTTTCACACTTGTTATTCCTATATATTTGACAGTTAATGCTATGTATTTCATCTAATTGGCCGTCAGTGGATGTTTATATTATGGAAGAGTTTCAAGATTGTCTCTCATAATTCTTGATATTTATTGCGCATAAAATTAACACTCTACGCAGCGGAAAGAATAATGTAATTTCTTTTCAGTCAATGGAGAAATGATTAATTTGGGTCCAAAAAATGATTCGTAAGAACAAGAATCTTCGACATTGACCTTGTTTAACCTCGGTTTTTACATACATCTGCAAATATTTTAGATCTCTTCAATTTCAGATAATTTCAGATAAAATTAATAATCAATCTGAGAGCTTCGCTGTTCCTACATAACTTATAATTACCCGCAGCTGCGTTTTAATAAGCCCCCGAATAGCCAAGTGGTTAGCGCGGTTGTCTATAATGAAAGCTGCCCTGGCTTCGATCTTCGGTGGGGCCCATGTATGCTAAATGACCTCAGCTGTCGAAGCACTTTAAAAATACTACTACTACTGTATTTAACTGTATCTTGCCTGTACCAGGAGAAAATAAGAGTGATATAGGTTCATGCTTGAAGACTTGACACCTTTAACCTTTCAGCTGTATGAATTGGTTTATCCTGATGTTTTCAAGGGAGCCCATTAGAACGAAAATAATCAAATTCACCCTTCTTTTATATGCAATATTAAAGGTGACAGAATTTTCTATAATTTCGATGGAGATTTTAGATAAACTATCATATTTTAAGTAAAACAAGAGAAAGGGGACAGTTGGTTTCCTTAGATAATAGTATAAATAAATTAATGACTAACATCAACATGCCTATCCTTAAGCATATTCCAGAAGAAAGGAACAAAATTAATCGCGATTAACTTGCATAGATGTTTATACACGCACAAAAAAGGATGTTTAGCAATTTCACAATTGAAGTGTATATTTTTAGTATGCATTCATTTTAGTTTCTTCTGGTATCCTTATTATTTCAAATAATTTCATGATAATAGGTGAAGAATTACTTCGCATGAGTTTCTCACGAATGCTCTGATCTCTTAGCATTTCCGTTCGGACACGACTTCTTAAATTTTAACCTCAGATGGACTGGTTGCGTCTTCCATCAGTCAGGCTGAAGTCAGTATTTCCAGATTACTAAATTAAGCAAATAACGTCTTTAATACGGGTGAATTAGGATAATTATGTCTGTTCAGAAAAGTAATCAAGAATTTTTTACTTCAAGATAAAATAATGCTCACTGGGTGATTCAATTTAACTTCTCAAGTAATTTTCCCCAGCCACTCTACCATAACTTATTCCTCGTGAAATCGGCCGCTAATAGCTTCATTCGATAACCCTGACTTATGCTGACAAAACTAGCCTAAGAAATCTCTAACGTACGACTGCTTACAAATTATTTTCATCATACGACGGGATTAGACGCCGTAAGAAGCTAAACACTTTCTGGCAGACCATCTCTCATCTTAGAACTGAACCAACTCCAGCCGTAAACAGAATTGCAGCCGCATAAAGCTCGAGCCACCTGACCCGCCACGACGAGAGTAAGACATTTAAAGGTGAGAATCAAATCCGCACGCTGAAAAGCAGAAGATGAGGCATTAAAAGGCCCCCTCACCAACTCGCCAAACACCTATCCCGATAACTCGCCTGTTTATAATCTTCTATTTTTATGCCTCCAACCCGGAGCCTCCTTTACGTTCTAATAAGCTCTGAAGAGAGCTTCATCCCTCGCGAGAGCACTCCCGCATCCTGAAGCTGACTTCAAACGCACCCCCTCCCACTCCTCCCTAAAAATCACCCAACTATCGGGCGAAAGAATTTTTCCACCGCGGGATCTCCAGTAGCCAGTAGTCTCGGTGCTCGTAAGCAAGCCCTTCTTTCTTCCTCGCTCTACCGTGGGTGCGCCTCGCATTCCCTTCTTTATGGCGAGGGCTACATCTGCGCAGCATCCTAAAGGCTTCCCAGGCGATGTGCCACGTGTAGTGAAGTGGGGACATTCATAAGGAGGATGAGATGTATGGGAGTTGGAGTGGGGTCATTTATGCTCAGCGGGAGCCAGCTTCTCTCTCTCCCCCTCCCCACTTTCCATTCCCAACGCTGCTCCCCCCTCCTACACTTTCACCCCTTCTACTCCTCGAACTCCACTCGACCCATCTCTCATCCCTGTATCCATTTCTCTCACTCCTCCAAAAAACCCACTCCCGCTCCCACTCTCTCCTCTGTCCGCGCCTCAAAGTCACATTCGGCGGCGCGGGTGGTCCTTACGCTCGGTGGCCATATTGATATGTGGCGGCCATTTTGGGAACCGTCCAAAACACCTTTTGAGATTCGGATTAAGAAGGTATGGCATTCGAAAGTGAAAAAAAGGAAACAGAAAGAGGGAAAGGCGTGAGGGATGGAGACACTCGGATCATTCGAATAGGGAAGGAAACAAATACTGGGAGAATAATGGGATTGACGGGGCCATCTGTATGGATTCGACCTGGGCCCTTTATAACCTCTCCCACCCTCTTTCTTCACCCCCTTTCATTCTTCTTCCTTCCCGGACAAGGACTTTCCAATGTCTAGGACCGCGCGAATGACAATAGTGAAACTTTGTTTCCCACCTCGAAAAATTTGAGAAATAGTCAAAAGAAGTAACTGGTCAGCTATCGTGTTTGAGTCTGCAAGGAAAATAATTCCACTTAAACATTTGACAAACTTACAGAATCCTTTGATTGGGAATAGAGTTTTTGTGTCGATTTTTAACAGGAACAGAAAATAGGACATGTTTCCTAAGTCGCTTTTGGAAGGTATCAGCTCTTAATCTCTATCTAATAATTTACACTCAGTTCGTATCTCTAAAATTAAATGTATACCTTATGAATCTAATCTAACAAGTGTAAGTGGTTGTTTCCGGCGGTCAAATGAGGCCCTCGAAAGAAAATCTCAAAACATAATTTCCCTTTCTCCCTCCTATATTTAGAAAGATCTGCCATAAAAATTGGTCGAAGCGAATCAGGCTGTGATGTATGATATTGTACATGTATAGACTGATGAATCATTTCAATGCATCAAGAGCAAAGACCTCTTCCTACCTATCTTGTGCTTTTTCTCCTTTATAATATTTCACGTAATACTATTTCGCAATAGTAAAATTGCATTCAAAACATCCTTCAAAGCAATACAAGTCATGATTCAGTTATGTCGAAATGGATTGCTATGAATGACGTGGTTGTCTCCAATAATATTTTCTATCTATTTTAACTCTCTGCTTTATTATAATCCTTTGCATTCATATCCTTGCGTTAATATTATTCCACTGGATATTTGTGGTAGCTTTTGAACTAGCTTCTGGGATACGATTTCCTCAACTCACCAAAGATAGCCCCAGCGCCTCCCACTTTACCATTCCACATCCGCATAGCCCATTCCTCACACATCCTCTCTTCTTTTCATCTCCCCTCAATAAATTCGGGAATTTCCATATCTCGAGAAAAGGGTCTACTTAAGTTAAGCCTATCTGGAGTTTTTGGAAAATATAGCCTCCCGTTATTGCGTTATTTGACTTGCGACCGAGGCAGATGCCATCCCTCCTCCCGAGCGGGGGCGTGACAGAGTTCGCGGACCATTCGCGAGTGCTCACGGGAAATTGCGCACGCCTCGTTCGAATCGAGTCCGATTGCTGGCACGGCTCATGATGCTCCATTTAGATATTTTCCTTTTAGTAGAAACGCGTGGAAAACTCGCTTGGTGGCCGGTAATAATGGTGATCGTCGCGGAATGCGGTTCTCGACGAGGGCTCGTTTCAGTAAAAGTGAGCTAAAGGGAAGTGCACCAGTTGAGGGGGACGAAGAAACAGAAGCTGAGAAATCGAGCTACTGAATGCACCAAAAATACAGGAAATCAATAGTTCTTATAAGCCTCTGAAATAAGAATGGCTGTCAGGCAGACGTAAAGTTATCAATGACGTAAAGAAATTGAGCGGTTTTATACTCGTATTTAATCGAATAAATTATCTCCCTTTGTAACGAGTTTGAATTGGAAAAGAACATTTTTATTTCTTCCTTCTCTTTTCACTTGCTTGTCTTGTTATAAAAATTTTATTGGAAACTATGCAATAATACTTTAGATTTTGCAGCATTGTGATAGCCTTCTATTAAAAACTGATTTATAACATTATTCATTTTATAGGTCCTCTTTATCATGAAATTATAGAGTCATTCCATTAAATCGTACGAATGTTGTTAACTGTCAATGAGGTAAACTATGAAGGCCTTAAATACCCTTTAGTATTCTGTTCGCCTCTGGAATTCCTCCCTCGCTTATATAATCGCATTAAGAAATCGATTTTTGATGCAATAATTTAAATTTCGGTGACATTGAGAAAATCTTATTTTTGTTTGAAATGAGATAGATTGTTTCCAAATGAGTTTAATTTTCTATTCTCGATTTAGAAACATGTACCGTGGCAACCGTAAAATGAGGTTCATAATCACTGGCTGGTACGTTCCCTCTATTAATCTAAAAAGAAACGGCAAGAATTAAAAGTCTGATTAAAAAAATTAAAATTAAAAGAATTAAGTCTGCTTCTTAGTTAAAGGGTGGAATATAAAGTAAAATTATTTTTCCCTATAAAATCAGAGCGATTTTACGGTTAAACTGATGAAAATTCAATCATGACTGCTTCAAAAGCCAAAATATAGCTTAATAGCGAAATTACACAATCTTTGCCAATAATTCTGAATTAAGAAGCTGACATATGTATGTGGAGTTCCTCTTAGGAGATTTGCCAACTTAATCCATTAATATATAGTCGTGTGGAATGGAGAATATTGGCTGGGAGATGAAGTACTGACAATTTTTAGCTAAAGCGTGACATTTATCTCCCCTTTCTGGGATTCCTGGCAATAGTTGTTGAATAATTATCATTGAAACCAACAGAAATAAACAATAATTTGCTAAAGTAGTTATAGAATGATAAATATTTATAAAGGAAAACTTTAGCCATATTGTTTGCTCTTTACGATAATATTTGCCTAAATAGTATCGAAGAGACTATCATTATCGCCTATCGACTATGATCTATTATCACCTAAATTGTATTTTTTATCCCTTTAACAGTATTGCATATGACAACCCTTTACAAATGTTGTATTTCATAACATTTCTAGTCTCTCCGTGTCAAGCCGAAAACTTACTTCCTGAAAATAGCCTTAATTTTCCTGAGAGTATAAGTTGGCCGAAATCTACGAATATCTATTGAAAAATATGTTACTAGAATCTTGACAATGAAAATTATCAGAAAACAGATCAGAGCAACATATTAAAAAATAGCGAAGAGTAGGGATTTTTATAATTTTTACCGAAAAGTTTTCTCGAAAGGAGATGAATGGCGGGAGTCTTTCGAATGATGTTTCAAGCGCTAATTTAATAAACAATGGCATGATGGCATTTATAACTCTTTCGCCACCCCTCCTCTAAAACATTCACAGCATAAAAACCAGGTTATGATGATCTGTTTTGGAGCAATTGTCTTGAAATAAGTCCCATCAATGGGCCAAAATAGATTTTGAGAATTCTAATGCACTACCTTCGACGGCTGCTCCTCTCTGTGACTCCACTGTGAAGCATTCGCTAAATGAAAACCAGTTCGTTCAAAATTTTCCGGATAATTTTACAAGACAAATCGCACTTCACAAGATCCCCAAAGACATAATTATTGAACTTAAATTGTAGCACATGATTTCACTCTGATATGCAGCGAATTTATGGCGCGCGAGAGAATTATTTTGCCTGGTAAAACTATGACTTTGTTGTGCATACTGCTATTCAAGTGTTTCCATTCCATGTTAAATAAACATGGATTCAATGCCGCAATTTTGTCTCTCGGCAATGGGAACATCTTCAGCTAATCGGTGCCGTCGAAGCATCCATTTCTCAATCTCACGTTACAATTAGCACAGGTGTTTTATTCAATAAACCATGGCTATATAAAATATTCCTAACATAAAAGGTATACTATCTCTAGCCAGAGCCTCTTATGACTAATATTATAATGCATTTGCATTTACGCCCTGCAAAAAAAACAACTATCTTGAACTTGATAACTTCTCAGACCCATTGGAAAAGGTTTTTACCCCTGCAACAAGCACCCTAGATACCACCCTGGATACGTTTACTTCGCTTAAGCAGTAAGTAGTATGGCTTTCTAAACTTAACGAGAAAATAAAATTAGTATCTATCAAATCAAAGTAATTAGAAAATGATCGTTTGATATAATACCGAAAAGAAATTAACCAAAAACTCATATCTCCTTCAAAATGATTCAATTATTCAAAATGATGGAATTCCTTACTATCGTTGTGGTAAATCATTCTACGCAATCTTTTCTCAGATCTCCATGGAAATACTTGTATTTAAAGGACTTGTTTCGAATGCTGTTCATTATTTGAACAGAAAATGCCATGGCCAAGGGTTTAGACAAATACTATCAAATATACTAGAATCCCAGTAATGAAAATCAGTTACATTGGATGATTTTACAGTTTATGATTCCTCGTAATGGAAGAGATACGTTTACACCGTTTCAAAAATGAAATTTAGGATAAATCCGAAACTTACAATTGAACTATTCTCACATGTGAATCGATGAAAGATGACATTATGTAATTTGTCTGTAAAGTATTAACGAGAAGAAAATTAACAGCTTTCTCTTGGATCTAAAGCAATGCAACGTCTAAATCGTGATTAGCCAAAATTTAAAGGTCTTTTTTATAATCGAGATTGTAATCCTATGAAATATCGATTAACAAAATATATTTACGATTGTTTCCTATAAAATTTTCATAATCAGCCGATGCTCCACCATACGCAGAAGGGCTGAACAATTCTATTCGAACAAGTAATGACCCTTAAATCCCTTTCTTATACCAACATTTGACGCTCAAGAATTTAGAATACGTACACGACTGAAAACTTCCACGGACTATGTCTTCTTCTCAGATGAAACACGTGACTATCTGCAGATAAACCGCGTCGCACTGCAAAGATTGAGAAATTTATTTGACGCTTGAAGTAGCGGTGCTTGATTAAATCGGACATCTTTCGTCGGTTCGATTCATCTCAAAGAGCAAACGGCAAATGGCGGCCGTTTCCGAGGTTCTGCTAATGAAGTATCTTTCATTCTCAATCAACTCCCAGATTTCATTGCGGAAGTATGGATGAGTGTCAATGCTCCTGAGTTCCAATGTAAAGAAATTTCAAGAGGAGCATCGTCTAAAACGTGCAGTTTTTTCCAAGAATCTCATGTTAAATAAATTCCAAACATAAATACTCTAAAAATAACATTGCAACTCCTACAGATGAAACGCCGAAACAGACTACTTTCAAATGAGAAGATAAATAACTTGTTTGCTTTATTTGTTGCTATTCTTTTGCTGTCGAGGAGTTAAATCAGTGATGATTCTTATGTAAGGATAGGTTTCGATTTTATTAAACAAGAGTTCCTTAGGGTTCCACGATTCTTAATCGATTTCAACTAATATGACTGATTTATAGAGTGAACTAATACCAGGCTGACTACTCCTACTAGCATGTACATCAGCCACCAATAAAAATTATGATAGTGTTCTCTCAAGTATAAATATGTTAAATTCCAAATATCTGAAAGTAAAAGTAATTTTTTGGCAAACAAAAACGATTTTAAATTTGAGTTCCAACAGATATAGCTTGAGAAGTTTCGCAGTTATTCTCTTGCACATTATTAATAATTCATACGTGGTAATGCCAAAGAAACAGCACGCCAGCCTTTAATGGGTGCATTCCCAGATTTGATTCCAGTGGGAACTCAACTTTCCCTACACGGTTTAGTGGTATGAAGGGCATCCGGGTGCAAAAGTTGATACGAAATCGAAATTCGTCTTCATAATCATAATTATCACCGTCCCCACGACCATTATTATTTCATGGGAATAATAACGGTAAGAGAGGTTTTGAGGCGGTATATTTTAGCTCACAATCGAACTTCAGGTGAATTACTATGGTAATCAATTAATTTACGGCAAGAGTTTACACTGCATTTTCAAATTTATTAATTTAACTTCACTGTCAGGTGATGTGAAGAATTTCCGTTCTTAAATGCAGAGAGCTTTGAATATTATTCAGACAAATACCATAGGTTATAAGAAACAGCATCCATGAATGTCTCAGGTAGTATAATTTCCTGAAATGATCGCTCACTACATCTAAATTCTTTTAAGAAATTTGGAAAATTGAAATCATCCTTTGCGGCATTTACCAACGTGTGTCTTCAATTTACTGAAATATTATAAAGCAAATAAATCTTATCAATTACTGAATGCAAATTTAAGGAAGAGGACGGTTGAGCTATGAACTCAAGCTGTGATGCAAACCGTTGTTTTGCAAAATCAATCTAAAATGATGAAGTGTCCCACGGATGATTGTATAGGAGAAGCTGCAGGACATTGAAATTGTTTTAAACCCATAAGTAGTTGGAATACTTCGTTAGTTAATTCTTTAAAAATGAAGTTAACAAATGATTAAATATTTTTATTTCAATCATTGTGTCCTATGATCTTATTGCTGTGATTAACATTATCTTGCTACGATTATCTAGTGAGTAAAAGGTGAACGGGGAGGAAACGGAGGTATAATTTTCATATGACACAAACAAATATGGATGTGAACAGATAATGACTTGAACACGAACCGCCATTTTCTGCGCACTTCGTAGATGATTATATTGGAAATATGATGATTATATTGTAAGCCCATGGGATGTTGTAGTCGTTATGGAATCCTGAGCGAAATAATATCGTCGAACTAAAATTCGTCTTTTCAGAGAAGTATTGATATTCTATTAGGGATATTATAAAATCGATGCACGGTGACCTCTTAAAACTCTTTTCTGCCTATAATAATGCGAAAACGAGAGGTTTGACGACGGCCAATCAGAAATTCTTACTCATACCGCTTCTGTGCCGTTGACATTTTTACATGTCGAAAGCTGTCACAAGTTCCGAACAAAACTCGAACAGAATCCTGGAATGTCCGTTCATGGATGCCACAGTTTAGGGACGCTTTCGTGTATCCTTGTCTATGTTAGACGCGGCTTCTAAAGCGTATCTTCTACTAAATGAGGCGGACCTTTCGGTCCAACGAACCGTTCAGGAAAACCGTTCCTACCGATGGTGTTCCTTTCCTAGAGAAAAGAAAGGACCGCCCTGTCAATTGTTTCGCCCCAATGAAGATGTTTCCCATTCATTAATTCTCACACTCAAGGCCGAGGTGTAAGTTGGAGTTATATCACCGTAACCTTTCCCTAATAAAGATCATTATCTGCCTCTTCCTTTCTCACTTACTCCTACGCTCTTCCCGCTCGTCTCCCCCTTCTTTTCACCTGCGGACCTTCCATTTCTCATCCTCCTTCCGTTTCTCGCTCCAGACCATCCCTCCTGTCCTCTTAACTCTTCCTTTCTCATCCCCACCACTTCCCTCTCAACCTCGGCAGACAAGTTTTTACAACAATACGGTTTTTAGCAGCATCTCTTTCGAAGAAAAAACGTGAATTCGCCTGTGTTATCGTTCTCAGCCTGATGACTGGGAACATGATTTTCGACCGGCTACGAGAGGTTTGAATAGTTTTTTGGCAATTGTGCTCCTGTAGTAAAAGTTGTCAATATTATATTTTCCAAAGCCATTCTTCTATAGTTATAATCCTATAACCAATATAATCTTAAGCCACTATAATCTTATTCATAACGTTTAGCCTTGGGAGACGTAAGAGTATAGAGAGACTTTTCCTTTAAATAGATCTGATATATCTTTAAATGATCAATTTCTAAATACAATACTTTCCTTGGCCGGAACTTTTAATTAGTTGATTTACAACGTGGGATGTGAAATCTAGAGCGTTCACGCACGTAAATCTTATCTACAAATGCGTTGTTCAAAATGTACGTTTTACAGGTGGCCCATATGCATGGCCAATACGTGCGAATTGAAATGGAGCTGTTGAACCCCTTTTACTAATACTACACCAATATGTTTGCTTAACTAGCGAAAAGCCATCTATTTTTCCTGTCTCATTTAACTCAAATTTCCTTTCGGATTAACAATATGTGTCTAATGGTTAATTTTTATATTAGGGTATTTCAGTCATATAGTTAAGTTACATTGAAAAACTGCTTGATATGATGTAATAACTTCATTTCAAAAAGTTTCATAAATGGAGAAAGTATTTTACTTGTGAATGCTACAAAATGACTGTTTGGGAGAGGTTTTTGACGGGGATTGCTCTTTTCAACTTATGGAAGTATGCTAAACAGAAAGTAATCTCCTAATGTCAAGGTTTTTAAATTTGTAAGTATTTGATGAAGACTGCTATTGTGCCGTTCTTCTTTATGCACAAAGGCTGTCTTTTAACTCATCATATTTTAGCTATAGTAAATAAATAGATAAAAAGTTTTAAATTTCCATTATAGACGGAATCGAGCTTTCCACGCTTGTCCTCACCTTGATCCTAATGCGACTATTTTAAAAGTCATGAGATCCTAAATCCCATATTACACGGTTGCTTGACTTATCTAACTTCTCTCTGTTAGGTCACTGACGTTTTCTCTACAGTCGGATTCCTAATCGCTAAAAGGTATTCAACCACAAGCATACCATAAGACAAATATTTCTCGGATACCTCGAAAATATATCTCGTAGCATCTTCATCTACATCTACATTAAATACCCTGCAAGTTGTCTTTCGGTGTATGGTAAGGGGTTATTCTATATATAATGATAAAAATTACGGAGCTAATGCAATGTATATTTACAGTAAATGCAATGAAAAGAATATAAAGAAAATATACTGGTACACTAGGACACTGTACTAATACTGTGTCCTAGAAGATAAGATAAGTATGTCGAATTCTTATTGGAATTATTAATATAATATAATTATGGTTGGAAATTATAATTGATATTTTTTATGATAACTAGGAAACCATTTTTATTTGGAAACTATTTGAAACCATGTATGACCAGCTGCCTTCGGAAGGTCTAGGAGGGATTTCCTACCGACTAGAGTGAATGCTAGATAGAATTTTTTCCCCATCACTCAAACTAATGTTAACTAGGATTGCTTATTTGTATTGTACCTATTTGAGATTCTCATTATTACCATTCTGATTATATTATCTTGACTCAGGCATGCGGTTGATACCTGGATCAGGATACAAATTTCGGCCTCTTAATAATAATAAAATCGATTTATTGAGACTTTATTAGGTGGAATTCCATTATATGGCGAATACTTTTCCAAAATGATTGGTAAACTGATACACTTCCACGAGTTATCATTTTTTAAAAACACACTCAAGTTGATTTTTTTAAATGTATGCCACGACCAGTTTTGGTCATACTCAGATATATAAAAAAAATAACTTTTGGAAGTATATCAGTTTAGTTGTTTTAATAAAAAAAATAAAAATATTCTCTCTCGACACTAATAATTGCGGTGTAATACCTTAGAATTTACATAAAAGCCTAGAAAAAGCCAATATCAAATTGTAATTATGCATTGAGTCAAAATGGGGCAATTTTATTTATTTCCCTTGTATATAGTTCGGCTATTTCAGTTTGTATAGTAATTAATCCTACTATTTACATGTATCGAAAGTTTGACGAACAATACATAATGATGAATAATAGGGAATAACTGTCATTCGCCAGCAATCGCAGTCCAATGTGTTTTATCGGAAATATTTCATTTTCTTAGTTAAGCTGTGTCAGAAAAACTAGATTTTAACCGATCAATTTTATTTCCCTATCCTCAGACTTCTACCAAAAGCCAAAAAAATTTGAATCACAAGCTACTTTTTGCTTGAAAATTTTTGTCGTACTGGTTTGAAGATTCGAAATTCTTTTTACATTTAAATGGCACTTCATTCCAACCAGTGCTCCAGAAAGGATGTGTTTTATAAATATCACTTTCAGGCTGGTGGCTTTCATGTTCAGAGTGGCATCGTCAAGTCCAGACTCCTTTCCCATTCTCGTCCTTTCTCCTCTAATCCGTCACCTTAGCCTTTTTCCACGTCACAAAGGACTCAAAAGCGTGTTACACAAGACCCGCACTAATTTTCTCGCCCGAATCAAGTGGCGACTTTTCTGCTATACATTCAAGACACCTCCTCTTTTAAACACCTCCGAGCCACACACCTTCCTCACACATTAAACGTAATCCCCAATTTTTCCAATGACCACTCTTAACATCCCCAAACACATTCCTCCACCTCGTCCTCCCGGAATCCATCCCCTCTGATGTTTCCCCCTTCCAACTCCACCGAACGCCTACCTGCTGGACCCCATCCCCCAGCCTCCACTATCTCTAGCACATATCTCGACCTCGTCATCTGTCTACCTGACTCACGCCAGAGATGAAAATCTGTTCTTATGACAGTGGCTCCGCGGGTGGCTGAGGAAAGAATCCTCCCGTTCCCCTCACCCTCCACGTCATATCCCATCCTCTAAAGAAACTCCACATCAATCTACACCACTCTTTCTCCCCCATTCCTAATTCTCCTTCCCTCCTCTCGAAAATATTTTTCACCCCTACCGATTCGGAGTTACTCCCACTTATTCCCTATTTTTTCCGCTCCTTTTTTCTCCACCCATTTTTCTCCGCTACCCTCCGTCTCACCCACGCAACTCACGTTTTCCCACCGTCTCTACACCTCCCTCGCTTATCCATTTGCAACCCCTCACGGCACCATATTTCCTCCGAATGCCTCACTCCCCTCCATCAAACGAATTCCATTCTTCCCCTCCACCGCGAGATATTTCCCGAGACGCTTATGCCTGTGAGTCGTTTTTCTCAGTTATCAAAATTCCTCGAAATTTTTTTATTGTCGGAAATATGAAATTCCATCTTCGGGTTCCTCCCGCTCGGGACGCGCCGATTTCGCGTGGGCATGCTTTCTGATCCGCGGGGTGAGATAGGTAATTATCTGAGTCCGCATCAAATATTTTTATGCTCCTCGAGACAAATGCGTCTTACTCGGAATATATTAAAAGTTTTGCGGCCTATCCATATGCGGAATGGAAAAAAATGCCGGGGAATATGCGGATCGGATGAAAGTGAGTGGGAGTTGTGCAAAAGAGGCCCACCTGGCGCTGGTAATTCGCAGTTTTGGGGTACAAAGGTAAATTTGGTACAACCGATCCCGTCTTTTGCCATCTAGCTTCCGCACTGAGATGAAAACTTGCTGCTCCTTTCTTGAATATTTCTCCAGAAAAATCGAGCATACTTTCATAGCTAAGTAAGGAAATTGAGGATTACTAGTCAGCTTCTACTTCGGAATTCAAAAAATTTCAGTTTGAATTCAAGAAAAACATTTCATCTTGAGTTAAAATACGCCTTGAAAGAGATTTAAAATTGACTACGTATAATGAAACCGTACGCTATTCAAATCACCTTCTCACTTCATTTTGCGCAAGGATTTTCAAAGCTGGTATAAAAAGTAACAATTACAATAGCTTGAATTCCGACCTATTATGATAGATTACATTGGTAACAATCACTTCTACGAACAGTACATTAATAGTAAGCATTAATCAGGATTTTTTTTCCACATTTATCTCATTGAGAATAGGTGTGATCGGTTGTCAGTTCCTTGCAAAGTTGTGTTTTGCAAAAGAGAAAAAAGGGCGATAAGAGGAATAACCAGCACTAGGAAGGGTAATCCAGATCAAAAATATATAGGCAACTTCGATTCTCTGCTGCAGAGGTACATACTATCGAGAGTAGTATTGACACTGAAGTTATTTAAAACGATTTACTACCAAGCGAATATCAGTCACACGATCTTCTTGATTGAAGATTGAAAAAATAATAAAATGCACTCACAAAGGTAAATTGCATTATAGCATCGAGTGGTTTGATATCTTTCTACGCAGCCCTAATAGTAAGTGAAGGGGGATATTAAACCCTAGAAATGGTACTAATTTATTTTCCTTTTTGGTGGTACATACATACTAGACTTGCCAAAAGATGAAAACTCTTCGTCTACTGTATACCTAAGTTCTTCATTTTATTCAATTTAAGCGTATTTATTAAAATTGATATAATAAAATAAAATGTCAGAGAATCATCTCAAAAGAGAATTTTCGGGCAGGATTTTTTCTCCCTTACTTCCTCAAGGATCCGTTATAGATACATTTTTAAGAGGCTGAAAATATAAAAAGCTTTGCGAAAAATTACTCCTAAATATTGATCGCTCAAATATATTGCGCAAATAGTTTACATAATGCAACAAAATATGTAGTGTCGTATTTTTCGTCTTTAATGACAACCGCGTTTGTTTTAAGGTAATTCTTATCAGAATTTGGAACATCAATGGTGAGTTTGAACGCAATCAATCTCAATATCAATGTCTTGAAACAATTAAATTTATTTCACATTATTTATCTATTACATCCGATGCTATATTATATATATATATAAGTACGCTAATATTGAGAGAGAAAACAGTTGATTTCCTCAGGTGTGGAAGTGAGCGAGCATGTTAAGTGTTATACGCGCAGACCGATCTGAGAGACATGAAACCAATGAGTTTATCAATTCCTAGGTAATTCTGTAAAATTTTAGTATTCCTGCAGGATCAGTAAGGATAAACAAGATGAACCTTGTAATTTAAATCGCTTCACAGGCGGGTGACATGACAAAACTAAGCAACTGTGTAATTTTATTGCAAATCAAATAGCTATTTCTTTCAAAGAAATGAATGGCAAGATTCCTCTTACGCCTTATAATAGTTAATTCTTTCCAAGTTCCTTCATTTACATCTTCATTAGCACCTTCATTTATGACAACATAATCAAACCTTACCTATTTCTAGTTAATGGTTTTCGTTTCTTGTTAATAATTTCGAAATAAAGGGTTAATTTTTAAGAAGAAGTAATTAATCAGGTGCACGTAAGGTATAATACATGGAAAATAGAGAATATAGCGAAAAGAAGTACACTTAGTAATTTCCGCAATACCTAAATTCACACTACCGGTTTCGCTTCCGCGGAAGCATCATCAGGTAAACACCAAAATGTTTCCAAAGGTATGTATAGGAAAGGTGAAATTACTAAGTATGCTTCTTTTCGTATCATAGCTTCCCAGAAAGTTAGACCTCCCCTCATCGATTTTATAGAGAATATAGTTTCGGAATACAGAAAAAGTATCAAATACCTAGGTTAAGGATGACGAAACTACGGCACGCACTTCTAAAGCGGCTTGCGAGAGAACATTTCCGGAATACCAAACTCTGATTGCACTATCTTCACTATGTATTCTACAGTTAAAAAATGAAGTCCCAGAGTAGATTAATATGGTTTCTATTCATCATTAATGATTATTTATGTCAATTACTACACCTTAATATCCTAGTTGACATAATATAATAGATAATATCAGTAATTCAATAGTTTGGCATCTCGTTGGCTCGCAAGTACTTTATAATTATCAAATATAGTACCCTTGCTACAAAAGGTTCTCCATCCCTGGTTCCTACCCGCCACCTAGATTCTAAGAACAGGAAAAATATCGCACAAGATTTTTCTGGTAAAGTACAGGTAATAGATACCGTAGCTTTTAGATTATAGTTGTATGTATGTTCTTAAAATTTACTGAATATTTTGGACATTGAAAAAAAACAATGTTTTATGATTTTCGTATTTTGAGAGGGTTTGGTAATATCATTCCAGAGATGTTATATTTGCAGAAAATCAGAGAATACTTGATTTGGGTATGTTCTAAAACAGAGATGGGTAATTCTAAATAGTACATGAATGAAGAAATATCTCACCACTGCTTCTATGAACGCAGCTCGATCGTTGCCACGATGATACAGGTTCAGCGCCCCTCTATTTAGTACTAGAAGAAGCGCTGGTTCGAGAATGCCGCAAGAAATCGAAACTTCCGCGGTTGAAGTGTCCTGGAAACATAAAAAAGGAAAAGAGCCGAAATTGATTGTAAGCTGTGTGGTATTTCTGTTCTTTAAAAAGCAGCTTACAAACTGCTGTAGCATCATTATTCTACCGATATACTATATGAAAATTTGACATTATCCCGGAGAAACTAGTATGGCTTTGATTGTGCCTTTACATGTGATACATTAATGCAAAAATTCTTGATTTAGGCAATATTAGGTGGAGATATTTCCGTTTAATTTTATTTTAAAAATTTCTCTCACGCAAACAATTTTTGTAGTAATATCGCAAATGTTTTTTTAAGTAGTTACCACTAACCTACATCGGGAATCCGCCTTTATCAATAATTTATTAATAAATAAAAATTATCAATTAAATATTGAATGGTAGCTGAAAAAACGGCATAACATTAACTGCTCCTTTACACGTGATATCTTAAAAGTTACTGTTTTAGGCATAGCACGGTGAAAATATTCCCGTGTATTTTCCAGATTTCTAGTGCTTCAGCTCCCACTAAATACATCATTTTTGAGTAAACATCTAAATCATCACACATGATGAAACAGCTTCTATTGTATCCTGATTATTCATTGAACCCTCCGTAATGAGAGTTATTATCCATCCTCAGGTCTCTCCTTTAAGCAGCCCACGCCTCTTTCCATCCCCCCTTCCTTCAGCATCCAGATTCCTATTTGTCCTAGCTCCTCCTCTTCACTCCTCTTTCAACCCGCTCATCGTTCACCTCCTCTGCACAGCCCAGCCCACCTCATTTCCCTCCCTCTCTTCCGTCACCTTTTCAATAACGCGGTCTGTCTTCGCTTATTATACAATTTACTCGCCTTTCTGCCACGTGTATTCCCTCCTCAAAGGCCACACTCATCGCCATTCTTTCTTCGGCCTTTCCTTCTTCGTCTCCTAAGACTACATATAAACCAGTCAGAAAGGAAACCAATTTTTCTCTCACTCTGCAATTCATATCAACCTACGCAGAAAATGTAGATGACGGAGTCGGTGGGGCAAGGGACGGCCTATCTATTACTACTAATAATTTACCCGAAGAGAGTTTAAAGTGAAGTTTAGGGATTTTCGAATAGATCAAGAAAACGTCTTTAGACGATATAGGATGTGTCCCTCTCTAACGACATTTAGAAAAATACGATTCTGAAGAAGGGCTTTAGAGTTTTGAGAAATGCACAAAAATGCCGTAGTTTCTAAGCTAACTAAACGTTAGGGAGTTCCGATCAGCGGGGGTTAGGACTCTCCGTGGTAAAGCCGAAATACGTCCGTTCTCCGGACGTATTTCGGAAATTACGTTTCCATCTTGGCTTTTTGGAACTTTTCTCAAAACTCTAATGTATCATCACAGCCGAGTCCCTTTCCCTATTCGATAGAAAAAAGGGGTTATTCACATACCTGCGCTCAACTTTACACAACACATTGTTTTTAATCTGATGAACTATCGATTGTAATCAATAGTATAACTTTTATCCCTCCTTAGATAGATTAATAACGGAGAATCATACATAGAAATTGTCAAGATATAGAAGAAATCCTTTTGCGATATTAAGTACGGAACAGAGCATCACACCGTAATTGTTTCCTTTCCGGTTTTCTCTCCGATTCTCAGAAAACGGTAAATGTTAAAAGTAATTGGAATACGTGCCGAAATTTGGAACTGAAAAATATCGGCTTCCAATTTCGGTTCTGCTCAAGAATTTCTTTTCCTTAGCCTCCGCACTTGATATTCAAATCAAAATGTATTACTTACAGTGTGAACTACATAGTTAGCCTATTTCTTCGTTTAGAGACGTAATAATTATATCTTTATCATATTGGGAAAATAACATCTCACGCTCTAATTTAAACAGGTAATTAATTATCAATGAATGAAATAGATTCGCCTGAGGAAAGTGAGATTTATGTGTTTGTGTTTTGATGTCTCTGTTAAGACTCATCTAGACGTTGTAAAAAGCAATTACTCTATCACCCGAGAGCTCAGTAAGTACTTGGTATTTATCATAATTATGCAACCAGCTGGCTGCCGTAAAACGGTAGCTAATTGTAATAATAATAACTTTCCGCACAGTCAGTAACATAAAAATCTAGTCTCCAATTACATCCACTGAGAACTGGTAGATAATAGCAAACAGTGTTTTAATAACTTAGTAACTTTCTTTTAGAGCATGTGTGTCTAAGATGAATCTACGGGCCGCAGAAAGTGTGTTCCACAGTGTTTGCAAATAATATGCTGAATTAGCTTCTTTAATTATTTTACTAGCATTATCTTTTAAGTAAACTTTAGTTATTTTTAAGGTAGGCTCGATCCAATATTTGATATTCTCACTTTCCAAGCTTCAGGGTAAAAAAATGTTTGAGAGTTTTGGTGAAGGATAAGCTAATGGGCTTCCCAGAATCAATTGCGCAGAGCCAATAGAGTTGGACACTAGAGGTCTGCATGGGCCAGGTAAAGCTGACGAACTATTGGGCTAGAGCTGAGGTCGGGCCCGAGTATAACTTATGAAAGAAAGAATTTTTCGCTCTCAAATATCCTATTAGGTTTTGGCCTATGGTCGGAGGCATTTGAAAGTCGCCACACAATACATACAATAAGACAGACTTCACACTTTTCTTTGTCCTATAAAATGTATAACCTAATAAGGGGAACCTAATATGCAACACGAAAATCACGATTGTAAATATGATAGATTTGATTTAACTAAGAAATAAAATCATCTTTTAAAAGATTTTCTGTTTGCTAATAGAATTCACTAGCATAATTAAGTTTTTCTTATCTCTGCAGAAGCTTCAACTTTTGGTATCTGCGCAGTCTCAATGATTTTTACTTTCCATTTTTCTCGTAGTATCTCTTTTACCTAGATCAATTTTTTGTTTCCAAAATTTCTTTCCTTTTAACATTATCACCCCTTTTATGAAATGATCATTTGCAATTCTCTGCTAAATAAAACGCTTCTTACTGCTGATGATATGTAACGAAATTGTTGTCTCTTTTTCCAGAATCGATTATTTATTTATTTTATTTATTTATTTCTCAATGCCCCCACAAATATCCAACATTGGACAATTACAGTGGTGGGCTTCAACATTAACAATGGACGAAACACACACGACCATTCCCTAACCGGAAAAATCCGACTAGCCATGATTCGAACCTGGGACCTTGGGGTTGGAGCGCTAGCGTGATAGCTCGCTAACCACTCCGCCACATCTATTTACCAAAATTATTTACTCTCTCACACATTTATGCACTGAAATTATTTACGAGATAAACAAACAGGGCTTCCGGATGGACAAGTGGGTAACGAATGCGACTTCTCAGAATGCCTGGGTTCGATTCCTGGTAGGAGCCTACGTGCACAGTGACCGGACCTGGCCTGAGCTGTCGAAGCGCTTTTACCAATACGAGATACAGACTGTATTACGACGGCGAATTACAACATTTTGTATTTATTTTCCTTAATTTTAGTTTCTAAAGATATTTTGGCTTATGTGAAGGAATAATAGAGGTCATAATAATGTAAGGATTCTCAAATAGATCTTAGCGACTGATTTCTGAGGATTATTTAAACGTTCGAGCTCGGGTCGGATACGAGATCGAATTTTTTTTTACGTTCGGGGTCAGTTGTGAGCACGCCTGCGTCAAAAATTTCGGCCCAAGTACCTCTATTGGGCACCTCTACTTTGCAATATATACAGATCCACAACGAATCAGTCTATACATGAATATTATTAAATATACATGAATTAGGAAAGCAAATGCACAAAGCAAAGCACAATACTATTCATTATGTCCTATCTAGTTATTAGTGTCAAATTATTCAACAATTTTCGACTTGATTTTCCATGAAACCAGGTAGCTGATACGATATATGCATAGCAAAGGTGAAGACATCGGTGACGGATAACCCTCAAAGCTTGAAACGACGAAATTTATCTGCATGAAGTATAGCAAACTCCGACTCCCCTGACATTTTTGGCTTACTCTACCATAATAGCTTACGGCGAAATCCGCCAACATAGCAATGGCCCCCTTGCCAATATTTCGAAAATTCTCACTCTTGCAGGGAAAAAGTGTCGCACGAGAAAGTACTTTTTTGCTGAACAGTTGCTTCTTGCTGTAATCTCCCTTACTCCTAAACCCCTTCATCCCTTGCTTCCTTACCACTCATCCCATTCACCTCTCGGACCATTAACCATCGAGCTCTTTCCTCCTTTCGCTACGACCACGTCAGCTCCTTCGACCCCGCACAGACACTTATATTAATGCTTGCTCCTCGGTAACGCTCACCCCTTTAACTTAAAAGCCGGTAAAAGTGAGCATTCTGTCTCCCTAGTCTTAAAATATCGCGACTTCTGAAATAATCGCTATAGTGAAAACGCTGAGCATTTTAAGATAATAAGACTTGAGACATGAACTGAAATCCAGAACAAATACATAATCATTTTCCAATGCCTCCTTTTTGGAAAGGAAAGGTACATGCATACCAATAGACTTTCCCTCGTTTGCGAAAACATTTGAGCACGATATCCTATGCCACCCAACGAAGGAGCAGATTGATTTGTTCGTTGGAGAGCTCAGAGAAGAGTATTAATTTTGCTCCATTAATAATGGGAATCTTTGAAATCCTTGATTTTATGTCAACTTCCCATTTTCATAATATAAATAGTAAAGATTATGAAAAATAAAAACTTCGTAAACTTCCACACTTCCACGAAGTACGGCCTTCCATGATAGAATTTATAAATAGTAAAGGTTAGAAAAGGGTGCCAAGTTTAAATTCTGGTAAGTATATAGATGATTGTGAGTTTTTGTGTCATTATTGAAGGGAGTTTATAATACTCGGTAATTTTATTTATGCGTACGTATATCTAAAGAGGATGATTTTTAGTAGAGGAGTAAAGAAAACCGAGAACTGATTACAGAACGCATCGCTATATCTGTTAGGTTTCAAATGATTATGAAGATTTGCCTATTTTGGGGACATTTTTAAAATGAAAGATTGTTGATAAAATGTTACGCCAATTTAAAATGCATTCGATTATATATTTTTCATCTCTTAGAGGAAATTATAAAATAAAAAGCAGCTTCAAGTTGATTCCATATTTTTTTAATCCCAATTTTCCTATCTATTATTCGAATGTATGGACATATTGAAACAGCCTGTAGTAGAAATTTTCCGATATAAGGATATTATGGAATAGTTGTTGTACCACCGTTTCGAATCAAGACCTTTTAAGAATTTTTACCTGCGTAGATTCCGAGAACTTAAAAGAAGTATTTTTTGGTGAAAGAAGAAAGCAGAATCAAATAATCCTTTCAACTCCCAATTATATGTATTTGTGTAACTTTGTGCACCAAAAAAATATCGGTCAATTATCCAATGTTTACGTAACAAGCCCGAATGAGGTTCCGTATTTTATTCTTCCGAGGACTCATGAAACTGAAAAATTACATTGAAATCAGCAAAAAATAATGCTACGAAAGATTAACATTCAGAGAACTGATCCCTATTACTTAATCAGTTTTGATATTTTAAAAATCAAACGTCAGTTTTTATGTTATTTATGAACTGAAATTATGAATTTGTGTATGTAAGAGTTTTGTGAAACTGTTAGAATGGTTATTAAATGTGCATACTGGTCGTAGATTAATGTGTAAATTCTAGCATGTGAAATTGTAAATAAGTGCAGTTGTTAAACTATTGTTGTCACTGGCGTGGTTGAGTGAGCACTAATGTTTTGTTCTTGTAAATGTAGACCTGTGGCATATTGTTTGAGTTATCGACTGTGGTGTGAGTTAACGTAGCTACCTAACCCAGCGTCTTCATGCGACAGAGCTGCATACTAAATAAACAAAATATAAATATATTCAAATTACACAACCATCGCTTGACATTTATGCATCTTCATACCAGTTATAAACCAAGGGATAGGTTGGGTTTATCGACTATTTCCCTTGGTTTACGTTGTTATCTCTCAAAATACGTTACTTTGTTTGAAATAGTGAACGGTTGCTGCAATGATTAGTCTGTCGAAAGTAAGATAATATCCCTGTACTCCTCATTCCGTAAGAAAAATTATTTCGATAATAAAAACTAATGGAGAGATAGTCATACCTTCAACACTGCTAACCAATAGCCGGTTCGTTATTGACAAGATTCGCTAAAGACAACATCTGCAAACCCTTGATATAAATATAGCTCGAAATTAACTTTAATTGAGCTCCCGAATAGCCAAGTGGGCATCGCGTTCGACTTCGGTGGTCAAAGCGGTCCCGGATTCGATTCTCGGTGGGGGCACACGTGCGAAATTACCTAAGCTGTCGAAGCACTTTTAATAATACTACTACTACTACTAACTTTAATTAGGACGAATCGGCTAGTCAGCTTAAAAAAATACTTTCGGGGCAAATAAATGTATTTCTAGAGATAACCTAAAAGTTCAATTATCAAATCAAATTGTATGGGTAGCGCAGCGGCAGTCGCTATAGAACACGGAATTTCAGAAAAAAGCGAACGGACGCGGAGAGAAGCGGCTTTCGGAAGGCAATGAAAGATATCCGTCGATCTTTCACACTTCCCCAGTTCCAACGCATCATTACAAGAAAAAAATCACCGGAAATATATAACTTGGAATGGAGCTAATTAAAATGAGGAGGTTTCAGCATGCTACGCCGTAAATCTGCCCCGAGATCACAAACGTTTCACAAATTGTTTACTCAAAAACCATACGGACATATATGTAAAAATCGGACACCTAAAGCCTCGTATATCAAATTTTATCTCTAAGGACCTCCACGCAGCCGAGTGCTCTCTGAATCATCTCTATCCCTTTCAACTCCCAACTGCTTCCTTATATATCATGTTCAGACTCTCTCGGTCCAACGCAGGGCGAAGGCTCCCCATGACTCTTCCGTATACGTCTATCCATCCACGTCACGACTGCAAATTTTCTTATTTCTTCTTCCCATCTCCTTCTCGGTCTTTTCCTGTCCCTTGAAGCCTAATCTGGAATTTCTTTTGTCCCGCGATGATCACTCCTTTGGACGATTTGTTGGCCCGTTTCGACCCTCTCTACCTTTCTATTAAATCCTGGACGTATTATGTTTGCTCAAATTCGAACCCGTGGGTTTTGTCGAAGACGCCATTTTCTTCTGGTTTGGTTGTTATAGGAATGGTGGACACTCTAGTGATCAATTTCTGAGAAAGAGAACAGATGTCCGACCCAAATTGATTTCTTCAGGTGGGCTATTAGCTCCATTGATCATTCTTGTGTTTGAGTTCATAGGTAAAATTTCTAAATTTTGCTCATGATAGTTGCTTTTGGATATAATAAAGTTTCCTGAATACATATGAGGGCAGCGGGTATTCGTGGTACGAAAACAGTCGATGCATCGACTTGCGGTTGGAGCCAAAAAATGTAAGGATTGCTTATCAGCCGAACATGTTTATTAAACATAGCAAAATACATCCTTATTAAATATACTTATTTTCAAAATAGTTTCCTTAGTATCACTCACTCTTTCGCCTCTCTAAATGAGAGGATTTCATTATTTATTAAAATAATTGCTCCTGCCACACGCCGAAAGGTGGCTTGCAGGGTATTTATGTAGATTTATTACGGCCATGAATAGGAATATTTTTCTAATAAATATATAAAAGAATTATAAGCTTTTAATGACCATGGAGACTTCAGTTCCGATCCCGTAATTCAATATTTTTCTAATACGGCATAAAATGCAATCACAAGATTATTCTATTATTCATGGGCCAGCTAAGAAGCTACCTTGGGACACCAAATCCACCCACGTCACAGCGGCAAATACAAATGCTTAAGTTTAACTATAAGAGAAGTAACATTACGAGAGACTTGGTGGAGAGCTACTCAAAGCTGTATTTTCCACATTTATTTGTAGAAAACAATTCGAATTGTGTGTGACGGAATCAAGGAAATAATCGTAAAGTCGGACAAAACCTTCTATACATCTTCTTTCTCAGTAAATAAAATATAGAGTATTGCCTCGTTCAATTGAAATATACCTACTTTTTGTAATAATATCAGTAGGTTTATGTAACTCTATTACCAACTATATCTTTTACGTTACAATAAAGAAGTAAAATTATGAAGATAAATAGAAAAACACTTCTACGCTAGACCACAAAAGATTTTTATTACACGACCATGGTTACAAGCCGTTGGGTCAATGACTCAACGGGTTGAAACCATGGTCTTTTGTGGTATAGCGTAGAAGTGTTTTTCTATTTATCTTCATGATGGAAGACTACGACGAAGTCGAGGCCAGATTCTGGATTCTAAGTAAAATTATGAAAAACATTACGAGATCTCATAAACATGTTTTATTTCGGGATTCAAAAATAACAACTTAAAATATATTTACTCGAAAAAATATGGCTACGCGATGGTTTACATCACAGTTTCTAAGCTCATTTATTCAAAATCACATAATTCAGAAACAAATTAAGGGGGTAAGGGGATACCAGAACTTTGAAAATTTTCTGTTTCTCTGAAATATGTTAATCATTGAAGGATGGGTATACAACGCGGCATTTCATCTAACTCTGGGCCATTCTGTAACTAACTCTTCCCTTAAAAGTTTCACACATTTTCCTATCCCGACTCTAAGATGGAAAAAATTATATTTCCGTCGGAAACTTGAAATTTGAGATATCGCACTCACATTGAACATCATTATAGTGAAACAATTAAACTGACGACTACTGATTGGTTAATAATAATTGGCTCCTAGCGCTACATCTGAATGAATTGAATATTCGGAATTTTTCTCTTGGTAGACGATAGAAAAAAAAAGTCATCAAAATTGGTATCAGTTTTGTTCATTGCCGTGATGATATGGAAGCTACTGAAACTACTGTGAGTGACGCTATATATTGTCATTCATCTTGGACATTTCTTATTGACACTATGGAAAGTGATATTCATAGGTTCATTGCGCTGCACTTAAATGCACATGTTATAAATAGTACTCTGGCTCACTGAGAAAAACAAAGGAAAACTACCTTACTCCTCATCTTGACCTACCCTGACTTGACACTGTAAGCCTTACAGCTTACACAGCTTGAGATTTGGTAGCTGATTTGAAGAGTGTGCGGTCAAAACTGGCTTTCGGGATGAATGCTGCAGAAACATACCATAACAACACAAAGTTCAGCGCAGATCTTCATTTGCAGCCCGCAAGACCTTTCTTGGATCAATTGCAACTGGAAATAAAACCTTGAAGACCTTTCGTATAAGCCCAATTTCTGTAGTTATACTATTAATTGGATTAGGTACCCACACCTACGTTTAAAAGTAGCGAAAAGGAAAGGAAATAAGCTGATAAAGGTGAAGATTATGAAGATAATTAGGTTATCAGGTAATTACGCATCAATAAGTATGAAAAATATGCAAGTTAATCGATGATGAAATTAAGAAATCAACAAGAGCAAGAAATGGGAAAGCGTGGAAGAGCAAGCAGAAAACGATGGAATGTCGATGGAAATAATTCTTATAAAGGAGAAACAGAGAAAAAACTAAGCTGAAGAGGGAGATGTAGGCAAAAAGAAGAGCGCAACAAAAGTAAGAAGATAAATGGGACGAGAATTAGACGAAAGGAACACGAGGTAAATTTAAGCCGAAAAAATGAAGGTCGAATAAGTGGATGCGAGAGTGGAAGACGGCAGCAACTGAGTCGCGGAGGAAAAAATGAGTAAAAGCGACGCAAGAATGATTCGAGGAAAATGTAAGAGGATAGGAAAAAATTACCCCCGAAGCGAATGGGATTAGGAAAATGAAACGAACGGTGGAAAACATGATGTAGGGAGAAGAGAAAACTGGATATATTGAGGATGATGAAGAAACTTAAAAATTCAATGACGAAACAAAGACAATTGCGTGGAGAAAAGATGAATAATTTTAGGGAGCATGACAGTTAAGAAAGTTTGGAAGTTGGCTGGATAAAGAGCGGAGAGGAGTTGATAATGAAAGCTACGATGCTAGGGAGATGGGGAAAGGGATTAATGAGGGAAAAGGGGAATAAAGGCGAGACGGGAGTGAGAACTGTGATGATTATGAAACTTGAAATGGGATGAGTTGGAGTGAAATGGCGGAGATGAAGGGAGAAAGAGAAGGCGGTCTCAAAGACGGGAATGGAAAGAGAAGAACTTCCATCAACAGAGGAAAATACTACAGTGATACGTGAGCTAACACAGACTATTACTGACACTATTACGTCCCGAATTTTCATTCGTTAGCCAAAATGTGATATACACGTCGGCGCAGTTTTTTGTTAGGGAAGCGTGGGAAATCACACAGCTGATGAAATACAGTACTCGTCTACTTGCGAGAAGTAGAAATATACCTTATGCTTCCTATCTCTATGAACTTTGCCCCAGTGGATACTTCAATGCTCATCAGCACATTCGTTAACCTATCCGTATTCATTATCTCGGTCCAGAAATGGTTTAAAAATCTTCGTAAACTCAAGCATTCGAAAGTAGTGTTACTCGTTAATTGTTTTATCGCAGAATCCGCTCAAGAGCTATATACAAGTATCCATAAGCTCCCGGATAGCCAAGTGGGTGTCGAGTTAGCCTTTGGTGAAAGTGGTTCCGAGTTCGTTACCCAATTGGGGCCTATATTAGCGAAATTACCTCTGCTGTCGAAGAACTTTTAAAAATACTTCAAATACAAGTATACACACATTATGAAGCATATTTGAATAAACTCTTCATTACTGTACGCGATTAAAATTTGATCAATTCGAACTGTTCTTCATTTCAGCCTACTATTGATTAAAAGAGGTCCACAGAATTGCAAGGGTTGAATTTCTTGTGATCCGATCATGTAGGTTTGTTATAAGGCCACTTTGAGCCATGATTCAAGTTCCACTTTGAACCATGGAACACATTATAACATGTTAATACGTGCCAAACATTTTTAATACAAACGGCTATCAATCGAAACTTATTTAATCACTTAAGAGAATTTGGCGAGGCGTTGCAAAAATCTATAATACGAAGAATAGAAAGCCAATCAATGAATAACTCCGAAATTTTGTTAGTCGTCGTTTGAAAGGTAGAAAAACATGATGGTGGTGCCAACTTCCCTAAGTGATGCCACTTCTTTTAATAAAAAATACTCCATGCTCAAAATCAGTACACTCGTAAGATTGTTTCATTATGAGTGGTTTTAAAGTCACAGATTCAATCAATTTCAGAAAATTTCAAGCGAAAAAAAAACCTCGCAGAAATCGCTGACACAAAAACATCGAAACTTTTCCAAGGAATATTGCATGAACTTTGCTTTACGGATTCCTGTCACCGATCAACTAAAGCTTGTCCACGTTCAATTAATATCAGGGCCGGATAAGAAGGGGGTTCCGTTGATGTTTAGCACTCGGACCCCCACTTTGAAGGGGCTCTAAAGTTATTAATATTGTTATTTTGAAGACGGTAAAATAGCATGCTTGCAAGAAATAGTTTCGTCAAATAACACATTTTATTAATTAACACTTGCTTGTCATATGGGCAGAGAAAGCGAAGAAAGGGACCCCATTAAAATTTGCACCCAGGTTCCCAGGAGATGGCCGGCCCTGATTGATAGTAGAACGAAGTTCTACCAGATTTCATTTGGCTCAATCAAGAATTTCATTCCAATAAAATATGGAGGAAGTTTATCTCGAAAAGATTATAAGCGCCACGAATCTGTAATCCACAGAATTAATCAATGCACTTGAGCTAGATTGCAAATACAGGTGAGAGAGGGTCTCCTATATGTGTAAGCCGGCAAGTAGGAGAAGTGCACGGTAAATATGCAGGAAGATCTGAGGAAAACCTCTTAGCTACTAAAAATGATAAAACAGACTTAGTAATTTCCACAATTTATTTGTGGAAATTACTAAGTCTGTTTTATCATTTTTAATGTCTTTCCACGAAGTACGGCCAGAGAACCTAGATTTCACTCTTAGCTACTGTTTACCTGAAACAAATGAAGGAGCCTTTCTTGAATATCTGATAGCTCATTTGGTTGAAATATTCTTATTTAATCAACAATACAAACCAAACATTCTTAATCTGGTTATAGACAAGTTTGAAGAGGAGAATATGAACACTAAACGCAAACGTCGTCTTTGTGGTTTTGCCAGAGTATCACTTCATCACTTTCAGCTAAGAATAGAGCGATAACAGCCCCAGGTGGATCAAAAGAATAGTGGAACATATTTCGATTCGAGCTTTATTAGGCGTTCAGCATAAAAAGCTTTCCTGGCGCCTTCAAATTACTGCGCAGGCGCCTACCTTAGAAGGAATCTTGTTTGCAGGTTTTCGCTACTCCCCGTCATTTTAACAGATTACGAGTCCGAGCAGGGCTGAGCACTGCCCAAGGGGAAATGTTTCGGTGCATTTTCCCATCCACGGTTGATCAACCTAACAGTGTTGCCACTTTTCAGTCAATTGATGCAATACAGTGAATACCTTTGTAAATGTTTGCGTGCGAAAGCCTGGAAAGATTATTAATCGACCTTTCTCCACGGCCTTCTGGCATGGCTCCTATAGACTGATACTGCATAGTTCGTTCATATTTTGGGAAGCTCTCCTTTCGAAATCGCGAAGCTGACGCATTTCTTGAGTGTCTTTCTTCATTGATGTTAATAAATTTCTGCTTGAGAAATAAAAGCGTTACGACTCTTCAGGTTATATCCCTTTCAACTTTTAGATTTTATTTCGCGGATAAATTCGGGTAAAACGATTAGGAATGTAAGACGACGAATTTCTTTGGTTTCCTTTCACTCAAGTATGAGGAACTACCCTAACGAAGCCATATATATCAGTAGTATGCGCACAGGGGTAAGTCATCGCCAAATCACTGAAGGCATGAATTCTCTTTCTTTTGAAACGCAGAAGTTGGTTTCGACTAACTAAAATTCAACTACTAATACATTTAGCACGACTGAAAGGGCACTGAGTCCAGTTAAAAATAGCAACTGTTTACTGCAGATGCATCAGCAGAAAACCTTCAAATGTGGATTTCAGCATTCAATTAAGTCTTGTAGCCTCGATAATAAGAGACTAGTATCTGTCATTTTTCGGCCATTCATATCTTGTGGGACATATGTAAGAGTGATTTTACACCAAATATTTCACTTTTCTAGGAAAAGAGTTCAAAAGCTATTTTCAAAGGTGCTGCTATGTAATTTTAATAATAATATTATCATAATCATAATGATTTTGATAGTGGTAATCATAATGATTTTATATTTACGTGATTGTCTGCCTTATTCTCGAGGAGAAGGGCCTCCAAAGTACTCCCAGAAAAGAATTGTATGCTGCCAGCGAATGCATTCAATATCTCTGCACGAATATCCCATATTGTGTTTTACTGGTCTTTCTTAAACGTTGTTGAGTATAAAACATAAATCCACATTATTTATTTCCTTAGATTTAAAAATTCCTAAGCTTAATCCCTATTAGATATATGTCTCATTTCAAGAAATAGGTTAACAATCGCAAAGATTCAACATCCATTGCATTATTATAGGCGCACGTGGCTCTACCTTTATTTGGTATGGATTCCCATGATATAAACAGGACTTCGTAGTTGATTGACGTTTGTTTGACCTAAACCCCTTTCGAGTATCCCTTTCACCTGCAAGTCTCCGTTGATGTGCATTTATAAAATTATTTATAAATTACTTTTGAACATCGCATTTATTTTAATATTATGTACCTATATATTAATAAATTATAAAAATTACTTTTATATTTCTCGATAGTTAATTTTGAATTATTTTATATGATTTTCAAGTGCATTAATAAACAAAAAATCGCTAAGGGTTCCCATACATTATTTCAGACAAGCTGAATTGTCCATTGATTCTCAATGGAGGGGAAATATAGTAAGTCTCCTCATAATTCATAGTACGGAGCCATTTTACTGCGACTTTCAAACTCTAGAAACCTTAATTAATGAAAAATTTCCTTCGTATTTTCCACACAATGTTTTACTATCGACCGGTTTTGGCTTTGCAGCCATCATCATGCCCAGCAAAGGAAATACTAAGAGAATATATACTGTTTCGCATATATTTAGGGCAAAGTTAAAAGGGGAGAGTAGTTGGTGAAGGTATTGTTATTATTTAGATCTGAAGGGGCCGCCATAATTTCCTAGATCTCGGGACAATCGAGCTTCTTCCTCTCCGACTGCCTATAGAGAAGCCTCTGAACAAAGAGCTAGCGTCACCGCGCTCCAGAAGATGGTTAGCGAATGAGGAGGAATAATTCCTCAACCGGTAGTACCGTTGACATTTGTGGAAAATACAAAGTACAGTTTTCATTTACTAAAAACTGGCCCTCCATTAGGTCAGATCAACTTAAACTGCAATCTAAGAACCAATGTACATGACAGGAATGAAAAGGACAGAGCGGTCGGCTAAATAAGGCGTCGATGAAACGTCGGTTAACCAACCTAGTGTCTGTCAGTCGAAATAAACCCATCTAAACTGCTCTGATTGTGAGCGTATTATACTCTCTAAGTCCTGGGTAGTTATAGGGAAGAATCCTTCCCCGGAATATTTTCGCTAGTAATTGAATTAATATAAGTGTTTGTCAATATTTTGGTCTCTTCCCAACAGAGTTCCAGCTACTAGTATCTGAAATACAAAACCAAAGGATTAGATCTCCACCAATCCATCTGGTCCCGAGGATCCCTTGGTAGCACAACCCCTTCCAGAAGGATGCGAATCTCTCCTTCCGGCACACAAAGGAGCAGGCAAACGATGTAATTTGGATTAAGATGCGACCCCGGAACGACACTTAGGAACAGAAGACGGAACGGATAAACAAAAGACGGCAGGGCCGAGTCGAAAACAAGGGAAAGCGGAAGGAAGGAGCGGAGTTTATCCATTTCGGACGGAAAAGGTTGATTGGTGGCGGAGAGTGGAATATCGATCGGGGGAGAGAGGAACAGATTGTGCGTTGCTTCCCAATAACGAAGAGACCGAGGTTGCTGTTTCGAAGGGGAGAAACAAGGGATCGGGGGGCGACGGGCAGGGGTTTTCAGGGAAACAGCAGAAGGGGGAGAAGCGAATCCTTGCCTGGTTAGGATTCGCCAGAGTGATTGATTTACTGCTTAATTTACTCGAGAGGTTGGTTTGGGAGGAAGGGTTGCAGTTCGGAGGGAATGGAGTAGCGGTTTCGGGGAGAGGGTATCTTTCCCCCGGGGAGCGAGCGTCTCATCTCCAAACTCATTCCGAAACCCCTTCTTTTTTATTTCCTCCTCAACAACAGCACTAACGCTAACTAAACCGGTTTCCCGTAATGTTTCCTTGGGACCTAAAGGATATCGATTTGTCTACGCTTTAACCCCGGATGGAAATATCCCCGCACGGAGGCATCAATTAGGACGATTATTTAGAACGCCCCCTCTTAGCCTTCGCCCCTCTTCGGTTCATCATTTTCCGCACTGTGTGCCCCCGCAGAAAATCTCATTTTCTCTCTCGCCCCGCTCTCTTAATTTCCGAACACTTTGCTCGCTCCCGACCTTTGGACTTGCTCGGTCAACCCTTACTCGAAAATTCCCCGCCAAATAAGCTTTGGAGTGAACTCTTTGCTCGTTTTCTGGTTCTCACCCGTAATTCACCGTTCTCAGGGTGGATTCGCGTTCTTTCCCAATGTAATTTAACCTTTCTATGGAAATTTCCGCTCACAATTTGGAAGTCAACTTTGCTGAGTTAGTCAGGTCATCGCGCTCTACATTTAAAGGCCAAAAGAAAGGGTGCCAATCACTCGTTGCTTTTAATTTCTGATGCATTACCAAAAAATTAATCTGAAATGGCGAGATATTCTGGATATGAGGGCTGGATCAGAAGGAAACGTAATTTGAAATTATGCTAAAGTATCATTATGGAATGGTTTCCCCTTTCACTGAGTTTTGGATACTTATTTAATTTACCAAAAAATTAAAATGAAAGAAAGCTTTATAAAAACGATTTAAACTATTACTATCTTTTGTGGCACCTCTTACCTTAAAGGAAAAATGTTTTCAATGTAAAATACTTGGTTCGAAAGGTAAAAAAATCTTAATTTCTTAATTAATCCTTTTCTTCAATATCTATATTACCGTAGTATTTAAAGATTACGATAAAGTTAGTTAATACTCATCATCTAGGAAGCACTATTTATGTCACCTACGCATAATATTTATTCCCTTCCCTAAACTACATTTACCTTCTCAAAGTCCACTTAAACAGTTTAATTGGAAAGATATTCTATTTAAGGTCATTTAAGGACTAACTAGGTAGAAAACTAGATTGTTGCGTAGGTTATTTTAAGACTAGACTTTTACGTAGGTAATTTTAAATAAGAAAGACTACCTTCTCGTAAGTAGATTAACTAACGCACAAAAGAGTTCATAAATAAGATGTATCGGAGACCAACAAACAAGGAACCTTATCCAATTTCGGGGCAGCTTAAGCTCGCAGTATCATTCAGTTCTCAACGCAGACCTCTCTAACCGATATTAAACCTTTAACAAGGACGGTTTTATAAGACAGCGTTATCATCCTACAAGCTGGTAACGCCTCAACAATTTCAAGTCCTCCTTATCTCCTCTTATGTCAACCATTGAACTTAATTTAAATTTTGCATCTAGAAAGGGTAAACTGATTAAACCCTTTCAGAAGCCCTCGGTAGTTAATCCCAGAAATAAAATGCTTCGGCTAATAAGCGATATGGACTGGAGTAAATTTATCGAAAGCTCAATCAAGGTCCGCTCGATTAGTGGTCGTTAATTTCGCAAAGTGAATCTCGGAGGAAAAACCCTCTCAACTTAATCAGAGAACACGGGAGTCAAAATGCGTTGCGTGTCACACGACTGTCATCCCCTTGCCCACTCGACCACGAAAGATCCCTTTTTACCGCCCCAACCTCCGCCCCCCTCCACGCCACGCCCCCGGAACCTCTCCTTGCCCCCTCGGAAGGAATTAACCTCATCCGATCCATGAAGACTACAGCGACGCCACGTTGGCTACCTCTTCTAACATCTCCCTATCTCAAACCCTTCTAACTCCCTCCCCCTTTTCCTTGCCATTCTTCCTTTCCTCCATCACTTCCTGCTTCATTCCATCTCCCCTTCTTCACTAATCCTATCCACGACACCTTCCCAACCTTTTCTTTCATCTTCCCTTCCTCCTTCTATGGCATATTGCTTCTCTCACTGACAAGGAACTAAAAGATACGATGACGAAAATTGCCAGCCCTGAAACAAATATCGATCATTTTAGGAATGGCTTTGGCTGGGATGATGATTATCTGTTTTTTTAAAGGACAATAAGAAGTAAAATATAGCGACATGACTGAGACTCAAACCCGGGTCTCCCCGGGGAGATATCTGGGTTCGAATCACAGTCATGTCGCTATTTTTCACTTCAGTTGATCCTTGGGCTATAAGGTGAATGCCTCCTCGTACCTACAATAAGTAAAACTTATTTTCCTCATCCACTTATTAGTTACTTAATAATATTGGTGTGGATGAATTGATCTTTTAAGTAGCTTACAATCAGCTTTCTATTGTTGTTTCAAGGTGTTTAATGTGATGTCGCCTGTAAATATTTGTCAATTTTCTCAATAAAATATTTTTGATTTTTACATTAACTCCATATGTTTTATCTATTTTTTAAGTTTTTGAATGGCCAATATCTTTACCTCTACGTTATTTGTTGTCTTTTCGCTGATTTCATTTTCCTTTCCAGTGGATGTTTTCCCGCAACGTGGGTATTTCTTAATCAACCTGAAGTTGCGAAAATAATTTCCCTCGCTATCCTATTGCCATCCTTTCTTTCATTTATCTTTATTAATTATGAATAGTAATGCGACATTCGAGTTTAGGTGGCGAGGCTAGGTGACAAGGCTAGGCCCACACGGGTTAGGCCGTAACCTCGTCTTTAAATGGCCAATGTATCTATGTCTCTATATTCGTTCTCTCACTCACTCCGTTCCCACAAGCTCGACCTTTTCCCTATTCTTCGTAAGTTTTTGAATAACTTTTTGGTCTAAATTGTGCTCTCAGGCAATGACCTCATGAGGCTATCTTGAACGTGTGCGTGTCCTATTAACTTTTGAAGCCACCTGACCTGTTATGACCAATCGCGGAACGTTTCGAGTTGGTTCCCTTTATGATTAGTAGTTTTATGATGGCGTGTTCTTCAATTTGTGTACGTGTTCTTACTCCCCTATAAACTTGCGAACAAGAGAATCCATTCTGGAAAAAACGTGAGAATATGATAGCAGTACTCTGCGTTACATGTTTTGATTTCATGAATAATCGTTGTAGATTTATTGATTTAACTTGAAGTAAACAATTGCTGTTCCTAGAAAACTTGGTAACCATTTAATTATATTGAATGTACATACTTCAACATCTTCTACATCATCATCTTCATACACACGTGTACCCTGCGACCTTTTTTATGGCGTGAGGTAGAGGGCACCGTAAACCTTACCACAGTACTTCTCTCTTTAATATGTCCATATCAGGTAATATTGTAATTATTAGACCCTTTAATGGCGAGGTTAGGCCCGAGTGGGCCTCTCTTCCACCAACGCACTCGGAATAAATACATTTTTGAAGGAACTAATTCAAGTATCTCTTAATCTAGTTTTCTTGAAGTATCCCATCAACCCCTGTAACGCATAATACCTAGAATGTCTCCAAAACCGTATAATTTCTTAATTAATTGAGCTAGTTTATTCTAACATCCAATCTCCTTTCTTCTAACAATTTCAATTCTTTGTCCTTTCCATTTTGGTAACGTTTTCAATACGTGCTGCAAAGTTAAACAGTAGTAGTTGTAGTATTTTTAAAAGTGCTTCGACTGCTGAGGTAATATTTCACAAATGGGCCCCAACGGGAATCAAATCCGGGATCGCTTTCACCAAAGTCAAATGCGTTACCCACTTGGCTATCTGGGATTTAAACAATACTCTAGAATGTACGCTAAATGTTTAATCACGAATGCAACTCTTTATCAGCAGGTTCCTACAATCCACATCCGTAAACAAGATGATTTCTAACTTACAATGAGACGAAGTATCATTGCTCACAAACTATTTCATAGCTCCCCCCTAATGAAAAACAGGTGTGAAAAATAGCGCATGACTATGTCGCTACTTTTCCTAATCCTCCTCCCTAATTTTTTATTGACTAAACAAGGGGTTTTCCTCCGATTAATGGCCTTTTCCACAAGAAAATGTTTATCTGATCCCATAGAATGGATACAATTAGCTTTATTTTTACTGTTCCATTACTGAATTTTGTTTATAAAAAGGGGAATTCTGGTGAGACTGAAGGTTGGCACAATCCCATACTTCTAGAGCNTGCGTGTCCGACTTGGATGCGCAGGAGAGAAGGGGAGCAGTCCTCATCTGCAGACTGCGGAGGAAGAAGCGGCGTTCGGCACTTCCCCCTTTTCATTATTGACAAAACAAGGGATTTTTCTCCGATTAATGGCCTTTTCCACAAGAAAATGTTTATCTGATCCCATAGAATGGATACAATTAGCTTTATTTTTACTGTTCCATTACTGAATTTTGTTTATAAAAAGGGGAATTCTGGTGAGACTGAGGGTTGGCACAATCCCATACTTCTAGAGCGCTTACTCAAACCACGCGCTGGCAATAGACGTCGGTTTTTGGGTTCGAAATGTAAACGTTTTGTTAATTTATTAATATTTTACAATTCTCTGGATTGGCCTTAAACTTTTGCTCCTCGGTTCCCCAAATTCCTGAACTCTCCCATGCACTGAATATTGAAATGCACTCTTGCACAGTAGATACATAGTTTTGATGAAAGCTGCCTTAATTACTCCTGAAAGCTAAGTATACGTCGATGAAAATCACAGCATTGATACACCAATCTTAATTTTCACATCGTTATCTTGGCTGTTACATTTTGAACTTCGTATTCAGAGAACGAATTGAAATGTCAAGCATTGCATTACCTATCCTGATCATCATCATGGGTATCATCATCGGAAGATTGGTTTGTTTCAACATTCCGGGCCATTCTGTACTAGGCCAATAGCTTTATCCCCTCATAGTTTTTAACCTTCAGAATAACCATTATCTGCTTCTCGTAATCTAACCTAGGTCTTCCTTTATAAGAAATTCTTCTCTTTCACTTTTTCTTCCAATGCTGTATGCAACAGACTAAAGTACCTTAATAATCGCCCGATCAATTTTCAAGTCAAAATTCTCTTTTTTTGCGATGGTCATTGGTATTATATTCGTTTTCTCATTGAAGGGCATCTTAATTGGTTGTTTTCTACTGCGTGAAAGAATCTTTTAATAAATCGAGGCCCACTTCGCATAGGGATAATTCCATAAAACCTCACCGTTATTATTTGTTTATCCCTTATCACGCCACATAGGTCCAAAGATTGCTCTAAATTTATCCAGCGTTAAATCAAACGTAAGATCGTTTTAAAAAGTCTCATTAGCTATCGTGAACGGAATAATTTTTCCTATTTCCTTCTTAAAAATGTTCTCTACATAGAAAAGCTTCGAATTCGATTTAAACCTATTTCTGAGAAAAGATTAAGATTAATATAAAATACTATATTGTCTCAACAAAATATTTCTCTCTCGATTACTCTATCCTCCTTCCAATAGATTACTTATAAATATTTCTTTACAAAAGAACATGTTTTGGTTTTATAGACAAACTTTAAGATGGCACTTAGAAGTCTCACAATTTTCTTATAAAAATCTCTCTATTCTCTCTCTCTCCCCTGTTTCTTGCCTATCGCTCTCTTTAACCCCCCTCGTTCAAATCCTTGATCCACTGGGTCCTTACGCTCCCCAAAAACCCTCACGCGCTCCATCTCCAGCAGACGAAGGGGAGGAAAAGATTTAAGGGGCAGATGGAATGGAAGGGAGGGGGGAATAGAGAGATTTTAATGGGTTTCATGGAAGGGGTGAGAAGGGGAGCGGAGAATGAGGGAGCCGATAGGATTACCACGCTTAAAGAAGTCCGGAAAATGGAGAGTTTGGGAGTGAAGAAGTTCCCTTGAGGTAGAGAAGACGGAAGATACGGGAGAGATTCCTCTGCTGAGACCAGTGGCTCCCAAACATTTTGAAATGGCAGCACCCTTAAGTCCCTCTTAAATGGCCCCGTCACTCTCGTATTCTCTAAGGCCACAAAAAAGATTCGGGACTAGAGTTTCTTTTTTTTATTTTTTACTCTCGTGATAAACTCAAGCGCGGTAAACGTCGTATAAACTTGGTCGAACACAAGGTAAGGAAGATTCAAAGCAGGCTGAATACCTCGTAAACACATCTAGTTTGAGGTTTTCGCAAATAGTATTTCTCCAGAGACTAAGGAAACAAAACGAGACTTAGATTTGGGATGATTTTGAATTTTAAAATTCTTATGATCGTAATATTTATTGAAAATTTCAATAATGTGACTGAGGAGGATATTTTCGCCATCATTCGGACTCGACTAACGAATATGGATTTGGACAGCGAATCTTTTGGTTGATGTGCGCTCAAATAGAGTGTATTAAGAAATTAAACAAGGCAAATATATCATGTCCATTATTGTTATATGCTGCCCACGTTTGCTTGTTTTTAAAAGGGTATGTTGGTACTTAAAGAGGTGTTTACGAGTACATGGAATCTCATGGGATATCAGCTGTCGTAATATATCATATCAACTGTCATAATATCATACTAACTGTCGAAGATTTTGTTTTGCCTATAGCTAAAACATTAAAACGTCGTCTGGCCCTTAAGTTAAAAACGATGGTTATTTATCTATCTTTGACTGCCATGCAGTTAACAGTTTATCAACTTTTTTCAGGACTTCGATGAACTTATGCAGTAATTCTGTCCGCTATCAATATAATGACACCACAACAATCTTTTTCATACATCGGTATAATATTCTAAACGATCAGAAGAATTATCATTGATATTACTAAAATCTGTTTGTCGTTCAATTTTATATCGAGTTTTTCGTGTTTGTATCGTTGTAAATTGTTGTTGATTATTTTGAATCTTCGAATGAAGGCCTTAAACAAAATTATTATTCCTCTTGCGGAAAAGAATAGGTTACAGTACACAAAGCACTTTGGTGATATTCCACTCTGAACTACATTCATATGTCTAGACACTATAATTATATATAAATAAAATGTGTGTGTATGTGTGTATTCTATACTAGAGCGTTGCTAAACTACTCCGCAATTTTTTGTATCAAATAGGTAACGAAAGATGTAGAGTTAGCGATTATAGCGCTTCTAAACAAATATAATATATGTATGAATTGACTACCTGTGAATGGATCTTTAATAGATGTTTTAGACAACTTATTCATAAATATAACAGAACGTTATCAGCAAATTGATAGTAGTAGTAAAAGCTACATTTTCTTTTAATAAAATTTTATTATATTACGGTGGATCAATCAGCATTACCCTCTGTATTTCCAATCACGGATAAAATATGGTTTTATTTTAATTTTTACTTCCTAATAATATGGTACCCTGATTTGCACAATTCTGTCTATCGATACGTATACTCAGCGTATACGTATAGTCTTGTGATCAGGAGAAATTATTTGAATTAGCCTTATCTAAAAGTAATTGTTTTAAAATACCGTTTAAAATATGGTGAGATTTTTCTACTATTTCTCCTTACTTCCTACAAAACGTGCATAACGCTAAGGTAAATCTAAATGCACTGAAAATAATTCTAGGTGTAAAACACATTTGGCAAATTTAGGCAGTGAGAAGACGCAACATCTTCATGCTGACCTTAATTGCGTAAGGTTTAGTATGCTCTCCTTGTAATGCTGAAGTTCCGGATTCAAATCCTGGTTAAAACATGGTTCTTAAGACTAAAATTCGCCCAATAAAGTTGTGAATATTACAGAAATCCTATTTACCCGCTCAGGTACATACATTTCTCCTAAATCTATCTCAGCCACAGTCAAAGATGAAATTTTATGCATTTTTCTTCTAAATACGCCGTAATAGGACATGCTGCAACATCTTAATATACAGCCCTGACACTTCAACTAATCCATTCTGTTTCATAACCTCTTTTAAAACCATTAATTCGTCTTATTGCAAAAACTTTTCCCTGAAATCGTGCGGATTTATCACCAGCAACAAATTTTGTGACCATTTATTCTTCTTCAGAAGTGTTGCATTAGCCTATTTCGCCACCCGTAGCAGCGCGAAATACCCGAAGACGAATATCCTTGGAGAGACCGTTCCCTAAACGCCTTCATTGCTTAAAGCGCATTTTCACCGACCTTCTTCCGAGGGCCGATAAGGTGAATGTATTGAGCAGACTCTCGAATTTCTCCGTTTGCTCGGAAGGGAAAAAAATACTGCGTGTCCGACTTGGATGCGCAGGAGAGAAGGGGAGCAGTCCTCATCTGCAGACTGCGGAGGAAGAAGCGGCGTTCGGCACTTCCCCCTTTTCACGCCCGAATCGAGGCGGACCACCGTCTCGCTCCGCCGCGAAAAAAATACGAAACACCGCTCCCACGTTGGAAGCACTCCGAGGTATTTTCCGAAGTAACGCGTTTTTTGAACGTCTACTTTATCGATCTCCTTAAAAACTCGAGGCAACGCCGCGAGAGAGTCTTTGCCACCGTGTGACTTACTACCTGGCACGCATTCCTAATTAGTCAATATTTCAGGCGTTGGTTTCCTCCGCTTTCCTCCAAATGAATGATTACGACGTTTTGTTTTGCTACGAAGATAGGTTTATGTACACGACAACCCTCAAAGGCCTGCCCCGTGAAGAATTCGAATAAATAAACTCTGTCTTACGGAGACCGTGCGAAGACTCGTGCAGAGAGAGTTGAGCGCGAGGGTGGTCGCTGGGAAAAGGGAGAGGATGGAGGATAAAGCAGGGAGAGCAATGAAGAACAAAGAAGGATACAAGGGAGTAAAAAAGTACTGAAAGAAGGCAAAATAAGAGAGAGATGCTGATGAAACACGGCAATTATGACAACTCGTTCTGTTGACAAGATTTGTACCATTGAAATTGCCCTCAATTCAAACCTGGCTCTATTTCTTTACATATACATAAAGATAAGAAGTAGAGTCGGTATGGTCAGGTGTGACTTCGTAGAGAACCATGAATGAGAGTGCACATAAAAGTTAATTAGCTAGTTAAGATACGTAGATATGGACAACGATATTACTTACTCCACTGTGTCTTTAATAATGGCTTATGAAGGAATCAAGTCATTATTTTTCCCTATACCGAAAAAATAGTCTCATACGGTAAATACCTCATGTAATAATTTTAATTACGAATCATAGTTTACATATTACTTTACAGCTGCAGTTGTCAACTTCCATAATGGCTAGAAAAGAGAAACGCAGTATGGGAGGCAAACCCGACATTTCGCTGAAGCTAAAGGACTAAAAAAGGAAATGGGAGAGAATAAAATCACTAATAAGCAAATAAAGGAAAAAGGAAGAGAAAAGATGAAAACAGGGAGAAATGGAAGATAAATGAAAACGATGGCGAAAGAAAAATCATACAGGGTACATAAAGAAAAGGCTGGAGCAGAATCAAAAGGAGAGAAAGAGTTCGGCGAATGCGGGAAATTTAGAGAGTAAGACGTTAAGAAAAGAAAATTAGCGGAGTGGACTAGCATCAAGAGAAATGGAGCAAGGAGACAGCAATTAGGTAAGAAGCGAGGATGTTAAGAAAGAGAGAGCGGAAAAACCAAGAATAAATGCGAAAGGGACAAAAGAAAGATGGGAGCAAAAAATAGGAAAGGTAAGGTGAAAGGCCGTTTCGAAAGAAAGAGTAAATCATGAATAAACGCAAAAAGGGAGGGATGCAGTAAAGGAGAGCTGAGTAAGGGGCAGAAGAAGAAAGAGGAGACACAGAGATGCAGAGAAGAGGAAACGGATGAGGAATGGAGCCGGAGAGGAGGAGGCAGATGAGAGAGCAATTGTCCTCGGAGATAAAGAGTCGGCGGTGGGGAGGAGTGGACGGGGTGAGGCGTCCACTGCGCGTGCGTTGTGACTCCCGCCTTCTCCTCAACGGGAGAGAGGGTTTAGAGGGGGCACTGCCACTTTGCCGTGACAAGGGGTCCTTGGGCCACCCACGGGGAATGTTACGGGAGAAGGAGGGGAAGAGGGGGAGAAGGCTGCGGTGGCTGAGCAGAAGTCGTCCTCTGTTGAAACTCGATAATAAACTCGTCGACTGAGACCTCACTAGAAGGAAGCACCAGCATCCAGCCTTTCCCCTCCGCATCCGCAAAAACCTCTCCCTTTCATTTTCCTCCCACCCGACATCCACTCCTTAGCAACCCTTCGGAAAAAATCCGCCTTCCTTAGCAACGCTTCTCCCGCTCCACTCTTCTGGTAGCCGAGCGGCCATCTAACCATTGCAGACTCCCTTCCACCCGGGAGACCCCGGGTCTGGACCCGCGTACTCCGGCGTGACGGTCGGGAAATAGTTCCTCCACTTCCCCGCGCAGAGGCGCCCCCGTCGCCGAGTTATGGCGCCGTTTTCGCGATGACATTGGCGCGTTAGAGCGGGGGCCCTTGTTGCTGGGGATTTCCCGTCCAGGGGCCTCTCCCCCAATCTGCCCCCGCTCTCCTTTAGCGCCCACTCCACGCCCTGCGACCGCTGCGCATGGACGAGCCGCAATCTCTTCTCCGTATCATGCGCAACAGTCCGCATCTGCGTTCTGTCCGAAGCTGATGGTCGCACGAGGTGCGTCTTTCCTTAGGGAAATCATTCGATGATGTTTGAGGTGCAAGGAAAATACTGCGGATATTGGTTGGCGAGACCCGGAAGTGAATCTGCGCGAAAATTGCATGTTGGTCGATGGCCCAGCAAACTCCGCCACATGCTAACGCCTCGGTGATTAGAAATCGGTCGATGGAGCCATAAGGCGAACAGATGCGCACATGAGAATTAATTGTTTAACTTAAGGGGTAATTTTTATTCTTCTTACTGTACTATGTTGCAGGATTTCTTAGCTGGAGCATTTCAACGCTGAATATCTAAAATCTAAGAGTAATGAGTGATGTAAGGCTGGGAAAAAGCAAGTGTACTATAGGGCTCGTTAAGGTACAGTTTTTAATTTCCTAAGCATTTCTGTCTCCGTAGACTCAGTTGAGATTTAATTCTAGGAACAAGGTAATTTTATCTTTCTTTCATTCAACATGTTTTGGCCCTCTATGACCAGCAACATTCTAAGAAACATTTCATGTCAACCGAATTCCGTTTAAAGTGAAAGCAAAATCTACTGCTTTTCTGTAATTTATATGCTTCTGTGTGAAAAGCAACGCTACAACTGTAACTTCATTTGTGATCTCTATTTATAAGCTCCAAAAGTATTTTAGGATGCATTAAAGTAAATGTTCGTCGATGCACTGACAACCAGTATGGTTTCTTCAAGGTTTACACACCATTTAGACATTTACTGTAATTTAATCTTCGAAAATAATGGTTTTACTCCTATATTGCAATCGAATATTTTTTGGGGTTTTATGCGAATAAATACTCGGAAGTTTATTAACTCAGCTGAGGAAAACATTCTGAACCCCGTTCAGTATAGAACTCAAGCTTGCATGGACCTTATCCCTTCTACCACCAGCAACGAAGAGCTAGAAGAGGAAAATGAGGCTTACTAGGCAAGATGAGGGGTGAGGTATTTGCCCTTGCTTCCCTTAGTAAGCCAGAATGCTATAAGTAGAACAAGCCAACGTTAGTGAAACAAAATGACTCTATGAGTAACACTTTTCGAAACATCGCATAAGGAGAACCCTTAATCAAAGCTAGCGTAACTCATACCTTAGTAGCTTTCATATCATCACAACCATGAACAAGACTGAGACAAAAGTAAATAAAAAGATATATTTTTCTCTAACCCATACCAAAGATAAATGATAAATATTTCATTCATCGAGATAAACAGAAATCTATTTCCTCTGAAGTTACTGTCACTTTAAAAGGTTGATTATTTCTTCGCATTCATTAGATGATCGCAAAATTAAGTGAACTGGTTGTTAATGATGGCATTTGCCTTGGCCCTCTGTCATTGTGCTTAGAAACGAAGGAAGGCTTAACGAAATACAACATTGCAAGAAGTTATGAATGTTTAATCTAGGATTTAAGATTTTATAGTGTCTACATCTATTCATATAGCTTTCATCTGCATTTCTGATTGGTTAACAAAAACGTATCATTTCGATAACAAACAATAATGAGAAGATTCCATCGTCCTTAAAGCCGTTCTTGAGATAACTTTCTCTATTCCTATTTACGAACATTTGGATGAGCTCCTCATTGAAAAAGTGATCAAAGGGAAGTTTATTTCATAAGTTGCATCATAAAGACATCGGCTATACTAAAATTCAGTTACGCTGCCTCGAATCTGCACGAAAAAAAATTGACGTAGATGTGTTAAATTTGCTTTTCCTTACTTAGCCTCTCTGCAGCGCGAATATCCATTAAATCGTCGAGATAAAACATTCCGCGAACACAATACTTTCTCTTCAACACTTTTATGGAAAAGTAAAAAAGACGATGACTGCTCGTAGGGTTGTGCGCCAATGAAATCTATTTATAAGCGCCCGAAGCGAAGAATATATTTTTTCTGGTCGTTCGGGCGAGTGAATCGATGGTGTTTTTGGTCCCCTCTCCAAATTCCCTCTCTTCCCGGGAATTCAGCATCCGCATTTTGCGGAGGAGGGAGCGGAGAGAGAACTGAGGGAGTGGTGAATGTAGAAAAGCAGATCGAATATCCACGGAGTCCTCGGCCGGAGGAGATGGAGTACACGCCCGTCTAAGTTGATATTTAGCGACGTAGTCTCTCCCTTCTGGAAGCAGATAGAGGCGGATGAATGCCGCATTGCAATGCCGCGTGGGCGGTTATCTCGATGAGAGCGGGCCCGCTTCTCTTCGCGTATGGCGGAGGGAATTTTAGGGGATGGACCAGTGGAGAGGTGCCATCACCAAGGGATGTTATTCCGACGAAAATGAAGATAACGCTCGGGAGCGCTGTGGAGGGATGGCGGAAATTGAGCCAAATTTCGATGCTGGAATATTTCGCGAGAGGCGCCGTTCTCTGACAATCAATATCGAATGGAAGAGAGAGGAATATGTTAAAGTAAGGTTTTCGTTGCGATTTGGCGCTGATGAGTGTGTGATACTTTCAAATTTACGGAGGGGCCGTCACTTTGCGAATTTTGACATGTCGATGAAATTGGTAAATAAAATGCATTTTAATGTCAGCAAGTAGTTAAATAACTATTACCAATACTAATTGTGTGTATTAGTAACAGCTGTTGAGTTGAGAAATATAAGTTATTGTGTGGATTAGTAATAACTATTAAACTCCTTGTTGCCATAAAACGTTTGTTCACAATTTCGTCTACATGTGATTCTTAAAATTCCTCGACAGAACCCTAAATGTAATCGCTTTCCTAGAGCCTTCCTTCATCGAAATTTGAGTAAAATGGTACAGTTGGAAACCGTAAATTGCGGCAGCGTAAGAAGAGGAATCGGTAATGGTTTTTGGTTTCGATTCCGGTTCAAGAATTTTTAATTTATTCGGTTCGTGTTGGGTTTTTTTACTCCTACAAAAATAACGTTTTTTCGGCTTAGGTTTACGGTTCGGTTCCTGTTATGTTCCTGCCCTGGAAGTAAGCAAGAGAGATATTTGATTTGCTTCTATAAAGGTAGAACGTGGCCTAACATGAAATATAGTACATATATCATTATGCGATGAAAGTTAAGTTTGGTCGAATATCAACCATAGGAACTAAATAATGTAATAATGCTGATTGCGTTCGCATTTTCGTTGTCATTATCGCTCTGACTCAAAAAACTTTTAATATGCCATTTTCCAATTAAATATACCCCCCTATTTTGATACATGAAATCGCTAAAATTTCACTATCTCACCTTTCCATGTATACCCCCAATTACTTTTTATTTTAGAATATTTCACAAAGACTATGCAAATATGTAATTGCTATTGAACTACGGTGTATCATATTAACAGTAGTTTATCTCATAAATAGCGATGTTTAATTCGAATATTTGCGTTTTATTCTTATTTATCTCCATTTTTAATTAAGTAATATCAAACTTTCGTCTAGGAAATATTTTTTCACCGAATACACTTATCATGAGATCAATTGGCGACACAAATATGAGCATATTTGCATAAAGTTACAAAATCTATAAATTTAGCAAGAAAGTAATAGTAGAAGAATATATAAAGAATTTTGAGTAAATAGAGTATGAGATGTAAAAATTGGATTATTTTTTAGTTAACTGGTTTCGTGGATGACGAAGGAACGAATGTCAAAAATAAAACAGTGAACTAAATAAAAATCTTTCTTCACAGGCAGAGAGGAAGGCTTAAGTAGACGTTAAGCCTGAAAATTAACATTTCACAAATGGAGAGCATGATTTCTTACAGCTGAATTTGGGTCTTTTCCAATTTCATTTAAAAAATATCGAATGAGTTTATCTCATGTGTACACAGAAAGTAATTTCCCAGCAAGAAGTATGAAAATATACGTTCCGAATGCTAAAACAGAAGGAAAAAATAATAATGAGAGAAACAGCTTCCTCACATACAATATTTAGCATAGCAGATCGGAATTAACTTAGAAACTTGGCGAGAGAATTATATGATTTTACATTTATCAAAATTTTATATTTCCCAAGAACTTCAACTTTATTTAAACTACTCATTTTTTTAATCCTAATTTCTATAGTAGATATTTATTGAGCAATATTTTCTCCGGAGGATGCAATGAAAATGGGTAAGTTAAGCGTCTGCATAAATTTATGTACATATATACTTTTTCCAACTAAAAGAAACAATCTAACTACCACTGATGCAAGTCATCGCTAAAATCTTATAACGAAAGATGCATTTTTAGAGTACCAAAAATGGAAAAGTAAATACAAAGAAACAAAAACATGCTTAAGAGCAATAAGCCGGAGTATAATCTTTGGCGATAAGAAACAGAGTCAAGATAAATAATGTATTGCAAAATCACATTGGGCAACATAAGAGCTTATGAAACTTTCTGTTGGTAAGACTTTTCTGCATTCAAATGTAGGATTATAAGAAGAAATTTCGTAATATCGTTCCACTGTGTAGGATCCTAAATCGCATATGTAGGTTGTTCATGGAAGTCGATTGCCTTAATTTAGTCAGAATAGAACGGCGAGGCTATCTCGACTATCCTTCCATGGACCGGACCTGTGTAAGAGTCGTGGGAATATGTAGAGGCAACGTCCGACTTTCAGTCGATTCCGGTGGTCGGAATCACAATGTGAGCATCCTTATCCCTGAAGAGGGGTAGTGCTCTTATGCAAGTTCTTCCCAAGATAACGAAGAAATAATGTGATCAGAATATCAAGGCACCCTTATTCAACGCATCGTAAGAATAAAAAGTCTCGTAATATTCAAATCCGTTCTTCGCGAGACTTTTTAAATCATGTAATAGAGCAAAATACAGATCATGTGACGTATACTAATATTTTAAGAGACTGACCTTAGTGAAATTTTACCTTATCAGAGGTCTAAAATCTCTATTCTAAAATTACACGAGGTAAATTATTACGTCTGGTACTGAAACTTTTCTCTAAAATGAGTGCGGTTTATCATAAATCCTACATAGACGTTGAATGCTGGAAAATAATTTTAGCGTATTGAAATTCTGTACAAAATTTCAATTATATCATTAGAAAAATCCGAATTTGTATTAAAGATATCCAAAATAATATGAAAAAAATTATTCCAAGTTTTGTATAATAATTCCTATCTTTCTTTTACTCCTTCACATACTCGTTTGATTTGCTATCTCTAATAAACGAGCTCGTGTGGTAATTCATCCCTCACAGTGAGCAAAAGTATAAAACTAGTTTTAGAAACTCAAAAGACGCCCATTTTATTATGAACGATAAAATCAATCAACTCACTTTTAGTCGGAATACTGAATGACGATTCAAAAACGCTTCTATTATTCCATAGCATCTATTCCATCAATAAATATTTAAATAAATTATTAAATATTATCGCAATACATTATTAAATTAATATAAAAAAATTATTATTCAAATTCTAACGCTATGCTAAACAGTATTGAAACGTTAATATTCACCCAAACATATGATACTCGTAGAATGCAACGTGGGGAAATGTATACAACGTTTTTTCGATTCACAACTTTATTATGAAAATCGAAGAAAGAGGAGAGAAGCATTAAGAGATAACAGACGAAGAGATCTCTTAAATTAGCGGAATGTTAGCAGTAATATTAAAAACGAAGTTCCAACCATCAGGAACACCGCAATCACCACTTCTGGAACGCTAACTTATAGGGTATGGGATTACATAGAAGGAAAAATAAAGAGGAACGCAGCAATTTGTAGACCACAGCACACCAACCTTAATATTTGGCAGGTATATAGGAAATGTTTAATGGATGGGTATGCGGCCTCCTCAAATGGTATTTCGAGAGTGGCTGACCTTATCCTCTGAAGGAAAAGATGCCTTACGTAGGCATAAAATATTCGAACAATTTCGGAAAAATGTTCTATTCAACTATTCTGACTGCTTAAGGTTTTATTCAGCATGGGCTTCGAATAGCATGAGTATTATAGGCGGGTAAAGACTTTTTATAAACCAGTCACTTCTTACCAACAACTAACTGGACATATCGATAATTTGTGAACGTATTCTTTGTCGTCACGATTTATGGCAGTGATCGCGGAGGTATGCAACAGTTAAGGATCCAGTTTGAGTGTATCTATTTCCAAAGCGATAAAATATAAAACAAAAATTCCTGTATAACAGAGTTGATTTAGTAATTCCCAAAACTTTCTAGATACACAAGAATTTCATCATTATGAGCGTTAAGCATAAGCATTAACTTACTTAAGGACTATTTAACTCAAGATATCTATCTAGAAAATTCCGAATTTGGAGCATACGCTCACACTTGTCTAATATTTCCGTAAGTTCAGCCATAAAATTCTATAAACTTTCGTTGCGGTTAAGTTTCATTAAAATACTCGGATTTTCAGACTTTACGGGTATAAATTTCTATGATGGAGAGCAAAACAATTTAAGATATTTTCAAAATTCGAATTTACTGCTAAAAATATTTTTATATTAATACTTTTTATATTAACAGTTACTACGTGTTACCTTATTATTTTATAATACATTAGAAACCTAAGTATCTGGTACAGAAGCAGTTTACAGCATACATTTTCCAAACATGCTTATAAATAATTAGCATATTTACATAAGAGCTGGAAAATGGTAATTGTAAAAAGTAAGGAAAGAAGTATCGATAGAATCAAACTTTAGAAACGTTTAAATAAATACATCTTCTTCGTGAACCTTAACATTTGAGCTTTATCACGTTAATCTTAACATTTGTGAACGTAATACGCTGGTAGAATAAGTAATGTCTGTAAATCCATTAGCCTAAGGTCTGGTTGGATTCTCATCCCCTACGTCATCCCCTACGTCATCAGCTACCAAAAACTCTGAAGAAGGAATGAGGCTTAGAGGGCAAAATGAGGAGAGAGATAGTCTGCCTTTGCATTCCTCTCTCAACTAAAACGCTATGACTGGAAAAAGTCCTCTTAAATGTACCGTAGAAGCATGGAACTCGACAAAGATAGCTTTAGCATAACTCATTGCTCAGTTGCTCTCACATTATTGCTGCAAGACCGTGGCAAAATTAAATGAAAGGAACATTGTATATAAATTGTGCCAAAACAAATGAAATTTGCTCCATTAATCAAGATATGGTTGCAGGAACCATACCTCAGTTATAATCATTTAATGAAAATAGAGCGCACTTAAATTTAACTTCCAGTCTCATCACCTACAAAAATTTTAACTAACTTCATTGAGTCCAAAGAAATCATACAATCTAAAAGATTCGAAGCTAGGTATGTACCGTGATCCGGGGTAGGCATGCATAAAGCCGCTGAATTTACTAATTATCGGTTGGCAGCACTTAATTCCCTCATGATTCCAGGCCTTCGACTAATTTTTCCCTCTCCTTCTACACTCTCCTAGAACAAAAACGAAGCAAAAGCCGACAAACTCCGTGACAACACAGAAAGACACGTACCGCAATAAGACCCGACATCCACTTCAGTCACCCCAATTCCCCGCTGAATTTCGTCGCCTAGGACACGGTAGGCGGGGATTAGGAAATTAAATGCTTGCAATCAAGAACGTGACGAGGAAACATTAAAGGTAGCAGCTCCGAAACTTATGCTTCCGTCAAAACAATCTCCGGCCGCGCCGTGAAAGCAACCTTCCGACCATAGTTAAGTGTTGATTTCGTGAGCACCGAAAGAGAGAGAGATGCCTCTAGATGTAAGGGTGCGGGAGATTGAATTTAGAGAACGCGTGAGGGTTTGGCGTTTATTAGGGAGTCGTGGCGTCGGAGTAATGTCGGTCATTCAAAGGAGATGCCGAAAGAGGCAGAGTGGATTAGGAAGGAAGGGCAGGACCAAGTTGAAATAGGAAAGGGGATGGGAAAGAAAGATGGGCAGGGGAAACAAATCGGGAAAAACCGTAAAGGTAAAAGATAGGGACTGAGACGGAAGCTTTCTGGTCGGCGGTTTCTAAAGCGTAGAGGAATCTAATGCGAATGAGAAAAGTTCTCGAGTATTTCGTTTTTTCTTCCACCCGCAAAGGCATTGTTTCTGCCCGCCGCGGCGAGTGCGAAAGCCAGGATGTATTAAGAGAAAGAAAGCGCATTGAAATTATAGCTATAAACCGACAAATACTTGCGGTTTTCCTTCTTCAGATGCGATTAGAGTCGATAACAGGGATTTCCTGATTGAGCGCGGGAATAGCACTGTGGAAATATGGTCGGAAGATTAAAGGATGAGAGGGAATGATAGTGAGAAAAAATTGCGAAGGTAAAGATTATAGCCAGGGCCGGTGGAAGGCATAGGCGAGCAAGGAGACCGCCCAAGATGCCAATAGCGTGGGAGCATCACATTTCTGAACAGCGTTTGACGAATATCTAAATTTTTATGCATAAAACTTATAAATTATATAAAAAGATTAGTGCGGAGCCTAGGTGCAGTGAGGGAGCAGTGATTGCTGAAAATTTGCAATTAATTCATTAATACAGCACCATAGCACAAATACAATTAGTTTTTCAAGCTAGACGAAAACTTACCTCTCAGTAATCTTTGTAAATTCCATTCGACTTTGACATTCTGTCGAAAAATTCAGACCCCATACGGGAATCGATTTCAGAATGGGCTACACGGAAAACTATCGATTCACCCGAATCAAGAGTGGAAAATTTCATTTTATCGAAGACGTACTTACATATTTCCAAGCTCATTTGCAGTTAGCTAGTAGATTTTTTTCTAGTTGAATAGAGACTAAGTAAAGATTGCTCATCATAAAGCAGTACTAAAGTAGAACTGACGGATTGGTCTGATGTTCAGAAGGAAGCGATTGCTAGGGAAAGCAATTGAAGATAGAATGCCAGAAGAGAGTCAGAGGATGGCTAAAATGAAATGTTTCGGAGGATACTAAAGATTGGGACAATATCAAAAAGTAAGGGGTACGGCGTCAAGTAGGGATTTTCAAGGAAGACGAAGCTACACATGGCAAGAAGACAATTCATCGCACCACTAGTTTCTTGAAAACGTTCAGACGCTGACAAAATATGAGTCCACCGGCATTTATGAATTGTCCTCACGTTTTGGACTTTTTGATTTAAGTTTTACCCAAGAGGTTACAAGTGACTTGGAAGAACTCAAAGTCATTCGTAAATATTCTCCGAACAAGAGAACCTCAACAATTTGCTCAATTGCTGTCGATAACATAACGGTAAAGTCGTGTCGAAAATGCTAATTTGAACCTATTTCGACGGTATAACCTTCTAATAAACCATTCCCCTTTCATTTTCGCAGAAGTTCTACGAACCACGTCGTTTTACAAGCTAATCTTACTTAAGTGACCATTATCCACACTTTCGTATGGTTCCCTGCGAACAGTCACTTTGGGGAGGTTTTACTGTATTTCCATTATTGCTCCATTTATCATCATCGAAGAAGACATTTATGAATTTATTACCCGTATTAAATTAAATTTTCGAGGCCCGTGACAGTAGCCTCAGAAGGTCGGCCGCCCTGGGTACATGACCATTTCTCCCTCCTACGGAATCATTCCAGTTTGAGAGCTGCCGATATTTCTTCGTCCCCTATCGCATTGCTTCTCTTTGGACAAAAGAATGTCGGATTGAATAAAAGCGAGAGAATCTCATCGACAAGTGGGACGCGACGATATCTAGGCCGCTCCTGAGCGGAGCGAGTGGCTTCGAAGGTAGATAGATGCAAGGGCGGATAAAAAAGATGAAAAACGGGAGAAGAATATCGTTGAGGGGAGAGGAAGGTGTTTAGGCCAGGAGTGAGTTCCGAGAGGGTCTCACCTCTCGCGTCGGCTTGAGGCCCGATTAAAGGGCGGTGAGCATTTTCAATTACAGTCTCTCATTCTTCCTCTCCCGAGGGCCTTTCTTCTGCCCTCCCACCAACCCTTTCCGCCGCCGCCACAACACACTCTCTCATTATCCGCCATCATTACTGTGATCAGTGGGAACGCCCTATTGCGCCCCCTCCATTCCGCCTTCACCTCTCTCTCTCTCTTTCCATCTTCATTTATTTCCCTTCCTCTCATCTCCATCTATCTCCATACCTCTCGCCCATCTTTTTCAATCCCACCTCTAACTTCATCTCCCGCACGCCTATTCACCCCGTTTTCTTCTTCTTTACAACTATCACTTGTTTCTCTTAGCCCTCATATTTTTTCCATGAAAATATTGCTATTTCCTCTTTACTCCCATCTCCTGCGTCTCTTCCATGCATCGAACCTTGGTTTGTCTCGTTTCAGTTCCCACAATCTCAACCTCGGTTTTGTACGCTCTCGGCCCAAAAATATCGGTTTCTCAGTTCGGTTTCCGGTTCATTCCGGTTCAACTCGTAAATGAATATCGGTTTCCTGTTTCGGTTTGGTTTCAGGTTCCATTGGAGTAAAATGCTGGTGTTTACGGTTCTGGTGTCCGGTACACTCCGGATCGATTCGTAAAGAAATACCGGTTTTCCGTTTCGCTTTGGTTTCAGTTACATGCATACTAAAATATGTTTCCTAAGTTCGGGTTTTAGGTTCAGTTCCGTTTTAATATCTTAAGTTGCATATGCGATTGACGCACACGTTTGAGTGTTCAACAACGAGTAACTGATTACCCTAGTTCTGTTCATTCCGCTTCCAATCTAATTCTTTTTCCCTTTATATATCCGGCTCTCTCCCTTGTTTTACTACTCCATATAATTCCGGCTTCCCTCCCTTTCCTCTGATCTTTCTTTCTTTTCCGCTTTTGTTATATTTATCTCTGCCTTTAGAAGAATATTAGTCTGATTGTCGTTATTTATCCTCTCAGGCTCAGCGCACATGCTTTACTTTGCTATGAAAATGGTCAGTTCTTTTTTTTCTACCTTTCTATTTCGTCCTTTATTCTCTTTTTTCCCTCTGTCTTCCACTTGTTAAAAGGATTGCTTGGCTCTCTCTTTATATGATTCTCTATCTTTCCATTTTTCATTTCACCCTTTCATCCACCCTCTCTATTCTCTTCCCTTACCCCTTATCCCTCTTTCTTTACCCAATAATGTCTGTCTGTCTGTCCTCGCGTTTCTCTCCCCGTCTCCTTCGTTCTTATCCTCCCTCTCCTTTCCCATATCCCTCCCTCAATCTGTCTCGCACTCTTCCCCCTTTTCTCTCCTCTCTGCATAAGCGTCTTTGCTCCCGGCGAAAAAGTCGGCAACTATAGAGGAAGAAAGGGGTTGGAGAGGGGAGTTTTGGGGGCAGTGGATGGGGGATCGTGGGAAGGAGGAGGGGCGCGAGAATGCAGGGGAGAGAAATGGGGAACGGGAGGCGGGAATAGATGAGGGTTTGGTGGGAGGAGAGACTGAGAAATAGCGATTATTATCCGGTTTAAACACGGCTCCGTTCGAGGGGCCGTCGAGGTGCTGAAATGGAGTGTGACGGGAAGTTCCGGATTCGACACTTTTTGGGCGAACAAATGAAAAGTCAGGGGCAATTTAAAGTTGGTTATAATTCCAGAGAGGAAATGCGACCATTGTTATTTTACAGCTTTCGGAGCCATGTGCATTAGACTACATTTTTCCATTTCCTAAAGGGTTTAGTCGGCTTATCGCCTCGGAATACGGCTGACTGCACTCAACTGTGTAATGCGATACTTTGCGTCTAGCACTTCGAAATTTCCGTCATCATATCTGATTTTCAACCCCCGAGGAAAAAAAACGTTAAAAAATTACGGAAAGATAACTCTTCGGAATTAGATGAAAATTAAAATTATTGAAATCGAAGAAAAGATTAATACTTAAATAATCAATGATCAATATGTAATGATTTATGATTAATAATAAAATGGCCATTTAGAAGTGCCACATTCATTAAACGATAATAACTAATACTCGCGTATATTTGAAGTTATCTGCTGATAAACAATTTATAAAGCATATTTGTGGTTCTCTTGAAATTGATTTGAAATTTATTACCAGATTACTTTTGAAATCTCGAAGTTAAGAATACGTGTGATTTTTAACAGGATTAAAGTGCAGTAGGTGGAAGGTCAGTGATTAGCAAGGGATGAATAGAAAAAGAGACTTATGGTCTTGATGCATAAATATTTATAGAAAATAATGTTGTGCTTGCAGCATTGAAAATAATAAGAGAAAATGTCTCAGAGGATTAAATTTTGGAAGAAACAACGTGGAGGCAAAATGGTTGACTGAAGAAAAGTTGATGCAGTCCGCCATTTTAGTATGAATTCATAAGTAGGTAATTTAGTCTCGTGTTTCTAATCACAGACTTGGCTCCTATAATATCAATTAAAATGTAAAACAGGAAATTTTTCATAGTTTATTGGCCTGTCTAACGCGTCTAGAATATTTAATAGAGTACACGGAGTTAGAGTTGAAACGGTGGAACTCCAAAATTAAGGGAAACTGTAGATAAGAAACCTATAATTCTAGCTCAGAAACGTTCAGCAGCCTATCATCGAAGCAAAACGTTCTCATTGAATATTAAATATATAATATAACGGTTATAGATTTGTCAAAAAACAATCTCCAAAGTTATATTTTCTTCACTTTTAGATGTTAAATTATAAATTATCAAAGCTATGTAACCGCCTTCATCTAGTGTTCTATAAAATTTTCATGGACAAAATATAAAAATTAACTGGTAATCTTGATCGAGAGAAGAACGGAAAATCGAGTGTTATGTTAATTCATTGAATAGCGATTAACTCGAATAAAACAAAATGACGTTCCCATACCTTAATTTCAGTTTTAAATTGAAATTGCCATCCGATACCCGGCACGCATATTCATTATTCAGAAGTCTGCTATTAGTGAAATTCCTTTCCCTTCCAACCAACGGAGTTCGGCTTTTCGCATAACTTAAATTTACATTCACGGGTATCTTCTTTTTACGAATGGCTGCATGTTTACTTATTGCTGATGGCTTTACCTTTCTGACCAAATCCGCAGCGGTTAATTGAATTTATCACTAAGCCTTTAGCCGCCTCGACGCTACTGGACGTGAATCCAAACAGAGATCGCCGACTGTTTCACCAACAGGAGCTTGTTTAGGAGTTGACATCGACTCGTAGGCCCACTCGCGAGAAAATTTAATTGCCGTCAGAAAGCTGAAAATATTTGATTCGATCATGGAAACAGCACAGATTTAATAGGTTCATTCAAATCACTTTTTTAAGAAAAGGTGAAATTATCTTTCGTGAAGACATGAGGCATTGACTTCTAAGATTAGAAGCATTAAAAGTAAGTTACGAATACTACGAGTTAAACTTGAAATAATTTAATGCAAATAACAAAAGTCGAGGAAAGTTAAGATTAACCTTCAGTTTGATTATAGCCACTACTAAAAAGACCAAGAATAACCAGGGTAAAAAAGACTTAAATCTGTGGTAAATATTTTGTGCTATGACCTTCCACAAAGTAACGCCTGGCCATATTGATTTTAACATTAAATTCTTCCTAACTGCATCGTCAATCTTACTCGCGAATTCTTAAATAATTCATTATAATGATCTTATCGACATAGCATTGACATAGCATTGATTAAACCTTTCATCGTCAATAACTTTATTAGGTTTGGATAGCTGTACGAAGAAAATTTGCACCTGATTTATATACTAGAACAGAAATGAAAAGCAAAATGTTGCACATCAATATCCTTACCTGTACTTACATTTACAGTAGGTACATACAGTTACAGTACAGTAAGTTTCCTTCTTCCCAAAAAATATCCTTTCATAAATTATACAGATTGAATACATAATATCATTAACTCAGATTCAGCAACTACTCCTAAGTGAAAACATCCATATGCATACGTAACTTTACTGATTTTATTAGCTTTGTTTCTGCATCTTCCACTACTACCTGGTAGCATTTCATTTTAGAATTCTAATTATAATTTATGGCGACAAAGAGGACACAGCAATTCTAGATGAGAGGTGACAGAATTATGAAAGCCTCCCTCACACACCTATGCCTGAAACTCTACGCAGTCATTATGATTCCTTCAGATGACTTGTAAGGAGAAAATAAACGATGGTCTACAGGTGGTTCAAAATAGCCAACAATTCCTCTCCAGCCACTGCTTTGACGGAACAGTTCTATGCAAGTCCATATCTACTTGAACATAACAGAAAAACTGGGAGAAAATTCGAACTCAAACAATTGTGCTAGATAAATCCAGAAATGCCAATTCCGACCTTTTCCACAACGGGCAGTCGTTTCAAAGCTCCTGGAAGGGACGGGATTCCGCTTCCATTCGCCTCGCATCGCACTCAATGGTTTCCCGATTAATAACGCAGATCTTCTTCGCCACTTTGTGAGCCGCGCCTTCGCGCCAAAGGTGTAGCGATTCCTCTCGGAAATCCTATAATTCCGGAATCGTCTTCGCGTCCCTTCCATTCTTCCAAGACTCCGGCTCTCGATCGCTCTCACGAGCATCTTCGTCTATCGCATTCCGATCTTTCTCTTTATTCCATACGCAATCTCGTGACGGACTCTCTACTCTTATCTCTCTTCCTGTGCCTATCTTTATTTACGACATAATCCCTGGCCCCCGTTTCAGCTTTCGCGTCGTGCTGCTCTGCTCATTTCCACATCCTTGCGTAAAGATCGTTAGCGAAGGATTTGAAATGGATGTTTCCGCGGAGAAGTACGGACCCTGGGCGAAACTGATAGGGAATCTCGTGTCGAAGCGATTTGACGGCGAGTTGAAAGATCCCATCGGTTATATCGAGTCCTCCATCGGCATTGAGCAGACATACGGCTGCAATAGGTGCAGGGACCTACAGAGCGGCATTGCGAACTAGATGCTTTTATGATGAAGTCTAGGTGTTGGGTAAGGATTAAATTCGATATATACGTGTGCGCAAAGGGAATAAATTGTGTGTGATAAATAGGAATGAAGGTTCGATAGCTGCACTTATCAATGTTGACATGAAGGAGTACCTTAGGAAGAACTGAATGATTCGGAAGAGAAGAAAGGAAATCGACTTTTCTTGGAGATGAATTCTACAATTATAGTGAGCGAAAAATAAAGACAAGTGGAATTACAGAATTCTACACAACAGCGAATTTTTCTATGTATTTTTAAAAGGTTAATATGTAAAAACAATCAGCAATCTTTGAACGAACACCGTACACCATACAAACAAACGAATATTCTGTTTTTAACGTGAAGTATTGCGGGAATGTTAATAACATTTATATCACCACAGCTAAAGCATATCCATATAAATTTCCTTAAAGGTATTGAAATAAAAAGATAAGTGACACGAAATACTAATCAGTAAAAGGAAAAACGCATGCAGGATCACGCTTTAGGAAGGGAAGAAATTCTCAACTTGGAAGTATTGGCAGATCACCTAATATATACTTCCAATTTTTCGATAGCAAAAGCATGAGAAAATGAAGTTTTCAAAGAAAATGGTGTATCAAAAAAACTCAGTATCTTCCATAAACTCAAGATGGTAACTCAAGCATTACCCGAAAATGCATGCGAATTATAAGCCTTCACATATAATAAAAGCGTATAAAGAATGGAAGTATATTTGCTTTAGCCAAAAAAATACTGTACTCAATATCGTATCAAATAGACCTCATGTTTATGTATGGCTAGAAATTGGCACGAATGTCCTGCTACTCGGTTGGGCGCCAAAATACTTGAAAGATAGAAATGTAAAGAACTGAATTTATGATCAGCCAAGAAGGGAAGTTTATAGATTTACTGTTTCGCGTACATGAGATATAGCTCTACTCACATCTTATAGCGACAGATAGATTAATGTCAAAATGACTGTTTCATTTATTCAACTAAGATAGGATATGCAACACTCACTAGCATGGTATCAATTAAATCTTTGACGAAAAGTATTTCTAATTCTCCATCCTCTGTATTTCTGAAAGTAGATGAACTCGCTGATATGTCATAAAAAAGAAAATGTATCCTTTCGAAGTAATTCGGCAGAGAAGCATACCCGGTTTTATCATCTAAATTATTCCCGATGCAACCTTTTCTCACTTCTGAAAACGCAAAACAATCTTATTCCTAGGTAAAGAGTGTACGGTAACTTTGCACAAAGGCGTGCAGCTAGAAAAATTCCAAGAAACAACGGAACCTTTGCCTACAAAGTCTACCAAAACGCCATGTTTCTGGCTAAATAGTAATAGCATCCGCCCTGGAAATGGAAGAATAGGGTTCGAGTGCCAGTCCAGTTAAACATTTTTTCATCCGTTTTTCCTATGGACTTCCTACCTATTTATTTTTTAAATTTAATTCAAATACCCTCTTATACAGCTCCTGGCGACATAATTCCGATTTTCTCTTTATTTTACCTACATTAAAAATACAACCTGCAAATAAGATAAAAAGGTGAATGGGTCCTTGGCTAAGGCTGAATCTGAGCCCTTTTCAAAGGAATTTTTCTTTCCAGCCATACATTTTTATAAATATTCCGTGAAAATTCTTGGAAAATGTACTGTAAATTCTACACTATGTTAATAACTTACCTAAAGTAATACTCTCTGTCTCATATGAATATAGCTGCCAAAAATAACTTTTTGATTTGGCCAAACTTTGCTTGCAGCGATTCGCCTATCTCAACGAATCGCCTATCTTAACAACAATTATAAAATCACCAATATTCTCACATGAACGTTTCAGTAGTGACCTAATATAGCATCAAAAGATTTTGCTCTCTCTCTAAAATGTCGCTTATCCTTGTCTCACTTGGCTAGCCAAGCCGAATCACGCCTAACTTTCCCAAAATTGGGGATACATTCCCCATGGGAACTTGAATCTGAAGAGTTTGTAGGCTGATGGTTAAAAAAAAGAATCATAAAAATAGTCTGTTTTCTTCATTTATCTCCACTGTGATATTTACCAGTTTAGTCTGGACACCAGTTTCTGTACAAATCATTACCAGTCTTTTAGTCCCTGAAATTTACTTGTTCGAAATTTTAAAAGCAGCAGTTCAAATTAAATAAATTTACCGTTTCATATTATTGGCGATCAAAGCACTTATCTTCAGTTTAAAGAATAAATGGCTTTTACTGTTCCTTGCGATATCTGACGGTTAAAATATCCAACAATTCAAGATTCTAAGAGTTTGTATTTCATAATTCATGATTTTAAGAATTAAGTAATAATTCATGATTTTAAGAATTGCACTCCGTCGGTGAATAGCTGCACCCCAACAAAACTTACAATTAATTAACTTTCCTCGTCAATCATTGTTAATTCTGAACTTAAAGTGATCATGCTATAAATGGGTAGATTTTCGGAATATTAAATGTGGTGGTGAAAACACTACAGTATAAATTGACAACTTAGAGAGAAACATTTAGTTTGTATCCATCAAAAATCTTAACTTCAAAATGCAAAAACAGAAAAAAAATAATACTTATCATGTTGTTTTCTTTAAAGAAATTTATTTCTAAATCAGGACTGTCAAGATAAGAAAACCAAATTTTGGCCATTAAAGGTGACTTCAAACAAACTATTGGAGAAAATGTTTGATCGTTAGGGATATTAAGAGAGATTCCAATTTCAGCCATCTTATATACTATTTTTCTCTGAATCGATTGGTCGCACACTTTTGCAAAATCAATTGGAGTGGTTCCCATTAAATCGTAATCTTATCTCCAACGTATTTTAGGGAATAAAAAAATACCGAATCTGTCGAAACAAGAATGTCTATGACAGCCCTAAAGCAGTGTATGTGAGACTTCACCAATAATTTCAGTAAAAATTAGTCATGACGACGAAGTAAAAATTGGGGAGGCGAATAACTTTGTTTTATTGCTCCCACCACATATATCCGGAATAAAATGGACCTGAAAAGTCGGTAATATTCATGCTTTATGCGTAAAATATAAAAACGCACAAGATACACAAAACTGATACTGCGGCTTTCATACGGAAGATATGAGGAACTTTGAAAATTCCCATGACTAGAATTAATTCTAAATTCTGAGTTATTGTAAAGAAATAAAGGTCTGATACGGTAAATTAATTTTTTGTGAAATATCGCAGGATCAGAATTATGACGACTAATCTGTAAAGCTAATGTGATTATTATGTGAAGATCACAATGATTTAAAAAGGCGAGTGGATTAAAGATTTTCCTGTTAGAAAGTGACAACAAATTGTCATCTTTTTACCCAAAACTATGGTGTGAATAATAATAGTAAAACATGCAACTCATCGGTTACTTTATTATTTCAAAGAGTCATGTTGATCCTAAATTATGTACAAGTTTGAGAAGGAATTAATCTATATTTGATCCATTTTCACTACTTCCTTTTCAAATTATAATGAAAGACACGTTCTTAACCTATAGGATATTACCTTCCCCGTACCTCATGTCATTCTAAATACGAAATCAACGCCTGAACATTAATATAATTCAATCAGCATTTCGTTACGGAGAAAGATAGTTCTACGACTAGCTTTCCGAACGTTCAGTACTTCTTGGACGTCTAACGACAACCTTCTCCACCACTGGAAATCTCCCATAATTGCTGCACGGTATTTTAATAGGTTTACTCGAAGGTAACCGAGAGGCAAACGCAGTTTAGAAACACAGAAACATTTCCATCCAGTCTCTCCGCAACACTCATTCGCCGAAACTTCTCCGGAAGCTCCCTTCACCAGGAGGGCTCCAACTTACGCCAAACTCCCGCGATTACCAACTCGCATCCCACAGCGACTAATAAACCGTCTCCTCGCATATTGTATCTTTCGCGACACCCCAATCCGACGTATTTACCCATTCCTCGAAATTTACTCTCCGCGTCGAGCCATCATTTACCCCTCACTCACGATCCCGCATTAAAAGGTTACCAGAAGCACTGGCGTTCATTAAAGTGACATCGCGTACTCAACGCAAACTCACCGGGGTAGAGAAACATTTCCAGTGAAATAGTTTCCTCTGACAGCGTGAAAGACTTTAGGGTCGTGCGGAGGGACAGGAAAGAGGCGGAGGTGTGCGGGAAATGGATGTGGGAGGGCGGGGCAGAGTGGGTTGCAGAGTGAGATCACCGGGTAAGGAGGGAGTGTTTACGGCCTGGGAGTGAGCGAAAGAGAGGGAAGCGTGTTTGGGGACACACATAAACACTGGGACAAAGGGAACAGTGAAGGGGGGAGTGGGTGGGGAAGAAGGTGTCTTCTGGGTCCTTCTCGCTCTCGCCACGGGAGGCCCACACTCAACCCTTCTCTCACTCACACTTCCTCGCCTTACATTACTCTTATTCCTTAGCTTTGTGGGGTGTGTGGTCCCTTCTTGGATACACCCTGCATCCTCTTTTTCTCCCACCTCAAGTTTCTGTCAGCTCTCCCTCCCACCAGGCTCCATCCAGCTTCTTTTCCTCTCATATTTTCCCAATCGATATTTCAACTTCAACGCCATGGAGTCTGGCTTCGCCTGTCGCTGCATACGCGGGGGTAATTACGGCGCGCTATGTGGATTTAAGTCGCGTTAATGAGGGAGGGAGAAATTTTGACGGAATGAAAAATATTTTCTTGGGACTATTTGTTTTTCCGGAGGGTGTTAAAATAGAGGGGCTGCAATATACGTTCGGTTTTCATAATAATCTCGAGAGCGTGTGAACATGCTTACGTTTCTTAAAGGATTAAAGTCAATGGCATTCCTCTAGAACTACGATGTTGGACAGTTATGAATTAAATAGTTGCGAGCACAGTGTCGATTCATGTCTTAAAGACTTTTCTACTTCTATCCACAAGACCCGAGCCTGCATTTCGACCTATACTCCACAAACCATAGCCAACGACTTCAAAGCACCACAGTGCTAATTTCGAATAATTAGATGATAAATAATGGTGACGAATCAATTTTTTACTATTGACTTTTACCTCTTGTGTAGCTAAAGCGTTTGGACAAGCTACATCTGTAGCTTGGTCGAAATTTTTCATCCATTCTGCATTATATAAATAAATGAATAATAGCAAATAAAATATATATATAAATTACTACCATATCCTCTCTAAACTCTGAAAGATGCGTGTATTCTGAAAAGTTTGGAAATGCTGCATCAAGTGAGCCAACAAAACGAATGGATATCGGTAATATGAAGGAATATACTATGCTATTAACATGTTTAAAAATGTATTCTGCAATATAAATTAAGAATTGGACCACTGTAAGAAATTGCTACAATCTACTGTCTCTACCATGAGAAAATAGAGAAAATGTCTCTGGTATAAAAAAATTGCATTAGATGCCGTACCGTTGAGCAAAACCAGAAATCAGGTACCTAAATGATATAAATAAGATCCAAAACTGCTTTTGTAAAGTTTTATATTTATAGGATAAAATAATTTTATCGTTATTGACAGAAGATTGGTGCGAAAGCTAGCTTCGGTTTGTCCAAAGAAACTATGAAACTCTATTTAGATTTTTATTTTCAAATCACAATTTCCATCGCTAAGCCTCTTCGTTCAAAACCGTCTATCCTTTCCATCGGAACCTTTTTCGTTCATTGAGGACACAAGTATTTAATTTCATAAATCTTTAAGCAATCCCTCACTTCTCCTCTGGCAACTTGTTCTCGAAACCATTCATGGCCTCCGACTCTGGCGATTGGTGGACGAGGGCTCCAGAGCGTGGCAGACGGAGCTCGCTCAACTTCAGTCGGCATATCTGCAATAAACCCCTTGTCGGCACATTCGGTGCTGGTGAGAAAAGCGCGCCGCATTTGTGTACTTAACTTGCTGCAAAGCGGCATAAGTGCTAAAGGGTGAGAATTAAGGAGTGGACAAGGGAAGGCGGCAAGAAGAGGCAGAGGATTACACCGGACGTCCCTCACGCACGTGAAATGTTTGTTTGGGGAAAACAGGAAAACTAGAAAGGGGACGAAGGGAAAACCCTGTTGAACGCGCGATTTGCACGCCTGACTCGAAGCCATCACGGCGGCCTTAAAAGGACGAGTCGACACAAATTTCGGCAGTCTTCCTCCCACGCCATTCCTCCACCGCCGCCGCTAACTCTTCATGCCACGGAACGCCGCGCTCTCCGTTGAAATTGCACAGCCAGCACAATGGATCCGTTTACGTCTCGCGGTCACATCCATTTCGAAGTAATGCGAGTTTCAAGGAGGTAGCGTTGGGGAAAGAAAAGGAGATGCCCGTGAAATATTTGACCGAGGCGAGGGAGTGGAAGATGGAAAGCTACTTTGTCCAAATGGGAAAACTTGGAAGCAAGATTATGGTTGCTGAGGAATAGTTGATTGCTGTGAGAGCTTCATCAATGGCCTCTGGCTCAAACACGAGTTGAATCAAAAAACTTCACAAGGAATGGCGGAAACATTCTGAAGGGAAGAGTGATTCCTATGGTTGTCATTCAACGTGGTATTGCCTCATAAACAGTTAATTTGTAAATATGAGGAAAATATTATGCTCCATGCCTCTGTTCACATAACCAAGAATGTTTAAGTAAACACTCTTGGTTATTTTCTGTAATTCACTCTTGCTTATGTGCGGAGAAGTAAACGAAAGCTAAGAAAATATGGCTGGTTTAATGTATGTTGAAACATGACGAATATAATATAAAACAATCCTAGTCTCAATACATAAGCATCATCATTAGGGGAAAAGAGAAACATAATAACATTGGAACTGATGCCAAAATCACGTGTATAATACGAAATTCGGGTTAACCTTCAATTCTTATTCATCAGCTTTTTGCTTTCCTTATAAAAAAGGTACTTATGCACAGCCCGTGTCACCAAGTAAAAGCCGAAACTGTAGATTTTTTTCTTTTCTTATATAAGAGAAAAGTACTAGAAACCTAACCATAGGTAAAGGTAAACCGAGATCATCAGCGTATTTACTACTGGTTCCCTTGGTAAAGTCATGCCCCCGAACTTTAACTTTGTGACAACAATGTGACAAATGATAACATTTGCTAATTGGCAAAGTAACTATGAACAATGGCACTTGCTTATATGCTAAAACAGGGCAAAATATTTTGTTCCCGGCGACATATGTCCCAAATCGGTTTAATCGCTTCAGTTTTCAGCACGTAGTTTCGGCAATCGCTCCGGTCGTGATGAAGATGGGACGCGTGCAACCATGATGAAATAACGACAGGATATTGTTTGCAGAGAATCAATTGTTTGAAATTTGACAACGAGCGGAATATGTATAACATCAATAGTGGCTAAGAATTATAACATCTAATTTTTAGATGCAATTATCATTTCCTAAATACTGTCTGCTTAAATATGCTCATACTAGGATTTCAAATTTAGAATTTTAATTTCGAACTGTCCGTTTACTTACAGGAGAGTGAAAAGCATCAATATGTTGCACTTATTTACATAGAACTGAATAAGAAAAGAGTAATTGAACATTCTGAGTGTATGCTTTATTATGCCTTTACGTTCCCTTAACCTCAAATCGACTTTTCTTGCTTTCTGCAACTTATTACTCAACCTATTGCAGCAAATTTACTCCAAATGCTAATATCTTAGAGAGAATAAAAAAGGCGTATATTTATATAATGTGTGTAAATTCATTTTTAACGCCTATCCTGCCTTTTGCTTCTGTAACCCTGCTACCCGCGATACCGAACTCTCCAGGGTAAAACACATGTAATGTAATGACACATTAAGAATACTTATCAAGTAATGCCAGTCATCCTCACACAAGATGTAGCATTTACGTGCGTCTTACGTTCGTGAGAAAAATGCAGAACATTATGCAGACGAGCAGTCATAAAAAGCGGGATAAAGAGGAACAATGGGCGATAAAAAGAGAAATTTCAACACTCGATGCCATAATCTCCTCGCCTTGGTTTTTCGAATCCGTTACACGCTAGGCGCTTCTCAGCTAATGCTGTACTTCCTAAACAGTTTTTCTCCGTCTTTATGGTTATGATTCTCAAGTTCATTAATTAAGTACATGGCAAAAACTGCAGCACAAAAATTTGTGATCCCTTCTCTCCGGATATAACCCAGACGGTGAGTTCGGAAAAGAAGCGTAGAACAGAGGCCTTCATCCATGTATTACAACGACACGTACCACCGACTCTAATACTGATTGTGAGATTATTTCTGTATTGCGATTTTATAAACATTAACAATTTCATTTGGAATCGTATTGTAAATTTGCCGTTAAATGGTTTTAAAATTTTATTTCTCATTCGAACTTCGAAGGGGTGAAAAATAAATTCGAATACTTCGAACTTATTTTTCACTTGTTGTTCCATTAAACTCTTTTCCAAGTACCATCAATGGCATGCATACCTCCAGTATATAAACCCTAGCTAACATAAAAATAGCTTTGCTAAAACTAGACTCGAAATATGGCTTAAAAACATTTCCGAGTAGTTACCTAAATGAAATAAATAGAAAATGCTATACATGATAATCGATACCCCTTTCTATTGGGTCAAACATTAAAGATAGTTTAAAGAGAGAATAACAAAGAAAAACCAAAAAACGCAGTACAATTAAACACGTAAAACTTACACAAAAATTGAGTAGACGCTTTGAATGAATTCTTCATTACATCCGATTGTCACTGCCATTCCTAGTGCCATTAGAATTGTATTTTATTACACAAGAGATTTCTCAGAAGAAAAGAGTGCAATAAGTTTCTTGCAACAAATGGATATATATCGAGATATTGTGTCTCTTTGATGACGGTCATAATTTTGAATGCGTTTAAGGCTAAAAATATCATTGAAAGTAATAACAACATAATTTATATTTATTTCAATAGTTATAGTCATTCCATTCAAAAGGGTCTTACACTGCAAAATATATTAAGGCATTCCTGTATACTTGTTAAGACGGTAAATTAAAATTCTACAGTCTACACAATTTTTTTTCTGAATGTCTCATAGCAATAGATTGAATACAATACCAGAAAATTAGTATATAAATATGTAATACTAAGAAGGTATTGAGAAAATAATAGGTAATTAGTGGACTTTTTCATTCCTTATCGGAGAATCGAAAAATATTTTATGATAAATGCAGTAGGTGTAGAGTAGAAACATCATCAAAACATATACGTATATGTAAATACATCAATAGCGACGCCCGGTCACGTAACCAGTAACTTGGAAGGCTGTTTTGTTGATTGGACTTCTAACTCTCCTAATTTTCAGAGGGAATTCTTGGATCTATATTCGAAAGGTGTGTTAATTGTAAAATATGATATTTTTTAATATTGATATTATTTTCAAACGTCAAAATGAATATGTTATATCTTTAAAATAGACCATAATTTTACTCCAATAACTCTTATAGATTTCAAGTTATGTTGAGTAAAGTAAATATTAATCATATCTTAGTAACATTATTCCTATTCCGCGTCCACGATTTCGCGTAATAATGTTCGGAAAATATCTAATATATAAATTTTTCTTAAATTTAAATATGAGAAAACTTATTAAATAAGGCATATGTGCATATTTTTATATGAGACGTCTATCTAATGCATATTATAATGGATTAGCAAAAATCATCGCCAACGTTTTATGATCATCCAATTGATCGCTTGAAGCAATCCATGCATTCTTCCAGTCACATACGATTTGGCGGCTTGCTGGGCGTGGTATAACTCGATTCACGGAGAAATGTTGCAAATTTTTAAATTAGTAATTCATGCCGCTACATAACTACAGGGTAATCCACAATTGATAACGAAGTTATTATTTCGGCCGCCTTGAATTTGATGAGAATGCAAAAGCCAGAACTCGGCGCAGTTATCTACGGCACGAGAAACTGTTACATGATGTACCAATTGCCAATAATCGGCTATTTCCTGCTACTAGCAGAATGACTCAATGCCTTGGCGAGGAAAGATATTCGATAGACCGCAGAACATTTTGTTTTACGTCTTAATGGAAATAATATTCTTAGGGAAAAACGCTATCAATGACTATCAAACATTTTATACCATTAAAATTTCCAAAAAAAATAATTTTTTGCGAATTTTTATTCAACAATCTTTATAAAACCGTCTTGATTGGTTGCCAATCTTCGTAATGCAACGATTTCATTCTGAAGAACATTTACTGAGATAACCATCGAAATTGAAATGTAATGCTCCTTGAGTAAGTAATTTATGCTCCCAAATGGCTCTACTAATTCTGCTTTTTGAAATTTAATGACCTTCAATTTTGATGTTAATTATCAGTTAACAATACATTCCTATGCGCGGTCTTTACAAAAGGCATCGACGAGTTACAAAATTATTTATCTTCCGATACATCCTTGATTCTCATCATAAAAGAAAGGTTAAATAGCATGGGAAGATAGAGTTACAAATCGCATGTACAGCAAAGCCTTAACTTCGCAAGTAAATCTACATATGCTAATTTGAATCTGCCTGAATTTTGGAAAAGATGTCGGATAAAACTAATGATTGCAAGGGCTGCGAAAACGATTACAGGTGATGAATAAAACAACATTTTACCAGAAGGCCTATTTTATCCTTCAGGTGGCGACGCTTCAAACCCAAGGACGGGGGCAATCGATTCAAATTATTATTTCTAAATTTTGTGCGTACTGCTAAAATCAATCTTCAACTCATTGTTTCATATAAGTGTACTGTTATGTATAAAATTGAATGTGAATGTATAAAGTAAGCAATTGTTTCCGAATCAACAATTTGGTAATTATTTGAAGTTTCTGATATTAATTTATCTAATTCAATAAACTTCACATAAATTTATTGGAGAAAGGTTCATGTTTGTTAACAGAATTTCCAATAAAATGGGCTATCGAGAGAACTGTAAAATATATACCTAGGTTGAATTCGAAGACCTACCTCGGATTCCCATTTTTGCCCATATTAAACGATTATTCTGAGTAATTTTTTGGCAATAAATGCACAGATTATTATTACGTTAAATTATATCGATAGATAAAAGATTAAACAAAAATTAAACAAAATATGGCAACAATTTATTAAATAATATTCCTTAACTCTCCGATTAGCATAAATGTATTACTGGTAATTAAGATGAGCAAACCTCGAGAATAATCTCACTTCAATGTTTAGGGCATCTTAGCCTTTTAAAAGAGTCTACATAGGTTTAATTTTCTATACCCATTTCCCCACATGGGTGGCCTTAGGGGACAAGTCAAGTAAATTGTCAATTAAAGCAAGATAAGTCAAGTAAAAAACCATTATGCACGATACTTTGTACCTATTTCAGTATCTAAGGGGTGCGTTGAAGCGTTTCCCATTTGAGCAAAAAGCAGATCTTAGTGGTTTCAATATGGCAAGGTAATTTTGGGTCTCTTTAAGAAGATATATCTGATAACGAACATAGTTTTTGAATCGCATTCTTTATTCTCCGAAGTGAAATTTCCCCTGTGACCCTGAATCCTTAAACAAAGATATGAGCACAGCCAAAAAGGCTACTAATCAACTATATTACCATAGTCCCGGGTTCGAATCCCGGTGGGGGCCTACGTGCGAAATGACATAAGCTGTCGAAGCACTTTTAACAATACTACTACTATATTACCATAATATATATTTAGTTGCAGTTAAAAATTAAGCTTCGTTGGCCAAAAATTTCTTAGTAAAGTTAATAGATGTCCGAAGTATCACCGTCCTTCATTGGAAATTGGTATACCGAACGTGAATTTCAGACGTTTAAGCGTATCTCAAAAATAAACAAAACTTTTTTAAAATTAAACAAGCATTATTTTTTTAACTACAAAAAACTTCCACCTAACGCAATAGAGCCGTTCTTAGAACTCTTTAATCTCTCAGAATGTTTAACTGAAATACTTGTATGCTAGAAGTAAAAATGCAATTGTTCACTCTCTTCCTCTTTTTCAACGTAAATACACGGCAATTGAATAGAATCGAGCATCCAACGAAGATCCTCAACCGACGAAAAGATAACATCCGGGAGCCCGAAAATCATCACGACTCCTCCATCTCCCTCCTATTTAGTATTCACGCATAATTCGAATCTAATTTCCAGTAGCGGAATTAGCCTATTATCGGTAGATAGGTTTATCTACGAGGTGATTAATTTATTCGGCGATGAACACATCGGAGAGCCCTTCCGTAATTACTTCCTCTTCTGCCCGCCCCACTCCCCCAACCCCATTTTTCACCTTCCCTTCCCATCTCACGACCTCTGTTCTCTCCCTCCCTTCCTCCAACACCCATCCGTCACCAGGAGGACGTTCTCAGGTGAGTGGGCCCTTCCATCCCATCCCCTGCAGACTGCTTAAACCCTCCTAACCGAAGGGCACAATAGGAAGATCCTCGTCGGGGCAGATACTGGTCTCCCCCCTTCCCTCTCCCTCTTTTTTTCCATCGCTTCCCCACGGATCACCCAAGAAGACGATCAAGAAACCCACACGACATCCACACAACACCAACACAAGCACAAAAGACGCGATCAGTCATCGGCAGAGCTCGCCTGGCCCCCTGTCGGGAGAAGTGTCACTCTCTTCTGTATGGTATGCATGGGGTCAAAAGCCACGCCTCCCGACTCCCTTAAGCTCATCATCCGAACATTCAAACCTCCCTACCTCCGCCACCCCCTCTACCAACCATCTAAGCTAACCACCTCTCTAACCATTCCTCTCCTCACCCTATTCCGCGGAGGTTCTCCGCAGACCCTCTTTTGGTCCCTTTTTGCCTTCGGTTCCACTCCCATTCTCTCCTCACCTCTTCTGCCAACTTATTCAGGCTGCACTCTACAGTCCACACTCCCATTACTGAATGTATTTTCATTCAACGCTTTGCCTCCTCGACCGCGCATAATCTTATAATAACCTCTCACGCAGCCATTTAGACGTGGGAATGAGTGCATAAGGGGGGATGTGGAGGAATTATGCTCAGGATCTATAGGGACAGTTGCGATATTTCTCGTTCCATAAATACTGCCTTAATGGACAGATATGGGACATTGATTTTTATTGCGGATATGTTTACGTTGCTGCTGAGGGAGCCTGCTTGATTGCTCCTGTACCTTAACGTATATCTTAGACGGTTGACGAGGATAGTTTGACGCGTATGCATAAGAAACCAATATGTTGTAAGAATCAAGGTGAAGTAAGCATCCAAAGTTTCCGAATATAGATGAATATTAACTATTATGTATTACTCGCGTTCACATTATGTGAAAGCAATACTTCGTCGCTTCCACCAAAATGCAAGATATAAAATGAACAGAACCCGTCTAACCGAATAAATTAACTTTCCTCAATCAGTATATTGAAATAAATACGTACCATTACCTTATTTCCAATCATAATATTCAAACGGACGCAAAACGATTCGCTGCGGACAGGATTCGAACCTGCGCGGGCGTTGCCCATTGAATTTCAAGTCCAACTCCTTAACCACTCGGACACCACAGCTCTTACTAATTAGTACTAGTGCAAGTTATCTCAAAACAATAACAGACCACCATATCTAATATAAATCTTAAAAATGCCGTAGTAATGTTAAAAGTGCTACTTACCACTAAGGTAATTGCGCACGTGAGAGCTCCCATCCACCCACGGGGATCGAACTTGTTACCGCTTTCACCAAAGTCGAACGCGCTCCCCACATGGATAATCGGGAGCTGTTAAAATATCATAAGTACCTCCGACGATATAAATTGGTACTCCAAGTGTTGAAATATCAATGGAATGCATAAATTAGATATATCCCTTCGAACTCTTTTGCCATTACAATTTAAAATAACCAACGCTATTAAAATTACAGCTATAGAATCTAAAAAGAACGAGACGATGAAGAGATTTAAGAAATCAAACAATTTTAAGTTTGCTGCATCAGATAATCATTACGGTTCACACAATTTTTATCCTGTCTTCATAGAATCAAGTTTTTAGATGTTGAAAGCTTAGGAATGGTGATTTGTAATATTAGAGCTAAATCTGTTTGATCAATCGCGGTCAATTTAGCTCGGCATACGAAACAGCAACCTTCAATGTTTGGCTTAAGATTCTACAAGATTGGCCAATGTGATTTTCTCTGAAATCAAACAACAACTATTGAGATGACTTAACAAACAATTCTTCTCCTTTTTCGTAGAGAAATCTATTTGATATTAATTCTAATGTATGAATTCTGAATCTTCACAATAAGTAATTGTGAATTTTATCAAATATTTGGCATAAATCTGTTATCTGAAAAAAGTCTTCCTTCCAAAATATTCTCCCCAAATCCATACTAACAGAAGATAAATGTTTAATGACATTGCGGCTTCTACAATAATTTATCTTTCTAATACTAAAAAATCGGCCTCTCAGGATATGAATCGCCTTATTCTCGCTTCCAAATGATGCTCGTCTGCAAGAGCTGAAACCGAAAACTACCTGTCTTTCTTTCGAAAGAAAGCTGTTGGAAAGCGTGCATGTACGCATTCTTAACACCGCCAGCTTCTTTGCTTGGGTGGTCTGTGTCACGGGGATGGAGAAAAATGATCGTTGACAATTCCACAGAGACATTGTCCATGACTCATCGCATTTACTCTCTGAACGCTCAAACTCTTCTTCCGTCGGTACTACTTCATAGGCTGATTGAACTGAGCCGCTAGGGCTCTAAATAGTAGGCAGAAAAGGAATACACGTGCGGCTCACCTTATATGATTGTGGCATTATGCAACATCCGAACTAGATACGCTGGAAATAAGCATATCGACTCCGTAGGCCGAACGGTGGAGGACTTAATACAGAGGTATGTCATCCCGAGGTAGTTAAGGAAACGAATTTATTTATTCATTCCCTTGTAGAAAGAAATCTGAATGCGCGACCTGCGTTTCAGAGCTTAACTTCAGCATCAGGCATCGAAAAAAGAAAAGATGAAAAATAATCCCTGGTGCCTGATGATGGAAGCAATCTCTGAAACCTCGGTCGCGCTTTCTCATTCCTTTTCTGAGGTAGTGAATTAATAAAAAGCTTTCCTATAATCAATTGATATCAAGGTTTCTGGAATAAGCTCGTCGCCATTCTAATAGTATGTAGCGGCAGTTTCTCAGTATATTGGAACCATTATGACATACAAGAGTTCCAGCATACATTTTATAAAATATCAACATTTGCAAGGAATAAACTTTACATTGATAAAATAAATGTTTATTAACTATAAAAATAAACTAAAAATTTTAATGAATTTATTTTTGTACGGTTCTTTACCAAGAATTATTCTCTAGCAGGCTTCAAATATATTCCGCTAACCCAAGACATTGATTTTTATTGCTCCTCTATGATATTTAAAACTTGCGATCCAACGACAGACCATAAATATATTTATAGACGTAATTCAATTTTTCTAAGAATATTTTTCATAGAACGAACTCATATTCAATCAATATCTACGTTAAAAAAGTACAACAATTATGAAATATAAGTGAATTAAAACATTAGGCAAAGGATTCTCCAGCGCACATTTATCAACTAGGGAATAGTAATTTCAATACATTTAAGTACATATCCCATATTTCAATACTTGAAGGAGTGGTTTAAGTTTAAAACATACCAAATCTATCGGTTTATGCGTCAGAAGATATTTGTTTATTCTTATACTTTTAGAGGGAATATCTGTTCAGTGAGTCCAAAAATAAAATATTCTGCAGAAGGAAAGTCATTTAGCATTCAACACTTGAACGTTAAAGGCTTCCATGCTGTATTAAATAGCTTCTAGCTATAAAACCGTCAGTGTATCAAAGTAAAAAAAATGAGCAAACTTCACGTGAATAAGAGTCATTACTTCATATTTGGGGTGGTCAGATAATCAAAATTAAGTAAACCTACATTTTGCAAAAGTAAACCATAAATAACGGAATTGATATTTTAACATCGACGTTACTGTATAGGGAATAAGATAAATTTATCTGCGAGACTTTATGAGTATTCACATATGTATACCCATAGTTATTTTTTTCCCTAATTTCTTCTAAATGCTCATAGCAATTATATATTTAGCGATTCACTTCGTCTTGTCTTTAAAATGTATTCTAAGCTATTTCTCTAACTGTAACTTGTTCGAGTCATTCATCTCATTATACCAACCGTGTCGCTTACAGGAACAACGATAGGAAAAGGACAACGAAGAAGGAAACGTTGCTCTTGGATTCATCCACCGAAGAATTGTTTGCAGTGATGCAACCATAATATCTTTGACTAAACCTCTCCTGATGTTTTCAAATCACAGACGGACATGTGACGAATTCAGAAAACTCATCACTCAAATGGTGCTCCCTAAAGTACAGCCATTGGAGCAAGATACAAAGACATTGAAATAACCCTCCGTTAAGAATAATTCCTCGTTAATCATCCGAAACTGTATTTCAACGCACGGATGGCCAATCAAAATGGAATCCCTCTTGATCGCATTTCGTTCGAAGCGTAACGACTGTTTACAGACGACCGAACTGCAAATCCGCTCAGATTTCCATATCCACGCAAATAGACAAAGAAAATAAGGCAGGGGTGTCCCCCTCGTCCGCTTAGGACACTTTTGCACGTCCCATTTGTCAGGATAATTCTCATCGCTATATCCCTCTCTCTTTCTCTTACCATCCCTTCCCCCCCACTCTCTCTCTTCACCCACAATCTTCTCCTCCTTCTCTCTTCAGATCTGATACCACATGGATAAATATTTTTCTCTTTCGTAATCTGATTGACATTTACGTTTCTTGAAGAAGCAGTACGGAGCTTTACTGAGGCATTATTAGCTTTTCGGTTTTGTCTATAAATCTATTCACTTGGAACCCTATTGTATTACACAAGGAAAATATTTCCAAACGAGCGACACTTACTATAAGGGATTTTTCAGCAAACGGAGATTTCATTTCGCTCTTATTTGGACTCCGCAAACAAGCTGTTTGTGCGCTAGCTTTCTATCACTGAAGTCTCGGGGGTCGAGTCCCGGCTAATCGGGTTTTCTTGTTTAGGTTCGTCGTTTGTGCTTATGATAGCCCAAACGATTAAAACGGATACAAGTGGAGGTTCCTATTTCTGTTAAGAATATAAACATAAAGGGATTAGGCTAACGTGTAGGAGGATGGCCCTGCTTGTCCGCGTCCGCGTAATTCAGGAATGATCGAACCAGGAAAGGTGTCAGTTAACATACGTGATGCTCGAATGAGTTGTCTTCTTAGTTAAATGTAGCTGTGTTTATAAATCTAATTGTCTATGTCTATGTTTGTACCCTGCAAGCCGCCTTTTGGCGTGTGGCAGGGGGTGCATGCACCATGACTCTATTTCCTTAATCGATTATTTTCGACTATCGTTCGTAGAAAAAATGAGTTTTTGAATCTATTTGTTCTGGCATCTATTTCTTTGATCTTTCTCGCATTATCGGAACGGCCTATGTAGCATGGTGAACGCATTACGCCTGCTACATCATATCTAAATGTGCTTTCTCTGAATTTATCCAGTAAATTGATCCTTNTATATCAATAGTGCAGTCAAAGAAGAGAAGGCATTGATAGCATAGATGGAGGATAATTGATAATAGAACGAGTTTATGACACCAAAAATAAGTATGAACTTAAGTGAAAAAGAACAGCGAAAAGAGCGGTCCCCCATAGGTAAAAGAATAGGTCACTAAAGGGCAAAGGGATGCAGAAGTCAAGAGCCTAGAGGAGACAAAAAGGGTGGCCCATTGTGTGCGTTAGCGTCCCTTATATATATATCCGCCCCTTCTTTCTCTGCCACGGTAAGCTCAATCCCACCCTAAGTGCCTCATCCCATGCCAATTACCATCCTCCCGAACACTCCAAACACACTCTTAAGTCCCTCCCCTAGGCTTTGGAGCTGTTTTTCAGAGGAAGACGGGAAGGGGATAAAGGAAGGGGCGGATAGAATGGGAGGATCTAGAGGGGGATAAAGGATGGGAGAAGTACCGGGGGCGTCTGCGGCGGCGACAGGGTCGAGACGCATTCTCGGACCAACGTCTTGCTCCTCGATTCGCAACTGTCTGCTTTTGTTCCCTCAACTCGCTCTCTGCCGGTGATCGCGGTGTTCTTTTGGTCATTTGAGACCATCGATTACTCTCGCTTCAGTATGGGGCATCGAACTGGATCCGGATCGGAAACCGAAACAGAACCTAAAACCGAAACAGAACCGAAAACCGAAACAAAAAACCGTTCATTATTCCGTTCCGATTTGTTATCCCTATAGTATCACTTTTCCAACGAGTAAATAGAGGAAACCGTAGTAAATAGGTATGAAAGCAACTTGCGCCTAACTAAAATGACATTTATTGTCCATATTTATCGATTTATATTTATTATATCACAAATTATTATGACCGAAGCACATTTAACACTTTTAACAATAATACTAATTCTACCCAAATTAGTGAGTTCGTTAATGGCTGCCAGGTATCGGCGAGTTTAATACTCAATGGATGCACGGTGCTTCCGGCTGTCGAAAATAATTTGTTCTGAAATCGTATTCATATGCCGTAATTTTTAGCAAATTGTTTTTCTATGTAATTTACCAAATCCTGAAGTACATGTGAACACCGCCAAAAAACACTTCCTTTGGTTAGTATGCAAATATAAGCAATAACTACTTGCTTTTTTTTAATTTTTGAGCTCGCATACATCTAAAAGCATTTTTACATTTCTTTCCAAACATTCATTAAACGAGTCTAAAATGAAAACTTCAATGAAAAAGTCAATGAAAAATGTTTTCAAAGCCAAAAATTCGTTATAAGGTTGATTTGTTAGCCGAGGTAATTCCGAGTAACAAATTTCGGATTGAATACAGGAATTTGCATAATAAAGTACACTATACTATCGGTATTTTCCTTTTCTTGTGTTGCACTTGATCCATAAAGACGATGGATTAGCTTTAACCGAAGTCTTGTTAGTTTTAATATCGCATCAACAAAGACGCTTACTATTATTATCTCATTTAGCAAGATTCCTTAGTTATGCTAAATGATAAGCTGGACTGCTTACCGTGCTTAAAGAATTTAAAATCCTATATAAGCTATCACATATTAAATCTTAAATATTGTTTGTACATGTGTGATATAGCAGCAATTTCTTCGGAGAGCTTAGCCCAGGGAAGTACTCCATCTTTAAAATATTTTTTAATGTTATCAAAAATAATCTTCATATAAAACTAATATTGGAATTTCTGCTCATGCTTCGAACTGAAAAGCTCTCTATGCCATATATGAATTTTAAAGAGTGTGTGTGGTAAGTTCCTCCAATTTCTTCCACCTCGTTTGTTGACTTTCGAACCAAACTGAAAATTTCAATTTCATTCCAAAAAAGTCTAAGAGAGGCACATGCTCGGCGATAAATGTTCCGAGACATGCGTACAAATCAAGAACTCTTTTTGAAACCTCAAAAAGTACGCTGTCAAAAACGTATAAAAATGTACGTAAAAATTTGTGTCATGTCAATAGTAACAAAATGTGAGTCAAAATAAATTACAATGGATAAACTTTTTGCAAACCATAATAATTAGCGAAGCACTTCTCTTAGATGAATCATCGTTTTGTATAAAATACGATTACTCACATACACTATCCTCTTTATCTGAGAGAGCCAAAATAAAAAAACTGGAACATGCATTTACTAGTTTGCGTTCTCTTAAACTGAAACGCTTTGAAAAAGTCTAGAACTAATATGAAGCGCCTCCACGGTAACTATTTATCGATTCGAATGTGTTCAGTAATAAAGTAATGGCTGGGTGCTCCCGGCTGACGTGCGAAAAACCCCGGACCGTGGCGTACGTGCAGCGAATCGATGCAGTGCTCTTGGACCACCAAACGGGAACAAAAGACTAACACACGAGGGCGAGAAATGAACTGGCCCGCAATACAAGAGAGGAGACTACACTAGCTCTCACATTCAATATTTTACTGACGGAAATAACAGTAGGAACAACAGAACATTCCAATTCCGTTCCCCGTGAACTGCGATCTAAATCGCCACCCATTTCCACGACGGACCAGCATTAAGGGAAAAACGATTCCCAGTGAGGATAACATTATCAAATAAAAATGTCGAAATTTAATTCATGACGATGAAACATAAAAAAACAAACACCCAAAATGAATCTGATTCCCAGAGTAACAAACTCTCATTCATACCATTCTCAAAATAGGCAATAACCAATAAAAGTGTTTAAAGGTAATTAGCGATCGATTGAAATTGCACAGGGTTGACCACCAATTCTCACAAGTGGCGAATAGGGTATGGAAGTTTGGCGAATAAATATATATCATTTAATAATTATCCGCAATCAAATGTTACGTTATTTCTTCTTTTATTTTAAATAATTCGAATGAAACAATTTTTGTTCAAACTTTGAAATATTTGTTCGTGCTTTACCAAACTCGTCGTTATCATTTTTGTTATTTTTCAACATATCAACCTGATTTCTGAATTTTGGGATGTTGTGGCTGATTTCACTTCTCTTTCGCCGCGTTTACGGCGAAATGCTATTTGCGGCTATCAATGATTGAATATGAAAAGTGAAACGTTGATTATTATTTTTGTTAAATCAATATTTTTCTTATAATTTTCGGAAGACAATCATGTAAAATGTTTTAGGGAAGAACATTAGTACTAAAAGTGTTATCAAGGTGTTAAAATCCACAAGAAAAGAATCGAATCGACCACATGAATCCTTAGAAAGCATAATTTATCCATCAATTCTTCCGAGACTTTGGATCCCATCTCTATAGGGAATGGAAAACGTTTTGTTCTCTCTTATGAAGAAATTTTGTTGAAACATTGCTGTTCGGACCATACTGCTCTCTAGGCAATTGCTCGCGCGTCGCTTACTTGCGCGAACAATTGCAAATAGTACGTTCTCACTCTTTACTGATAATTATGATCACCTAGGGTGAGGCATACAGTGAAAGTTTCCAGATATTTTTGCTTCATCATTATCTGCTGGTTTCACTTTGAGTAACAGTTCTGTTAAGAGTATATCAATAGTGCAGTCAAAGAAGAGAAGGCATTGATAGCATAGATGGAGGATAATTGATAATAGAACGAGTTTATGACACCAAAAATAAGTATGAACTTAAGTGAAAAAGAACAGCGAAAAGAGCGGTCCCCCATAGGTAAAAGAATAGGTCACTAAAGGGCAAAGGGATGCAGAAGTCAAGAGCCTAGAGGAGACAAAAAGGGTGGCCCATTGTGTGCGTTAGCGTCCCTTATATATATATCCGCCCCTTCTTTCTCTGCCACGGTAAGCTCAATCCCACCCTAAGTGCCTCATCCCATGCCAATTACCATCCTCCCGAACACTCCAAACACACTCTTAAGTCCCTCCCCTAGGCTTTGGAGCTGTTTTTCAGAGGAAGACGGGAAGGGGATAAAGGAAGGGGCGGATAGAATGGGAGGATCTAGAGGGGGATAAAGGATGGGAGAAGTACCGGGGGCGTCTGCGGCGGCGACAGGGTCGAGACGCATTCTCGGACCAACGTCTTGCTCCTCGATTCGCAACTGTCTGCTTTTGTTCCCTCAACTCGCTCTCTGCCGGTGATCGCGGTGTTCTTTTGGTCATTTGAGACCATCGATTACTCTCGCTTCAGTATGGGGCATCGAACTGGATCCGGATCGGAAACCGAAACAGAACCTAAAACCGAAACAGAACCGAAAACCGAAACAAAAAACCGTTCATTATTCCGTTCCGATTTGTTATCCCTATAGTATCACTTTTCCAACGAGTAAATAGAGGAAACCGTAGTAAATAGGTATGAAAGCAACTTGCGCCTAACTAAAATGACATTTATTGTCCATATTTATCGATTTATATTTATTATATCACAAATTATTATGACCGAAGCACATTTAACACTTTTAACAATAATACTAATTCTACCCAAATTAGTGAGTTCGTTAATGGCTGCCAGGTATCGGCGAGTTTAATACTCAATGGATGCACGGTGCTTCCGGCTGTCGAAAATAATTTGTTCTGAAATCGTATTCATATGCCGTAATTTTTAGCAAATTGTTTTTCTATGTAATTTACCAAATCCTGAAGTACATGTGAACACCGCCAAAAAACACTTCCTTTGGTTAGTATGCAAATATAAGCAATAACTACTTGCTTTTTTTTAATTTTTGAGCTCGCATACATCTAAAAGCATTTTTACATTTCTTTCCAAACATTCATTAAACGAGTCTAAAATGAAAACTTCAATGAAAAAGTCAATGAAAAATGTTTTCAAAGCCAAAAATTCGTTATAAGGTTGATTTGTTAGCCGAGGTAATTCCGAGTAACAAATTTCGGATTGAATACAGGAATTTGCATAATAAAGTACACTATACTATCGGTATTTTCCTTTTCTTGTGTTGCACTTGATCCATAAAGACGATGGATTAGCTTTAACCGAAGTCTTGTTAGTTTTAATATCGCATCAACAAAGACGCTTACTATTATTATCTCATTTAGCAAGATTCCTTAGTTATGCTAAATGATAAGCTGGACTGCTTACCGTGCTTAAAGAATTTAAAATCCTATATAAGCTATCACATATTAAATCTTAAATATTGTTTGTACATGTGTGATATAGCAGCAATTTCTTCGGAGAGCTTAGCCCAGGGAAGTACTCCATCTTTAAAATATTTTTTAATGTTATCAAAAATAATCTTCATATAAAACTAATATTGGAATTTCTGCTCATGCTTCGAACTGAAAAGCTCTCTATGCCATATATGAATTTTAAAGAGTGTGTGTGGTAAGTTCCTCAATATTCATAATAAATTAAATACTCTAGAAATATTACTGTAATAAAAACCACTCACAGGGATCATAATGCTTATTAATGCTCGGAGCAAAGATAACCTGTCAGAACCGGTTCGACGCTGGTTGCCGGAGAGAAACCGGCAATAAACAAAATTATGTGTATTCGTTGAACCGGAGCCAAAACCGAAAAGAAAATAAGTAAGGTTGATGACCTATTGTAAAAAGACAATATTTTTTTAATTTCTTCTTGTATTTACCTGCCTTGACAAACTTACAGTTGCATTAACATTTTACGTTAATATTAAACATAAGTAAAACTATTGCCGTAATTGTGAAACAATAGCTCTACGTGAACAGTTTTTGATTATGAGCAAATTCCGATAGAAAATATTGACGAAATAATAGTACTTCTCTTTTCCATGTTCCGTGCGACCCCCAGCCTTTTAGTTAACGCATAGGCTTTCGGAGTATTTATACCAATTATCTTCAACCCAAGGCGAAAATTTACGACACATCCGTTTAAGCGCATAAACAGTCTTCCTCTGACCTGCACCTTTTTCTCCACTCCTTGTTTTATCTCTCTTCTACCTCCACCTTGGAGAAAGTAAGAATCGACAGGGCATTTTCCCGGAAAATGGAGCTCCTTCCCCCGCCATGCCTTATGTTATTCCTTCTCTGTCTCTGGTTTCCTCTCCCTCCTTCAGCTCCCTTCCAACCCATTCGGATGTAGACAAATGGGTGCCCCCTTCGCCCTCTCGGGGGAGCATGCCTCAACTAACCCCTATTATGGGTTCGCGTAATCGAGTTGTTGGGAGGGATCGCCCCGGAAAATTAATAAAGAGGAAATCGCTGCTCCCCAAGCACTTTCAGGGTTCGGTGGGGGAGAGATATGGGAGTGGGAGAGAGATGGATGGCCAAAGGGAGAAGAATGGAGAGAGGGCTTGAAATAGGGAGAGGTTGAAAGCTACGCTACTCTCTCTGCTTTATCCTCAAGGGTTAAGTTACTTTCTCAACCTGCGGCCGAGTGGGAATATTTACACAAAAGTCGTAACCCGCGTTTAAAACCGCGCGAAATGCGTGATAGCCTCCTGAAATATTCTGTTCAGTACCGGAAGATCGATTGCTTGCGATCTGCAGCAGGAAAACGAGAGCATTTGCATGTACAGCCTATGAATATCGCAATTATAATAAATAAATATAACTATGTCAGAAATTAGGGAGAATGGTTAGGTAAAAGTCACGATGAAAGCAGGGGATTGGACCGTAATATTTTTCGTAGCGNAAATTATTATGACCATCACTTATTTGATATTACAAATTTTATCCTGAAATTAAATTTAACCTAATGTAGTTGAAAAAAACTAAACAAAAGAATAACAATTTCGAAGGATTGAATATCAGTAGAGCGATATAAACTGGTTTGATGTTACTACACGAGGCGAAACCAGAACTGAATCGAAATTTGTTTTTCAATTAACCGGAGCGAAACCGAAACGAAAAATATTAACTTTTGATGCTCTGCCCCAGAGGATGAAAAAATCTCCTTCGGACTATGGGGTTCGAATCCAATTCGGTCGGCCGCTCGATGTCCCTGGGAAAAAGGGCGCCGTCTGGCGCTAATATGTGAGACTACGTCATTAGTGACGTTGCTAGGGATCCGGACCAAATGTGTGATACTCCAGCTGATGTAAGATGCTCACAACAGCGTTGGATAGTTCTAAAATTGTATGATGCGGAGGAGAGCGGAGATAGTAATATCGTCGTGCTTTTACAGCTTTATTTCCGAGGGTTCCACATGTTTGTAAGTTGACAATATATATATGCGCCGAATTCATGCGCTACTAGCTCCTTCCTTCTTTGGATATTTCGATAGTAGGATTAATGATTTTCACTGGGCTGCATTTTGACCGGATATAAAACGGTCTTTCATTCCCTTTCGAGTTCACACGTAAGTGTACCTTATGTCTGAAGTAAAAGATAATCTGATTTGCTCTGAAATAAATGTTCTTTGGCAATATCTGCTGGCAATCATAAATAACATAAAAAAGAACAACATGTACAATTCTCCAGGGGAAACACTGAAGTTTTCATTGAGTAATTTACTATGAAATTGTGCAGTTAAAGTTTATTATTAGAATTAAACGCTTAATTAACAAAAGTCTGAGCAGATAATTTTACTAGAAAGAACGCAGTATTAGGTAAATCAGAAATTTTCGACTTCGCCATCAATTATTCTTTTCTGATAATTCCCAACATAAATCCTTATTATCTGACTCTGAATTTCACAAACAAGCACTCTGAATATCACTAAGTCAGTATCAGTTTGGATGACAGGACAGCAAGAACAGTTTCTGATTATCCTTTTATCCAAACGAAGGCAACCCCTACAAAAGACCTTCAGGGGTTCTAATTTCACGTGTTTTTTGTTTTCATTATTTTTATGTATTATTCTGACAATTCTGTCAGAATGTGTTTTCTGTAGCGAAATAAATACGTTAATAATTATCTTCAAGGATCTTACCACTTTCTTTGAGACCAAACACAATTCTAATCTTATTTATATGAAAGGTTAATATGTGTTAATTGTTAATTATGTGTTATATGTTAATTGTTAAGGTTATCTGGGTTAATATGTACTATCATAAACCATTAAATTATACTACTTTGCTAATTTCGAAACAAAATCTGTAATTACTCAACAACTAAACGATCGGTGACCTTCGCTTGATCACGAGAAATTCCCACCATCCGAGTTAAAGATTTATGTAAACCAACTTCAATATAACGTTATTGCTTTTGGGGCACGAATTTTCAAGCTTCGTGGCGAGGTTAATGAGGTCATCATTCTTCAAACGTCGGGCAGATTCATACATAATGCATTTCATCCCCAGCAAAATATTCCAGATCGCTCATTTATAGGAAGTCAAAATGTACCGTTTTTTTCAGCGAGCATCCTCCAAAATCACGAACGCTCATAAAATAAATAAATCGTTCATTCCCCGCTCAAAAAACACCGTACGTCCTCATAACTCCAACACAGCTCTCCGAGCGAGAGCAATTTTTAAATGAATGTTTATGATCAAACGTCCATTGTGCCCTGGTCCGTCGTCTCCCTAATACATCACCGAATATTCATGCCCTGCTCTTCACTCATCTTTCACGAAGTCTCTTTTGTTACCACGCGATATTATATTTGACGCGTATTCGACCTGCGCCCTCGAGATTGATAAATCTGAAGCGAAAAAGCTCTTCCGCAAAAAAGAGCGCTGTTATCGTTGTCCTCCGTCGATCCCACCGTCAAGTCATGGATGCCCATCGATCACCGAGGTCGTCACATTTGAAAGCGTTCCTCTCCACAGCGCTCTATGGACGCTTAATCGTTTTCCCATTCACGGAGCGGTGAGTCCTCCGTCAAATTCTCAACCGCGGAGTCCATCGAGGGATTCGACGCTCACCCACTCGATCTCCGAGGAAGCTCTTTGTGTGGCAGACATCGGCATTCGAGACAGCGCAGACGGGGCACCGGCCAATGAATAAGCACAATCCTACCATGCGCCATCGAGTTAACGCTCTGCCGCCGTGCTTCTTCCCCTTCATTCTTCCTCGTTGCGCGGAAATTTAAATAGTCATTGTGGCCGATGTTCCTATCATTCATTCTAATCAGTCGATGCGATTCCCGCTGTCGATTGAATCGGGACTGCCGAAAGCTTGGGCGAGCTCCGGGGAAATTGATCTACCGGACTTGGAAGAAACAATGGCGCTTAAGAGGGTGAAGGTGAATTCAACGCATGACCACGTTCCACTCATGGGAAAACTAAATCTTTCTCACGAACCTTTCCACTGAGTTTCTTACTACGTGCAAGATATTATTAAATTCAAATTATCAATCAATTAAATTTAATAAAATGGAAAGGAATGAGAGTTTATATGTTAAACATAAAACTTTCCGGGATGCTTAATTANTTTTGCGTCCTGTAGCATCTGAGTGACGCTCACTGATTTTCTTCGAAGTCATCCGAGAACTATACATTAAAACATCTTTCCCTACAAAATGCAAAAATCAAAATAGAGTTTGATGAAATACGAGGGCCGTACATTGGTTCTGTGTAAGAAAGTAATCATTTAAATAATTACTTTGAAGACTTATCACCTTCCATAGTATTTTCAAACTTTATCATCGATGTCATTTCCGGAAATTGATGGTAGTTTCCCTCGACTAAATAGATAACGAACTAAATTATTTACTACCTTTCATGGCAGAATAGATACTTGAGTCACGTTAAATGAACCCTGTTCATACTAATTAGTATGCACAAAAAGTAAGTTTGAAAACTAACTGCAATGTACGTACAAAAATATTGCTGATGTACAGCGTTTAACACGTAAACGTATTGCATAGTGATCGAACCTTAGAAATGTTACGTACATATTTTCATTTACTTGATAATATCTAGAGGCAAATCAATCATTACACCTATTTTTAAGCTTTCAAACATTTTAATATAATATTTTACCATGGAAAAGCCAAACTTACACAGAATATTTTACATAATCGAATAGCCTTTCTGCACTGATATACCTAATTCATGGAGTGATCGTAAAGTTTGCAACCTAATACATTGAAGATATATTAATGGAAATAGTTCCAATCAGTTTTCAATTTGATTTATAATGTTTTTCACGAACATCATAAAATTTGCCTCTGAGAGAAATGCACGACTAATAAATCAATATTGTAGAGTAGGACCGTTATTTTGTCGATGTCCTTTCCTTTTTTGTTCGTATTCTAATTATATGCAAGAATAATTACATTTACTAATCAGTTGTAACTTTCAGCTCAATAATCCAAATTTATATTTCAACAAATGAGTATTGAATATAGCCTTGAACATAGTTCCTTCTACACCTTTTCTATCTTTGGGTGGCAAGAAAATAACTGCAGGTTCTTAGTTTACGGAGCTGCGACTCTATTAGAAAGGAAATTTTTAATTACAATTTTTTCTAATTTTCTTCATTTAGATAAAGAAATGAACCATGCAATCCTACAATAAAATTCGTAATACCAAAAATCATGAATATATCGGCGAAAATTAAAGCTAAAAGCTCTCAAAATTTGCAATAGATAGCGCACTCGACAAATTCGTGTCATTTTATAAAGTATTGTGGCGTGTGGCAGGGGGTGCATGCACCGAAAGGCTGCTTGAAGGGTACACACATGGACATATTGCGCGGCCGCTCAAACACGTAGCTTAGGGAGAACCCTGTTCTTGAGTATTCTTTTGATATCACTTGTTTATCCCTGAAATTTGACTATTGAAATACTTAAAATAAATTAAATACTCTAGAAATATTACTGTAATAAAAACCACTCACAGGGATCATAATGCTTATTAATGCTCGGAGCAAAGATAACCTGTCAGAACCGGTTCGACGCTGGTTGCCGGAGAGAAACCGGCAATAAACAAAATTATGTATATTCGTTGAACCGGAGCCAAAACCGAAAAGAAAATAAGTAAGGTTGATGACCTATTGTAAAAAGACAATATTTTTTTAATTTCTTCTTGTATTTACCTGCCTTGACAAACTTACAGTTGCATTAACATTTTACGTTAATATTAAACATAAGTAAAACTATTGCCGTAATTGTGAAACAATAGCTCTACGTGAACAGTTTTTGATTATGAGCAAATTCCGATAGAAAATATTGACGAAATAATAGTACTTCTCTTTTCCATGTTCCGTGCGACCCCCAGCCTTTTAGTTAACGCATAGGCTTTCGGAGTATTTATACCAATTATCTTCAACCCAAGGCGAAAATTTACGACACATCCGTTTAAGCGCATAAACAGTCTTCCTCTGACCTGCACCTTTTTTTCCACTCCTTGTTTTATCTCTCTTCTACCTCCACCTTGGAGAAAGTAAGAATCGACAGGGCATTTTCCCGGAAAATGGAGCTCCTTCCCCCGCCATGCCTTATGTTATTCCTTCTCTGTCTCTGGTTTCCTCTCCCTCCTTCAGCTCCCTTCCAACCCATTCGGATGTAGACAAATGGGTGCCCCCTTCGCCCTCTCGGGGGAGCATGCCTCAACTAACCCCTATTATGGGTTCGCGTAATCGAGTTGTTGGGAGGGATCGCCCCGGAAAATTAATAAAGAGGAAATCGCTGCTCCCCAAGCACTTTCAGGGTTCGGTGGGGGAGAGATATGGGAGTGGGAGAGAGATGGATGGCCAAAGGGAGAAGAATGGAGAGAGGGCTTGAAATAGGGAGAGGTTGAAAGCTACGCTACTCTCTCTGCTTTATCCTCAAGGGTTAAGTTACTTTCTCAACCTGCGGCCGAGTGGGAATATTTACACAAAAGTCGTAACCCGCGTTTAAAACCGCGCGAAATGCGTGATAGCCTCCTGAAGTATTCTGTTCAGTACCGGAAGATCGATTGCTTGCGATCTGCAGCCGGAAAACGAGAGCATTTGCATGTACAGCCTATGAATATCGCAATTATAATAAATAAATATAACTATGTCAGAAATTAGGGAGAATGGTTAGGTAAAAGTCACGTTGAAAGCAGGGGATTGGTCCGTAATATTTTTCGTAGCGTTCTTCGCTATGGTTCGCCGAAAATTCAAATTTTGGTTATGCTCCGTCTACTAAATCGAACCGATATTTTCTCTCCGGCGAATAAAACATCTTACCATCCCAAAAGCTATATTATTACGTGTAGCGTTTTTCAATTGAATGAGATTTAATCAAATTTTATAATTTAAATTGCGATATTAAATAAAATTGTTATCAAAATATTACTTAAGGTGAATTTAT
>KZ308992.1:238620-251899 GCA_000376725.2 Ladona fulva
ATTACTCCTCTTTATCTGAGAGAGCCAAAATAAAAAAAAACTGGAACATGCATTTACTAGTTTGCGTTCTCTTAAACTGAAACGCTTTGAAAAAGTCTAGAACTAATATGAAGCGCCTCCACGGTAACTATTTATCGATTCGAATGTGTTCAGTAATAAAGTAATGGCTGGGTGCTCCCGGCTGACGTGCGAAAAACCCCGGACCGTGGCGTACGTGCAGCGAATCGATGCAGTGCTCTTGGACCACCAAACGGGAACAAAAGACTAACACACGAGGGCGAGAAATGAACTGGCCCGCAATACAAGAGAGGAGACTACACTAGCTCTCACATTCAATATTTTACTGACGGAAATAACAGTAGGAACAACAGAACATTCCAATTCCGTTCCCCGTGAACTGCGATCTAAATCGCCACCCATTTCCACGACGGACCAGCATTAAGGGAAAAACGATTCCCAGTGAGGATAACATTATCAAATAAAAATGTCGAAATTTAATTCATGACGATGAAACATAAAAAAACAAACACCCAAAATGAATCTGATTCCCAGAGTAACAAACTCTCATTCATACCATTCTCAAAATAGGCAATAACCAATAAAAGTGTTTAAAGGTAATTAGCGATCGATTGAAATTGCACAGGGTTGACCACCAATTCTCACAAGTGGCGAATAGGGTATGGAAGTTTGGCGAATAAATATATATCATTTAATAATTATCCGCAATCAAATGTTACGTTATTTCTTCTTTTATTTTAAATAATTCGAATGAAACAATTTTTGTTCAAACTTTGAAATATTTGTTCGTGCTTTACCAAACTCGTCGTTATCATTTTTGTTATTTTTCAACATATCAACCTGATTTCTGAATTTTGGGATGTTGTGGCTGATTTCACTTCTCTTTCGCCGCGTTTACGGCGAAATGCTATTTGCGGCTATCAATGATTGAATATGAAAAGTGAAACGTTGATTATTATTTTTGTTAAATCAATATTTTTCTTATAATTTTCGGAAGACAATCATGTAAAATGTTTTAGGGAAGAACATTAGTACTAAAAGTGTTATCAAGGTGTTAAAATCCACAAGAAAAGAATCGAATCGACCACATGAATCCTTAGAAAGCATAATTTATCCATCAATTCTTCCGAGACTTTGGATCCCATCTCTATAGGGAATGGAAAACGTTTTGTTCTCTCTTATGAAGAAATTTTGTTGAAACATTGCTGTTCGGACCATACTGCTCTCTAGGCAATTGCTCGCGCGTCGCTTACTTGCGCGAACAATTGCAAATAGTACGTTCTCACTCTTTACTGATAATTATGATCACCTAGGGTGAGGCATACAGTGAAAGTTTCCAGATATTTTTGCTTCATCATTATCTGCTGGTTTCACTTTGAGTAACAGTTCTGTTAAGAGTATATCAATAGTGCAGTCAAAGAAGAGAAGGCATTGATAGCATAGATGGAGGATAATTGATAATAGAACGAGTTTATGACACCAAAAATAAGTATGAACTTAAGTGAAAAAGAACAGCGAAAAGAGCGGTCCCCCATAGGTAAAAGAATAGGTCACTAAAGGGCAAAGGGATGCAGAAGTCAAGAGCCTAGAGGAGACAAAAAGGGTGGCCCATTGTGTGCGTTAGCGTCCCTTATATATATATCCGCCCCTTCTTTCTCTGCCACGGTAAGCTCAATCCCACCCTAAGTGCCTCATCCCATGCCAATTACCATCCTCCCGAACACTCCAAACACACTCTTAAGTCCCTCCCCTAGGCTTTGGAGCTGTTTTTCAGAGGAAGACGGGAAGGGGATAAAGGAAGGGGCGGATAGAATGGGAGGATCTAGAGGGGGATAAAGGATGGGAGAAGTACCGGGGGCGTCTGCGGCGGCGACAGGGTCGAGACGCATTCTCGGACCAACGTCTTGCTCCTCGATTCGCAACTGTCTGCTTTTGTTCCCTCAACTCGCTCTCTGCCGGTGATCGCGGTGTTCTTTTGGTCATTTGAGACCATCGATTACTCTCGCTTCAGTATGGGGCATCGAACTGGATCCGGATCGGAAACCGAAACAGAGCCTAAAACCGAAACAGAACCGAAAACCGAAACAAAAAACCGTTCATTATTCCGTTCCGATTTGTTATCCCTATAGTATCACTTTTCCAACGAGTAAATAGAGGAAACCGTAGTAAATAGGTATGAAAGCAACTTGCGCCTAACTAAAATGACATTTATTGTCCATATTTATCGATTTATATTTATTATATCACAAATTATTATGACCATCACTTATTTGATATTACAAATTTTATCCTGAAATTAAATTTAACCTAATGTAGTTGAAAAAAACTAAACAAAAGAATAACAATTTCGAAGGATTGAATATCAGTAGAGCGATATAAACTGGTTTGATGTTACTACACGAGGCGAAACCAGAACTGAATCGAAATTTGTTTTTCAATTAACCGGAGCGAAACCGAAACGAAAAATATTAACTTTTGATGCTCTGCCCCAGAGGATGAAAAAATCTCCTTCGGACTATGGGGTTCGAATCCAATTCGGTCGGCCGCTCGATGTCCCTGGGAAAAAGGGCGCCGTCTGGCGCTAATATGTGAGACTACGTCATTAGTGACGTTGCTAGGGATCCGGACCAAATGTGTGATACTCCAGCTGATGTAAGATGCTCACAACAGCGTTGGATAGTTCTAAAATTGTATGATGCGGAGGAGAGCGGAGATAGTAATATCGTCGTGCTTTTACAGCTTTATTTCCGAGGGTTCCACATGTTTGTAAGTTGACAATATATATATGCGCCGAATTCATGCGCTACTAGCTCCTTCCTTCTTTGGATATTTCGATAGTAGGATTAATGATTTTCACTGGGCTGCATTTTGACCGGATATAAAACGGTCTTTCATTCCCTTTCGAGTTCACACGTAAGTGTACCTTATGTCTGAAGTAAAAGATAATCTGATTTGCTCTGAAATAAATGTTCTTTGGCAATATCTGCTGGCAATCATAAATAACATAAAAAAGAACAACATGTACAATTCTCCAGGGGAAACACTGAAGTTTTCATTGAGTAATTTACTATGAAATTGTGCAGTTAAAGTTTATTATTAGAATTAAACGCTTAATTAACAAAAGTCTGAGCAGATAATTTTACTAGAAAGAACGCAGTATTAGGTAAATCAGAAATTTTCGACTTCGCCATCAATTATTCTTTTCTGATAATTCCCAACATAAATCCTTATTATCTGACTCTGAATTTCACAAACAAGCACTCTGAATATCACTAAGTCAGTATCAGTTTGGATGACAGGACAGCAAGAACAGTTTCTGATTATCCTTTTATCCAAACGAAGGCAACCCCTACAAAAGACCTTCAGGGGTTCTAATTTCACGTGTTTTTTGTTTTCATTATTTTTATGTATTATTCTGACAATTCTGTCAGAATGTGTTTTCTGTAGCGAAATAAATACGTTAATAATTATCTTCAAGGATCTTACCACTTTCTTTGAGACCAAACACAATTCTAATCTTATTTATATGAAAGGTTAATATGTGTTAATTGTTAATTATGTGTTATATGTTAATTGTTAAGGTTATCTGGGTTAATATGTACTATCATAAACCATTAAATTATACTACTTTGCTAATTTCGAAACAAAATCTGTAATTACTCAACAACTAAACGATCGGTGACCTTCGCTTGATCACGAGAAATTCCCACCATCCGAGTTAAAGATTTATGTAAACCAACTTCAATATAACGTTATTGCTTTTGGGGCACGAATTTTCAAGCTTCGTGGCGAGGTTAATGAGGTCATCATTCTTCAAACGTCGGGCAGATTCATACATAATGCATTTCATCCCCAGCAAAATATTCCAGATCGCTCATTTATAGGAAGTCAAAATGTACCGTTTTTTTCAGCGAGCATCCTCCAAAATCACGAACGCTCATAAAATAAATAAATCGTTCATTCCCCGCTCAAAAAACACCGTACGTCCTCATAACTCCAACACAGCTCTCCGAGCGAGAGCAATTTTTAAATGAATGTTTATGATCAAACGTCCATTGTGCCCTGGTCCGTCGTCTCCCTAATACATCACCGAATATTCATGCCCTGCTCTTCACTCATCTTTCACGAAGTCTCTTTTGTTACCACGCGATATTATATTTGACGCGTATTCGACCTGCGCCCTCGAGATTGATAAATCTGAAGCGAAAAAGCTCTTCCGCAAAAAAGAGCGCTGTTATCGTTGTCCTCCGTCGATCCCACCGTCAAGTCATGGATGCCCATCGATCACCGAGGTCGTCACATTTGAAAGCGTTCCTCTCCACAGCGCTCTATGGACGCTTAATCGTTTTCCCATTCACGGAGCGGTGAGTCCTCCGTCAAATTCTCAACCGCGGAGTCCATCGAGGGATTCGACGCTCACCCACTCGATCTCCGAGGAAGCTCTTTGTGTGGCAGACATCGGCATTCGAGACAGCGCAGACGGGGCACCGGCCAATGAATAAGCACAATCCTACCATGCGCCATCGAGTTAACGCTCTGCCGCCGTGCTTCTTCCCCTTCATTCTTCCTCGTTGCGCGGAAATTTAAATAGTCATTGTGGCCGATGTTCCTATCATTCATTCTAATCAGTCGATGCGATTCCCGCTGTCGATTGAATCGGGACTGCCGAAAGCTTGGGCGAGCTCCGGGGAAATTGATCTACCGGACTTGGAAGAAACAATGGCGCTTAAGAGGGTGAAGGTGAATTCAACGCATGACCACGTTCCACTCATGGGAAAACTAAATCTTTCTCACGAACCTTTCCACTGAGTTTCTTACTACGTGCAAGATATTATTAAATTCAAATTATCAATCAATTAAATTTAATAAAATGGAAAGGAATGAGAGTTTATATGTTAAACATAAAACTTTCCGGGATGCTTAATTATAATCATTATTACTAAAAAGGAATGCGGCAGACTTCATTAAGCTGGGAATATCTTAAGACCGGTGTTGTGCAGTCTTTTTGGTCAGAGGTCCCTATTTGAAATTTCACCAAACGTGGGTCAATGAGGACCCCTTACATTAAATTACCATTCTATCGCACGTTTCTGGTTTTTCGCACAAATATTTTCTGCCTATTGCTCCGCAAAAAACACCTGCGCCTAAGCAAATATACTAATATACTAATAATAGAATAAAAAATTACCAACTCAAACAAAGTAAAAGCCAATTAGCAAAGCAATAAAGTTCTGCACCAGTAAAAACAAGGATGATTTTAATGAACAGTTGTACAATGATTTCGATATGTTACGCATATCACATCTTGGGATACAAATTTCTAGGATCTAACTACATTTCCAACCTTTAGAAGATTCGCCGGTTTAAACCCTTTAGCGGGCCACAATCTGATCCCCAGACCTTGTATTGGACACCCAGCCATAGACAATTCCATAAGTGAAGGTGGTTTAGGACCGGGTCTCGTGATAGTAGCCGGCTAGTCGAGATTCATGCATAACTTCTTAGAAAATAGATCTCCATATAAGACACCCGACGTTTGTAGAATTATAATAAAACGGAAAAGAAAATTTCATCCGTTTATCCCTTTGTTTTTTCTTGGTGTACGACGCTTAGTGCATATTTATTCCCAAAATCCCTTCCCTTGTTTTAGAGTAATTTTGTTTCCATTTCGACTTAAGAAACTAATTTTCATTATATCTTAACTGGTTAGCAATGCTAGTCAAATTTTTCTAATGCTATAACTCTGATTTATCAGTTTCTTGCTGTCCATGATCATTTATAGACCTAGCAAATCTCGCAAAACGAGACGATATACAGACCAGTGAATGAGAAGACTCAGTGTATTTTTCAACCTATTATTCACCCTAATTGGAATCATCTCTCTTTCTAGGCCAAATAAATCTTAATCAAAGTCATATTCTATTCGAAAATTCAAATTTGCCCGTTTATTTTCATTTTCGATAATAACAATGGAAGTTAAATAATTAAATCAGAATCAGAAATCACATGAAATCTTAAATAGACTTAATAGAGATTTCTCTCTTTTCTACGGTGCAAAACCTCTCATTTAAGGACATTAACGATAAAAGAGGATCAGGAACTCTCTATCTGCGGGGATCAATCTCCATTAGCCTTCGGCGCTGGAGATGATGGTCTCNAGTCGTAACCCGCGTTTAAAACCGCGCGAAATGCGTGATAGCCTCCTGAAGTATTCTGTTCAGTACCGGAAGATCGATTGCTTGCGATCTGCAGCCGGAAAACGAGAGCATTTGCATGTACAGCCTATGAATATCGCAATTATAATAAATAAATATAACTATGTCAGAAATTAGGGAGAATGGTTAGGTAAAAGTCACGTTGAAAGCAGGGGATTGGTCCGTAATATTTTTCGTAGCGTTCTTCGCTATGGTTCGCCGAAAATTCAAATTTTGGTTATGCTCCGTCTACTAAATCGAACCGATATTTTCTCTCCGGCGAATAAAACATCTTACCATCCCAAAAGCTATATATTATTACGTGTAGCGTTTTTCAATTGAATGAGATTTAATCAAATTTTATAATTTAAATTGCGATATTAAATAAAATTGTTATCAAAATATTACTTAAGGTGAATTTATGCGTAAAGGATTCATTCTAGTTAGTATTAAGTCACAGTTAAAAACATTAAGCATAGCTTCATCTATTCACACTTAATTAAAATGGCTCTCTGTGAAATTAATACGGAACGGAATAAATAATTGTTTCGGTATCGGTTCGGGCTCAAGAATTTCAATTTTCCGATTCATGCGAAGATAAGCGCTTTTTCGGCTTCGGTTCGGTTCCGTTTCGACGCCATACGAGGAAGTAAAAATTTACTGAAATTATTAACTCCTCTCTAATGTTGTATCATTTTCAGGAACTCCTATATAATATACTTAAGCATTGTACTGGTAACTGAAAATCCAGTTTGGAATGTACCCGCAATGATAACTTAAATTAATACTATCCAAGGGTTCCCGGATAGCCAAGTGGGCAACGCGTTCGACTACGGCGAAAGCGGTCCCGAGTTCGATTCCCGGTGGGGGCCCACGAGCGAAATGACCAAAGCATTCGAAGCACATTTAACACTTTTAACAATAATACTAATTCTACCCAAATTAGTGAGTTCGTTAATGGCTGCCAGGTATCGGCGAGTTTAATACTCAATGGATGCACGGTGCTTCCGGCTGTCGAAAATAATTTGTTCTGAAATCGTATTCATATGCCGTAATTTTTAGCAAATTGTTTTTCTATGTAATTTACCAAATCCTGAAGTACATGTGAACACCGCCAAAAAACACTTTCTTTGGTTAGTATGCAAATATAAGCAATAACTACTTGCTTTTTGTCATTTTTGAGCTCGCATACATCTAAAAGCATTTTTACATTTCTTTCCAAACATTCATTAAACGAGTCTAAAATGAAAACTTCAATGAAAAAGTCAATGAAAAATGTTTTCAAAGCCAAAAATTCGTTATAAGGTTGATTTGTTAGCCGAGGTAATTCCGAGTAACAAATTTCGGATTGAATACAGGAATTTGCATAATAAAGTACACTATACTATCGGTATTTTCCTTTTCTTGTGTTGCACTTGATCCATAAAGACGATGGATTAGCTTTAACCGAAGTCTTGTTAGTTTTAATATCGCATCAACAAAGACGCTTACTATTATTATCTCATTTAGCAAGATTCCTTAGTTATGCTAAATGATAAGCTGGACTGCTTACCGTGCTTAAAGAATTTAAAATCCTATATAAGCTATCACATATTAAATCTTAAATATTGTTTGTACATGTGTGATATAGCAGCAATTTCTTCGGAGAGCTTAGCCCAGGGAAGTACTCCATCTTTAAAATATTTTTTAATGTTATCAAAAATAATCTTCATATAAAACTAATATTGGAATTTCTGCTCATGCTTCGAACTGAAAAGCTATCTATGCCATATATGAATTTTAAAGAGAGTGTGTGGTAAGTTCCTCCAATTTCTTCCACCTCGTTTGTTGACTTTCGAACCAAACTGAAAATTTCAATTTCATTCCAAAAAAGTCTAAGAGAGGCACATGCTCGGCGATAAATGTTCCGAGACATGCGTACAAATCAAGAACTCTTTTTGAAACCTCAAAAAGTACGCTGTCAAAAACGTATAAAAATTTACGTAAAATTTGTGTCATGTCAATAGTAACAAAATGTGAGTCAAAATAAATTACAATGGATAAACTTTTTGCAAACCATAATAATTAGCGAAGCACTTCTCTTAGATGAATCATCGTTTTGTATAAAATACGATTACTCACATACACTATCCTCTTTATCTGAGAGAGCCAAAATAAAAAAACTGGAACATGCATTTACTAGTTTGCGTTCTCTTAAACTGAAACGCTTTGAAAAAGTCTAGAACTAATATGAAGCGCCTCCACGGTAACTATTTATCGATTCGAATGTGTTCAGTAATAAAGTAATGGCTGGGTGCTCCCGGCTGACGTGCGAAAAACCCCGGACCGTGGCGTACGTGCAGCGAATCGATGCAGTGCTCTTGGACCACCAAACGGGAACAAAAGACTAACACACGAGGGCGAGAAATGAACTGGCCCGCAATACAAGAGAGGAGACTACACTAGCTCTCACATTCAATATTTTACTGACGGAAATAACAGTAGGAACAACAGAACATTCCAATTCCGTTCCCCGTGAACTGCGATCTAAATCGCCACCCATTTCCACGACGGACCAGCATTAAGGGAAAAACGATTCCCAGTGAGGATAACATTATCAAATAAAAATGTCGAAATTTAATTCATGACGATGAAACATAAAAAAACAAACACCCAAAATGAATCTGATTCCCAGAGTAACAAACTCTCATTCATACCATTCTCAAAATAGGCAATAACCAATAAAAGTGTTTAAAGGTAATTAGCGATCGATTGAAATTGCACAGGGTTGACCACCAATTCTCACAAGTGGCGAATAGGGTATGGAAGTTTGGCGAATAAATATATATCATTTAATAATTATCCGCAATCAAATGTTACGTTATTTCTTCTTTTATTTTAAATAATTCGAATGAAACAATTTTTGTTCAAACTTTGAAATATTTGTTCGTGCTTTACCAAACTCGTCGTTATCATTTTTGTTATTTTTCAACATATCAACCTGATTTCTGAATTTTGGGATGTTGTGGCTGATTTCACTTCTCTTTCGCCGCGTTTACGGCGAAATGCTATTTGCGGCTATCAATGATTGAATATGAAAAGTGAAACGTTGATTATTATTTTTGTTAAATCAATATTTTTCTTATAATTTTCGGAAGACAATCATGTAAAATGTTTTAGGGAAGAACATTAGTACTAAAAGTGTTATCAAGGTGTTAAAATCCACAAGAAAAGAATCGAATCGACCACATGAATCCTTAGAAAGCATAATTTATCCATCAATTCTTCCGAGACTTTGGATCCCATCTCTATAGGGAATGGAAAACGTTTTGTTCTCTCTTATGAAGAAATTTTGTTGAAACATTGCTGTTCGGACCATACTGCTCTCTAGGCAATTGCTCGCGCGTCGCTTACTTGCGCGAACAATTGCAAATAGTACGTTCTCACTCTTTACTGATAATTATGATCACCTAGGGTGAGGCATACAGTGAAAGTTTCCAGATATTTTTGCTTCATCATTATCTGCTGGTTTCACTTTGAGTAACAGTTCTGTTAAGAGTATATCAATAGTGCAGTCAAAGAAGAGAAGGCATTGATAGCATAGATGGAGGATAATTGATAATAGAACGAGTTTATGACACCAAAAATAAGTATGAACTTAAGTGAAAAAGAACAGCGAAAAGAGCGGTCCCCCATAGGTAAAAGAATAGGTCACTAAAGGGCAAAGGGATGCAGAAGTCAAGAGCCTAGAGGAGACAAAAAGGGTGGCCCATTGTGTGCGTTAGCGTCCCTTATATATATATCCGCCCCTTCTTTCTCTGCCACGGTAAGCTCAATCCCACCCTAAGTGCCTCATCCCATGCCAATTACCATCCTCCCGAACACTCCAAACACACTCTTAAGTCCCTCCCCTAGGCTTTGGAGCTGTTTTTCAGAGGAAGACGGGAAGGGGATAAAGGAAGGGGCGGATAGAATGGGAGGATCTAGAGGGGGATAAAGGATGGGAGAAGTACCGGGGGCGTCTGCGGCGGCGACAGGGTCGAGACGCATTCTCGGACCAACGTCTTGCTCCTCGATTCGCAACTGTCTGCTTTTGTTCCCTCAACTCGCTCTCTGCCGGTGATCGCGGTGTTCTTTTGGTCATTTGAGACCATCGATTACTCTCGCTTCAGTATGGGGCATCGAACTGGATCCGGATCGGAAACCGAAACAGAACCTAAAACCGAAACAGAACCGAAAACCGAAACAAAAAACCGTTCATTATTCCGTTCCGATTTGTTATCCCTATAGTATCACTTTTCCAACGAGTAAATAGAGGAAACCGTAGTAAATAGGTATGAAAGCAACTTGCGCCTAACTAAAATGACATTTATTGTCCATATTTATCGATTTATATTTATTATATCACAAATTATTATGACCATCACTTATTTGATATTACAAATTTTATCCTGAAATTAAATTTAACCTAATGTAGTTGAAAAAAACTAAACAAAAGAATAACAATTTCGAAGGATTGAATATCAGTAGAGCGATATAAACTGGTTTGATGTTACTACACGAGGCGAAACCAGAACTGAATCGAAATTTGTTTTTCAATTAACCGGAGCGAAACCGAAACGAAAAATATTAACTTTTGATGCTCTGCCCCAGAGGATGAAAAAATCTCCTTCGGACTATGGGGTTCGAATCCAATTCGGTCGGCCGCTCGATGTCCCTGGGAAAAAGGGCGCCGTCTGGCGCTAATATGTGAGACTACGTCATTAGTGACGTTGCTAGGGATCCGGACCAAATGTGTGATACTCCAGCTGATGTAAGATGCTCACAACAGCGTTGGATAGTTCTAAAATTGTATGATGCGGAGGAGAGCGGAGATAGTAATATCGTCGTGCTTTTACAGCTTTATTTCCGAGGGTTCCACATGTTTGTAAGTTGACAATATATATATGCGCCGAATTCATGCGCTACTAGCTCCTTCCTTCTTTGGATATTTCGATAGTAGGATTAATGATTTTCACTGGGCTGCATTTTGACCGGATATAAAACGGTCTTTCATTCCCTTTCGAGTTCACACGTAAGTGTACCTTATGTCTGAAGTAAAAGATAATCTGATTTGCTCTGAAATAAATGTTCTTTGGCAATATCTGCTGGCAATCATAAATAACATAAAAAAGAACAACATGTACAATTCTCCAGGGGAAACACTGAAGTTTTCATTGAGTAATTTACTATGAAATTGTGCAGTTAAAGTTTATTATTAGAATTAAACGCTTAATTAACAAAAGTCTGAGCAGATAATTTTACTAGAAAGAACGCAGTATTAGGTAAATCAGAAATTTTCGACTTCGCCATCAATTATTCTTTTCTGATAATTCCCAACATAAATCCTTATTATCTGACTCTGAATTTCACAAACAAGCACTCTGAATATCACTAAGTCAGTATCAGTTTGGATGACAGGACAGCAAGAACAGTTTCTGATTATCCTTTTATCCAAACGAAGGCAACCCCTACAAAAGACCTTCAGGGGTTCTAATTTCACGTGTTTTTTGTTTTCATTATTTTTATGTATTATTCTGACAATTCTGTCAGAATGTGTTTTCTGTAGCGAAATAAATACGTTAATAATTATCTTCAAGGATCTTACCACTTTCTTTGAGACCAAACACAATTCTAATCTTATTTATATGAAAGGTTAATATGTGTTAATTGTTAATTATGTGTTATATGTTAATTGTTAAGGTTATCTGGGTTAATATGTACTATCATAAACCATTAAATTATACTACTTTGCTAATTTCGAAACAAAATCTGTAATTACTCAACAACTAAACGATCGGTGACCTTCGCTTGATCACGAGAAATTCCCACCATCCGAGTTAAAGATTTATGTAAACCAACTTCAATATAACGTTATTGCTTTTGGGGCACGAATTTTCAAGCTTCGTGGCGAGGTTAATGAGGTCATCATTCTTCAAACGTCGGGCAGATTCATACATAATGCATTTCATCCCCAGCAAAATATTCCAGATCGCTCATTTATAGGAAGTCAAAATGTACCGTTTTTTTCAGCGAGCATCCTCCAAAATCACGAACGCTCATAAAATAAATAAATCGTTCATTCCCCGCTCAAAAAACACCGTACGTCCTCATAACTCCAACACAGCTCTCCGAGCGAGAGCAATTTTTAAATGAATGTTTATGATCAAACGTCCATTGTGCCCTGGTCCGTCGTCTCCCTAATACATCACCGAATATTCATGCCCTGCTCTTCACTCATCTTTCACGAAGTCTCTTTTGTTACCACGCGATATTATATTTGACGCGTATTCGACCTGCGCCCTCGAGATTGATAAATCTGAAGCGAAAAAGCTCTTCCGCAAAAAAGAGCGCTGTTATCGTTGTCCTCCGTCGATCCCACCGTCAGGTCATGGATGCCCATCGATCACCGAGGTCGTCACATTTGAAAGCGTTCCTCTCCACAGCGCTCTATGGACGCTTAATCGTTTTCCCATTCACGGAGCGGTGAGTCCTCCGTCAAATTCTCAACCGCGGAGTCCATCGAGGGATTCGACGCTCACCCACTCGATCTCCGAGGAAGCTCTTTGTGTGGCAGACATCGGCATTCGAGACAGCGCAGACGGGGCACCGGCCAATGAATAAGCACAATCCTACCATGCGCCATCGAGTTAACGCTCTGCCGCCGTGCTTCTTCCCCTTCATTCTTCCTCGTTGCGCGGAAATTTAAATAGTCATTGTGGCCGATGTTCCTATCATTCATTCTAATCAGTCGATGCGATTCCCGCTGTCGATTGAATCGGGACTGCCGAAAGCTTGGGCGAGCTCCGGGGAAATTGATCTACCGGACTTGGAAGAAACAATGGCGCTTAAGAGGGTGAAGGTGAATTCAACGCATGACCACGTTCCACTCATGGGAAAACTAAATCTTTCTCACGAACCTTTCCACTGAGTTTCTTACTACGTGCAAGATATTATTAAATTCAAATTATCAATCAATTAAATTTAATAAAATGGAAAGGAATGAGAGTTTATATGTTAAACATAAAACTTTCCGGGATGCTTAATTA
>KZ308992.1:252343-294404 GCA_000376725.2 Ladona fulva
TAATAACAATGGAAGTTAAATAATTAAATCAGAATCAGAAATCACATGAAATCTTAAATAGACTTAATAGAGATTTCTCTCTCTTCTACGGTGCAAAATCTCTCATTTAAGGACATTAACGATAAAAGAGGATCAGGAACTCTCTATCTGCGGGGATCAATCTCCATTAGCCTTCGGCGCTGGAGATGATGGTCTCCCCCACTCAATAGGTCTAGATAGAATCAGCCAGTAAACTGAGACTACGAGACATTAACTGATTACTATTGTCATCTATTTGACGTTAATTAGAAATAAAACCCGTAAAATATATATGAAATACAGTAATCCTAAGAGAGTAAAACATAGAGTGGTCTTTATGACACTTTCACAAATCACTTTTACTCTGATGGAAACTTTCAGCATTATGCGAAAAAGTTCTACTTTCCTCTGTTGTTAGTTAGTAACATAGGGCCTTTGAGTAGCAAGGTACCGTTAAAAAATCTAATTCTAATATCAACTAAAAAGGCATAATTGGCAATATCTACATGTTGATTCAAATTACAATGATCTTCGAATAGTGGCAGAGTATTCCAAAATTTCAGCTAACAAATAACACCCTAAGATCTTGAACAAATATTTGACCGATACATTTATTTGTTATTGGTACAAAAGGAAAGGTATCCCTTCGATGGCCAAAATAAAATTTATATAGATATTTTTATATAAAAAAGCATTTATTTTATATTAAATGATCTCATAATGGCTACCTATATTTAAAAAGAAAAGCAATAATAGACTCCATGAAGGGTAGCTGAAGAATCCTGAGTAAAAGAGATTATAGCTGATACGCTTCACCCTTTAATCTGATCTCGTTTGTTCTTCAGATAAGACGTGATGTAATAATGATGACTCTGTAATTTATTCAGTAATAAAACCTGGACTAAGAACAAAGGAATACTAGATTTCATTTAGCACGCGCTTGAGTAATCATAGCTTCAGCCCTCCGGCAGCTACTGACGTTTGTTTACACAATCAACCGGCAAAATAATAAAAAGCGAGAAATATACCACGAAATAAAAGGGACGCCGAGCGAGTTCATCCGCGGTAGAAATAACCGTGACAAGCCCTTTTTCCCCGTATTTTTTTCTCGCCGAAACTTTTCGCCCACATTCGCAGCGTCGGAGGGAGCGCGCGCTAACATCCATTAAACGGGCCTTTCATTTCTTATTCCCTCACATTAAAGGGCAATCCGGGGAGCGAAATATTCCGTGTAACATCCACGAAACAAAATAACCCTCCCCCTCATAACCTCTCCCCATCCTCCTTCAACACTTCCAGCAACCCTCCCTCGCGTTAACTCCCATCATTCTAATTGGATCTAGTTCCCTGTGATATATATATCGCGCATATATATATGTACGTGTGTTGTGACGCGTGAGATGTTTACGGTCCCCAAGAAAGATAGCAGTAGAGAGAGAGATGGCACGGATTGTTGCGGCTGATTTAAAAGGCACTTCGTCACTATCGCGCTCCTCCCCCAACCAACAGCTTTCGATTTCACGGCTCGATCACAGCGACAAAAGAAGATCGTGGGGCGTAGGGTGTTTCCCCTAATTCCAATTCGACTCCCTCGGCTCCGTCACCCTTCAACCCGACAACCCTATGCCCGGAACGGCCAGGTCCCGCACCATCCTAATCCCTTCGCATCCCCGCTCCACGACAATCTGTGGGGCTCACGGCACAACGCTAATTCCCCCAAGAGAACGCCCCACGTACAGGACCGGCCCTGTCCGCCCACTCTTACCTAACTCTCCCACCGTTGTAAACCCCAGTTTCTCCGAACGGAATAAAACCCCCGATTCCCCGGGCCAATCTCCAATCATCTCACTACCTTTCTCTGCCCCTATCCTCTCCCGCAGGGCCAGACTATCTTTCTTATTATCCCAAATCCTCTCTCGGTTTGAATCCAAATTCCCCATCTCTACTTTTTCCCTAACTCTCACGTTCTCAGCTCCTTCCATCCTCCTACAACTATCATATTACTCGCCACCCTCACTCTCGCTTCCAACTTATTCCCACAGCTCCCTCACACGATCATCCCCGAGCCATTCCTCACTTTATCCTTTCTCTACCAGGACTACCAGCTACTATTGCGCGCTGGTTGTCTAAAGCTTTTATCTGTTCCCTTAAATCCCCGCTTTCGCTCCTCCTTTCTCATTTTTACTCCATACTCACTACTTAGAGAGCTGTCTATGGAGTAATCAGTTCAGAGGCCAGTTCAAGCCTTGCATAATAAGCTACGAATAACTAGTGAGAAGGAATGAGGCTTTCTAGGCAAGACTGAGGTAGAATACAATAAGGTACAAGAATGAGGTAGTTATTCAATGCTTCCCTAGCTCAACCAGAACGCTAAAAGCGGAAAACATCCTAATGAGAGTTGCACAATTAATTTACGTACACACAATTAATTTACGTAGCATTCAATGATGAGAAACCTAAGTAAATGCGTATGTCATAGCTCAGCAGAATTCCTATATCACAGCCGTGAACAAGACTAAATCAAAGATACCTTTCTTTAACGTTCATTTATTTTAACTGTACAAAAGACGAATGAAAAATATTCTGCTCATCAAGATATAATGGTAGGAATACCTACAAAACAAATAGATACAAAAGATGCTCTTATTTTGTTGCTCTTAACAACCACAATTTAAACATAAAAAAGCTGAATATACGAATCACATTTATGAAATAGCAGTGAGGATTATTTACGAGCTAAACATCTCATTTTTACCAAATTTTGCTTCGATGACTTCAATGTGGTGGTACAAGTGACCAGTTAACACGTCCGATAGGGAACCTACAATTGCATTTTAGACATGTTTTGACAGTATGGAAGTCGATTCAAAGAATTCTGTTCACGACAAAAAAATCTAATCGTAGATACTCAAGTCATGTCGAAAAAATCATTTAATCTACACCAATTCTAAGCAGTTCTAAGATGAGGTGGAGTTAATTATAATAATCAACCTGCTTTATTACGAAATAAATGTCAAAATTGTCTACAAAATCGGTCATTATAAATAGAGCCGAAATATTCTACATTTGTTTCATTACCTGAGCCTCTATATTCGTAACCGAGCCTCCATGTAACCGCTGCCTTTAGTTTAATATATTTCTGCGTGTTTTTGTCATCCACCCCATGTGTCAATTCCTTGTTATACAAATTCAAAATGAGTGCTTCGAATTATATAATTTTGTATCTGTATTACGAAAAATTTTTAAGAAACCATATTTTTGGATGTTGCTAAATAGCTAGCAGCATTTGTACACTTTGGGTCGAAAGGAATATCTTGACATTTCGAAATTCTCAGAAGGCTTTGGAGCAGAACTACTGGAAGTTAGAAAACGACCTATTACGTATTTTTAGCAATCTTATCTCACCTTCGCTACCTCTCTTTTTCATCTTATCTCTCCCATCTACTCACGTTTTTGTTTCCCTTCCTATCCCTCACTGCCCTTTTTCCGCCGTATCTCTTCTTGGGCGTTTTCCTTCTCCGAACTTTTTTCTGCTACCGTAGAATATCACCTATTTTCCATCTGTTTAAGGTAAAATTATCCCACTTTCTATTTACTATTATCCTATCAGCAACTTAATTCCATCATGAATTGAGAGGTTTAATTTCTTCTCATTTCCTCGTTTTTGTGCTGTCGTAAAATATTTTACTAAGTTCCGGATCTATTCATACCGTAAATTGTAGAAATTTAATATTTCTAGTAATACTACTCTTATTCCTCTTCCTAAACGCAATTTTTACTCACTATTGGAATTTTCCTTAAATATTTAGGGTTTATGTAACGTAGAATACAATCGAATACATTTTGCCTTATCCTTCATCATTAAGATCATTGTAAAGTAATAAACCAATTAAATTGTTCCACAAATTTTAAACATCTTAATTCTTTACGTTTTTGAAATATTAACCCTTTTGCATAATTTGGGTACACTGTTTCTCACAAATATGTATTAGCTGAGCATTCTAACTCTTAGTAGTTGAGTTCCAGACCCCTTATGTGTATCAAAAATATGTTGTTACCTCGAAAACTAAGGTACCTAAGTCATCCAAAACATTTATATTTTTGGTCTAAGTTCATTTGGGTTACTTTTCGCATACGGATAAATATCCGCGGCGAGCGGAAAATTTTCATACACAACTTGGATATATGCAAATACAGTATATGCGGCGATGACATCAAAATCGAGTTTCTAGAATTCAAAATTCAAGTTACTCAGAGCTTTCTCCCATTCACCGATATGTTGCTAACATCAGCACTATTGTTGGTAAACAAAAGATCACAACATTTTCAAAGAGGTACGTTTCTAACATTTCAAATTTGATCATCGTTTACAGTATCACGGAGTTGGAGGTTAATTTCTTTTCCGCGTAAGGATTGAGTCCAATCACATTCAAAAGGTGAATGAAAATTTCACTATGCAATCTCAATCCTCCTCTTCTGAAGTCATTCATCTTCTTCCTCTTTGAATGCCTCCTTTAGATCTTCCTATTATCTTTCTTTCCTCTCCTTTTCTTCCATCCATCTCCCCTCCTTCTTGTCCTCCCCATTCAGCGCCCCCGCTTTTTCATCCTCCGTCCATCTTTCACCCGTCAATGCCTCAGAATCTCTCCAATTCTCTTACACTGAGCAATCAATCCACTCTCATCCTGTTTGCAATCCTCTCGTTCCAATCGCCTTTATGCATTCCAAAGCCTTCTTTCCAATGCATCCGTTCCTCGATCGACACCTCTTCGTCTCGCGATGAGTTCATAACCGCTGACGGGTCACTTAGGAAGCGATAACATAAACAAACCGCATTCCACATGTTTCGGTTTCATTTATTCGCGCCTCCTTTCTCGGGGATGTCTCTAATAAGGTTGGAACCTTTCAGAATACAGTCATATATAATGACCGAGGAGTAAGGAGTTCTAAAGGAACTTCCATTACATTGTGTGGTGTCTAGGACAATTCGCCACCTCGCTTTCGCAGCAGCTACTTCGCCACGAGAATTACCATTTCGTCGATGAATTCAGTCCCATATGAAATGATGTGGGAATTCACGCGCATTTTGGTCTTCTACCTTCCTTCATCCCAACCCACCACAAACCAAACCCTCAACGACCCAACCTAACTTTAACTAAAGAATAACCCCTACTGTTCCGTTTGGAAAGAAACGCCACATTCACGGTATCATAGGCATTAATCTAATTTATTCTACATCATGTCTATAGAATATCAAAAAAGCCATACGTTTAACTGAAAGGAAAAACCCATAATATCTTATGTGTAATATTTTAATTTTTTTAAATTCTGACAAAATTTCGGCCCGTAAACGAACCTAGTGTTGCCATGTAGCTAATTTACTGATTGTCTTATACAATGCTCCATACTGAAATGTAATAATTAAAAAGGAAAATATCAAGCTTTGGTTTAAATCAACCTTAACAGTGGGAAAACTATTTCGATTCTCTGCTAAGAGAGTGCTATACCAACGATTTTCGGTGAATTATTTTTATTATATACACAGCTAAGAATGTTATCTGCTGTTTGCTGAGTCTTTTTATGAAATAATTTTGCTCATTGGAAGTGGAAACTCCCCTGCTCAAAGTTTACGAATGCATAGGCACACAATATCTCGAAAAGTTTAAAATAGGACATGTACACGATTTTCTCACGTTCTTCGAAAGATATTTTTATTACTTGAGTAACTTATCATTTGAAATTGTCTTGGTCATTCTGTAGCAGTAATTTCAACGTTAACCAAAGAGTAGGCCAGGTTTTCAAAGCTTTATCCTTGGTCAAATACTGCTATAAGCAGTACTGAGAGAAAAATAAAAGTAAGGATGAGCTATCTAGTCTAAACACCATTTAATATTTGCAACAATAACCATTAAAGGTTTAAAAACACTCCGTAAGCCGTCTTTCGGCAAGCGGAACTCGCGCTCAGAGACAAACGGAAAACTCCGAATTACCGATTTCTGGGAAGCCCAATGATCATTTCGGAAGCAAGGCTTCCATCCTCGGGGAGTCTCCACAAAGGAAGTGTTCCTGTTTAGATAAATGAGATCCGGTTTAGATAAATGATAACGGTCAGTTTTTCATCTTATTTGTCCCGATTTGAATGAAAATCTCCGATTCAGAAAATACGGGAGATTCGAAGATTCAAAGGAGAAAGGCTGAAGAGGCTGTGAAATGGCTGAAATTAAATGACTCGGAGAGACTGCGAATACACCGAAGAAGTGTAAAAAGCCCATGAAATTGGAACAAACGAAATTTTAAAGCTATAAGCCCCGGTTTTCTCCTGGTTTCACCCTTCAAATTTTCACGGTTTTTCCATATAAAAATATGGTATCTCCTTAACTTTACACCTGATAATATCCTAATTAATTTTTTAAATCGGAACCCAAATTTCAGGAACTTCATAAATACAACTTCATGAAAACAAATAAAATCATTAACATATTAATAGGCTAGCGAGTTTTCTCACAATACTAAATGCAAAATTTAGTAAGTAACAAAATTGTACGTGATAGCTGTTGTCAATTAACTGCTTGCTCATAAATGCAGATTAAAATATGAATACTTGGCTCGCAATGAGGTAGCATTTCATCAAAGTTTTAAGGGTTCAACGAGAAGGAAATAAGAGAGTTGTGTAAGTTACACTCAACGACATGGTCGATATAACAGTCCTTCCTGATGACATAGTTCGGGAATAGTTGAGGGATACAAGTTAAAAATACACTCTCAGAATTATCGGCTACTGAGTTCTCTTCATGGCTCACTTCCAAGAGATTATTTAGGAAACTCCGCCAGCCATTAAGCGGTGGAGTTGACGGCCGGCTTTCGTTATGGAATGTTTGAATTAATTGGATTTTGAGCTCACAAGTAAGGATCGGTAAATAAAATTATTTACTACGTGAAATGAATTTCAAAATAACGTCGTAAATGATATTTAATGGGTAAAACGATAAATATATCCTCGCTAGTTGAAGTTAATCGTTCTACGAATTTATGTAGCTGTGGTTGGTCCAAATTTATTCTACAAATTCCCTCTTCGTCACACGCAGAAATATTTGCATATTTAAAATTTATGATGATACTATTTCTTGCACAGAATCAGACGGAAATAATTCTATCATAAATGCAACGGACGAGTATAAAGGAAAAAAACTAATACAACTTCAAAAAGGTTAATTGCCCGTAGTCAGAATCATCTTAAGATTATTATGATCATAATTTTGACATATAATGGTGAATCGCGTAAATTCAAATGTCATTTTTACAGTTCTTTACGATCGGAAAGTCAAGAAATAACAATAAAACGTATATAAACAGTAAATTATTTCGTCACATTCACGGATTTGATACATCTACCAAAAATGCCCTCGTAACGTTTGAAGGAAATACACCCAAACACAGGAATACTTTGAAGAATAATTATAACAATGCCAGTAACAAAGGTATCGGCTGAAAGATACTTTTTAAAGTTAAAGTTAATGAAGAGTTACTTATGATCGAATATTTCCCGAGAGAGGCTGAAAGGGCTATGTGTTTTGCCAGTCTAACATCAGGAAGTTGATAAAATGGACAAATCAAAATCTATTGACAAAGTCGCGCGTATTAAAGTTAGCAAAATTAATCTTTAATGGCAGTGGTTTTATTATTTCTCTTCAAAGTTGACTAAAATTTAAAATATAGTTTGAAATATATCTTATATTTTATTTTATTTAAAAAATTATACTAGCACGATATGAAAAACTGCAATTAATATTGCAATATTTTGTTAAGTCGGGCTACCCCGCAACTCTCTCGGTCCGATCTTAAGTGCAGCTCTGCAAATACACATCTTAAGGAACGTTGCAGTGCTACTGATATCTGAAGTAACCACTCATCGAGATATGTCTAACATTGATCGTTTCGTTTGTTCATAAGAGGTATAAAATGCTTTGCTATTTTCACTGTATTCTTATCAATTTAAAACGCTGCAATAAATTTAAAAGAACTCTAATCTACATCCAAAATGTATTTGAGTTGGAATTATTCCCGCGTTTGTTCCTACTGCTCCAACGCTTAGGTAATGGAATTCGGAATTTCTGCGGTATTCCAGCTTTTCCACGAGTGAAAATAGAGAGGATATTTAAGTTGGGCAAGCAGACATGGATACAGTTGAAAAAGGATAGTTTATCGTAACTAGAGAAACGAGAAACATCGGCAGGTATTACCCTGTGCGGCTGTTATCTTCCATAGATCTTCACATTCCGTTTGAGCCGCTCACTCAAATCCGAGATCTGCCAACTTGCGGTTGCGGGGCAATTCATTCTCGCCATTGAAAGAGATCTTTATGGCATGGGTAAATAGCCGTTTCCGAGAAACCATGTGTGCCGATGAACGCTTTCGACTGCGGTTTTCCGCAAATCGACGCAAAATGCTTGCGCTCGAAAGGGGAATTCCAGCAAGGTCAAAGCATATCACGATTGGTTTTAGAGCGCAGGAATTGATGAAATCTCGCAAGTAATGGAAGCGCCAGCTGGATTTCTCCGCTCGTTTCCTCATACCGAAAATATCTATCCAAAAGCTTCTATTCATCTATTGAGGATACTATTGGTTTCCAGTATGCTGTAACGGTTGAAACTCAACAAAACCGTTCCTCCAGGTAATCCCTTTTTAGCATATTAGAAGCATTCAAATATACTTTACATGATAACGTAATCTTATAATAAAGATATCTATTTATGTCCAGCTACGTAAATCGGGAATTCTTTTTCTTCCAAACAATATAATACGAGGCGTTCCTTATTAAGATGCACCATCTGTATAGCGATGGACTTGGTCGTGAAACATGAAAGTACTAAAACAACTTTTCTCCGAAAGCTTAGTGTCTAACTACCAGCTAAGACATATTACCCAATAGAGTTGAATTAATCTTTCGGACAACACCATCAGTAAACGTGGACCACTCAGGAGTCACCTCAGACCATGTCCATGTTTATTGAAGGCGTCTCTTAATTTGCTTAACGATATTCTTTGATGGTGGATTTAAATCGCTTTAAGTTGACGAATCTTTAAGATTATTACCTTACGCAATACCCCGCTTTTCACATTTCAGGTGGAGAGTAGTGGGAAGAATAAGGGGGGAGTGGGATAAAACATAGTCTAAGATCCCTAATCTATGTTAGATGCATGAGAAGACGAGAACAAGCAACTCTTTATCAGATTTTGGGGATTAGAATCGCGCTTGTTGGACTTACATGAGAAGATGTGTCTTCGTTTGAATTCGTCCTAAAATATGATCAATCAAAAAAAAGCAAACGTAGCTCTAAATTCCTTAACCAATAAAAATAACGACAGATAGGACGAATTGCGGACGATAACGATGAATTGGTTCCATATTCTCATATAATTTACTTTCCGTTCTCCTACTTAATGCAGCTTTATATCAATTGTTACGTAAACTTAGCGTGACTTTTGTTACTTCTCAGAAATCATTGGTCTCCGTTCAAATACAAGAATGCTTTTGACAGTGATTTACCGTTTCCGATCTTTACGATTTTTAACTTCAGTTGAACTGATGTATCAGGTGACGGGGCGTTACTGTTTCGATCACTGCGTTTCAGTTACTTATAAACAGCATTTGGAGGAAAGAATTCACGGAAAAGATATTCAAGTCACGCCATTAACGGCGAAATTGGAGAAATGCGGCTATAGAAGTCTAAGCCTTACTTTCTACACTCGCGATCGATAAGTAAAGCGTTTTCTTGAAATGTGTTTAAAATACCTAAGCACGTTTCAGCAATGAGTACGTATGATATTGATTGCTAAGCATGTATAAGTGTTTGGCGTCTTGATATTTGTCTCCCAAACGAAACACCTTCGACACGAACATTTTCTGATCACGCTGGTTGGCTACGAGATCGATTTCCTGCTTAAAAGCTGCTTATAATTCCTTCAAATCCTTGAAGTTAGATAATGGAAATATTTTTAAGTTTTCCAAGACTAAGAATCCCGTTCACTATTCTTTTCTTACCCGTTTCGCTCATTCAGCAGCTTCCGCCTAAGTGCTTAATTGGTGCGTCCAATCATGGGGCTTAAACAAGAGAGTATCTTCAGGACACTCATGTTTTAAATAGAACCATACATATTATTCGCAAAATAAGATAGTTGCAATCAGTCCTATTAGATAAAACAATCTTCAATCATTTAGATTAATCGCAACGTTGCGCTATTGCGCACACGGATATTTCTTGGACTGTGCATTTAAAAATGCACGTGAACGGCAAATGAATAGAATCTCATTGGCAGAGTAATGAAAAAGTATCAAGGGTCATGGGCAAAATATTTCTATAAGGTTACTATAAGCCCTATCCTGATCTATTATTGAAAATTAAGGTTTGAAGATTAACTCCTTGTGTTCTGGCCTAACATGGTGAAATACCTACTAAAACAAATCAGAAACGTACTTCACATTTTCCACAAAATGTATTGAATAAGGCCGGTTTCGACCGTGGCAATCATCACAATCGGTCTTGTTTAATAAATTTCGAGGAAAATACCAATTACGTTTCTGATTTGTTGTTAATTTTGGAGATAAACACTTCCTAAACTTTGATTGTTATTCTGTTTATTAAGATCAATCATGAGAATAGAGGCCAATGTCGTGAACATTCTCAGATTAACGTCAATATAACAATAATTATTAGGATCCATCAGAGTAAGTTACTTGGGAGTTCTCATATGCTAAGATGACCCTGATTGTGGGTAATTTTTACCCTTAACCAGAGCTGAGGAAAACAAACGTTAAGAAAACACATATTACTAACAAAAAATAATAAAACGATTATAAAATATGCATGGTGTTATCACTAAAATCATATTATACTCCGATGAGCAACTATTGGATATTTATCAGAATACTTACTGACAAATCTACGACTCCGCATTGCGGGGCCAATAAGTTCACCAACGAATACTCCCAGGTAAAATCTTGTAATTATCGGTATGATGTTCTGCATTTTACCTTACTCAAGACTCAAGAGCAACCTAGGAGCCTAACACCAACAAAGACAGAAACTGAAATTAACGAGAATTACTTCCAGTGAATTGAATTTCCACTGAATACCAGATGTAATTTTTTAATATTTACATTTAAATAATTCCTAAAAGAATGCTTCAAAGTAAGAGGATCCCATACCTAGAATCTTCAGTTAATGAAATTCAGGAAAAAAGAAAAGAAACGGTGACGGGAGTTCTTGAAATTGTGCAAGCATCTAACGCAGGATTGACCGCATCTGCTGATAAAACTTCAGCAGAAGTTACTTGCGATAAATTTCAGAAAGATTCGGGAAGAAGCGGATTATATCCTTGGAAATTGTGGAAGCGGAAGGATGCAATGTAAGGTTATGGAGAGATCGAAACCTGAAAGAGGTGTCCTCACGAAAAATATTTAACACGTCAACCAGAGATGCTTCGATTGCATATTCCAGATTCCGAGGCGAAGGAAAGGCAATTTTCTACGCATTACAGTTTTCCTTTATTGAGACAACCTCTCTGCTCGGAACACTTATCTAATAATGGAGCATTCGAACCGAAATCGAGGGTCCCAAATGGGTTTGTATGAGGATGGAGGAAGCTGTGAAGAGGAGAGTAGATAGGCGGTTATAGATGATGCCCATTATCCGATCAGTATCAACGCTCTGAAACGCTTTCTCATTGATAAACCATCTCCTCGACAAAATGCCCTGTTGACCAAGAGTACGACGTGAGGAGGGGACAAAAGAAGACGTGACAAAGGAGGATTGGAGAGGAATGGGAACTTCTAATCTAATGGAATTTCATTGTCCTATTCCTATGCTATGGTTAGATGGAAGTAGACATATCTCTGCTAGACTGAGAAATCAGACTTTTTAAGCAGCATAAAAGCACGAGCTCGAAATGGGTGACAGCAAACACTATTTCTCTGCTTGCGTTGATATTATGCTAACAGTAAATTTTATCTACGAGTACTAAAATGTGAATTATGTCAGCAGACGAATTTAGCATATTTTTCTACAAATGGAATCCTAAATATGTGCCTAGTTTTATCTTTATTCTTCTCTTTTTTTCAACATTTTGACTAATATAGATTATGCTTCCATCCTTACAATGAAACAAAGACCGTTTCGTACACTTCCACAGCAATTTTATTTATGGCTTCCATCCTTAATTTATTCTAAATGAAAAGTCTAGATATAAATGGTTCAGTCAATTTGTTAATAAATTTCCTAGAGATATATCTTTAATTATTAAATTAAGAAATACTTAAGTCTTCATTAACTTGTGGAAAAGATTTCCAGCAAGTTGCTACAATCGGGTCTGACTTAAGAAACTTTTTACATGCTCACTTCATGATGATAGACACTTACTTTAGGATAACCTTTATATACGTACATTACCTTTACTGAGATGTCTCTTACTTGGGAATGACCCTATCTACCTATCAAAGTGAAAGGAATTAATCGGCTACAGAAAGAAAGTACGAAACCAAGAAGAAACCACAATAAATAAGCAGCTTTTGAGAAATGAATTTTGCATACTCTTTACTATGTGATTTCCATCGGATAAAATGTAAGATATTCAAATCAAAGCACCTATACCATGGAAGAATTGTGACTGCCGAATCCGATCGTAAAATCTCAGCTAAATTCGCCTGGAAAGAATTCCACGTTCGAACAAGTATGTGTGCGATACAAAAGACAGAGACGTTGGGGTCCACTTGTTTAAACTTAGAAGATACGTTGAGAAAATGGATATATTACCCATGAAATCGAAATGTTCACATATTCGCTATTTTAAAAATTAAAACGTAATTTGCGCGAAAAATCGACGTCATCAAACATATTTACTTAACAAACAGATTTATAAAACTTGCGTATGGTCTCCAAAATCGCGAAAAATGTTCACGTTTTAGCATTCGTATTCGGTGTAGGAATTCAATAAAGCACAATATTTAGTAATGCGCGCGAAACCATTCACTTCACCATACAACTTCCGAATCGCCAAATGTTTAAACTTTTTAACCCCCCCTTGCGACGATAATCAGGGACCCCTGACGTCCTATTTACATGCAGACCCCAAAAACCCACCCGGACTTCCCGGGGGAGAAGGAAGGCGGGAGAAGTCGCCGGAGACGACGGAATTGGAAGATGGAACGGGAGATAGAAGTCATGGGAGATGGCGCTGGATATTGCCGCGCGCTCCTCGGAGAGAAAAGACCTTCTCGCGTCCGCCGTCGGGGCGAGCGGCGTTGGTGGTCCCCTCGGAACAGATGATGTGAGGAGGGAGGGGTACGATGTTTGCCTTACACCGCCATCTTCGGTCCGATCGCGCTCTGCCTCCGAAAGGAATCGTTGTTGCATTGGGGGCCTTGCTTTAAAGGGGGAGAAGGGGAGGTGGGGAACGGGGGTGGAAAGCGAGCGGCGGTAGGCAGCGGTGTCGCGGCGGATGCGGAGAGAAGGGAGGGCGGGTTGATTGCGTTGCCGGGCAACGGGAGGAGGGGGCGGGGGAAGATGTCCCGCATGTCGCTGGGGAGTGGCTTTGGCGTTGGAGGAGGGGAAACGGGGAGGAGTCACACGGTTCACATCGCTCCAGTCGCCGGGGGAGGTGGGGAGGGGGAGTGGCGAGGAGGAATTGATCTCTCTCCCCGTTGCAATGCCCGCTCAGGAGTCTGCAGCTGCGAGAGCTAGCACTCGGACGTGTAAGTCCGCGGTTCTCGTTTCCCTCCCTCCCTCTTCGGGGATCGAACTCGGTGTGGAGAGAAAGAACGGAGATAGTGCCGTGAAAGGAGATGGTGATTCATCCGAGTTCGAATCGGAAAACGTGTACGGAAAGGTTACTGGAGACAGATGTTTGGGCAATCGCTAGCTTTTACACGGGTAACTGCTCGGGAATGAATCGAAGTGGATTATAGGTCATCATTTGTTAATGCAAAGTCCAAGCTGGTACAATTATACAATTTCTAATTGATGTAATTACAAGTAAATTTTATGCCGAAAACTAGTGTGGTACATTTGCTAGATAACTGCATGGAAATTCATGACATTGCGCATGTCCGATTTATGGGGGTCCCAGGCCCGAAAATTTAGGGGCCCAAGTAGTAGTAGGCCCTTTGCCTGGCCCCATGAGTATTCAAAGAATTTTTTAAAGTCCTTTGGCTCTGGAAGGCTTAATTCTCAAAATTTAATAGCATCAAGAACTCTAAACACGCAAAATAATGGAAACGAATACATTTTAAGAATATAAATCCCTTTGGACAGAATAAGTATACATAGGATATAATCACCTCGTATAAGCTAACATAGATACCTTCAAAATACTTTCCCAACAAAATTTCCGCTTTCCGCAACATGTTATTATCATAGTCAATAATAATACTTCAAAAACCCTAGAATTCGTACGCAATACATTATTCGAATGATTATGAAGACATAGAATACTCATCAGTCGCCTATTTTGTGTATACTGCCAGCAGAAATAACATTCACTTGTGATTAATCTATATTTTGTTCTTCTAGTCAGCAGACAAAGTAAATTTTGAGCAGAAGCTCGCCCAGTGATTTTATTCCGTGTAATGGAAGAGGCAATTTTTTCCACAGATTTTGAAACCTAAGGACCAATCCATCTTTTAAAGCAAATGATAAATTTTTTGTCTCTTACCCAACTTTCCGCAGGTAGAATACGTTCATCCTTTTGTAATACGAAAGCAGTCTTGTTGCAAGTGATATAAACTGTTATATAAATGTATTGCATTAATAAATAAAGGATGAAATGAGATAAATATTTCATGGGAATTTTAATTATATCACCCCTTCTCCCTCGTTTGTATATGAATTCTTTTTTACCTTATTACTATGATTTTTTAATTAACTCGTATGAAAACCAGGAAATGTAGTTTTTGTTCAAATATCTTAATAGATTATACACAAGTTCTCTAGGAATATACGAATATCTTTTTTTCTGATTATATCCTGGCAGAAATGCACATAAACTGATCTCACGATGGTAAACAAATGAAAAATCATAGCAAATACTTAAAAGCATTGGGTTACTACTGTGAAATGCAACATTTATCTAACGTAGCTTTTGAAAGTTCTTCGATTCCTCTGAATGTTTATAACGTTTTAAGGGCTCCTACTTAGCCAAGCGGGTTGCACGTTTGCCCCTGGTTAAAGCGGTCCCGGGTTCGATTCCCGGCGGGTGCCCATATGAGCGAAATGATCCCAACTGTCGAAGCACTTTTACAATTCTGCTTCTACTATAATCCTTGAAGCCCTTCCGTGATTATCCCAAAAACATTTAATAAACAGTAATCCGATATCTACAAACACTAAAAGTTTGAGAGACTTAAAATTCACCAATATCACACAAGTTTCTTCATTTTTAAACCTATCTGACAAAAAAGTATATCCTCCTTTCGAGGATTCCGAAGTTTACGTATCCGCTGAAATCACCTAATATACGAAGATTGCCCCAACGTGTACGTCTTATCATTCCTTCAAACGATGATTTCGAGTTTCCAGAAGGGAAGTTTACGTCGCATTTCTTAAGCTGAGGCGCAGGTGACGTTTTTAAACGAGTAACGTCATTTGAAGAATCGATCGGTTCTGAAAATCTATTCGGAGAGTTAAATAAGACATTACGTTAGATATCGGAGTAAAAAAACCTACTGTCATTCATACGTGCGAAACCTTAAACCTAGGGATTTCGGGATGGAATCGACATTATAATGAATTCATCGGAAAATATTGAGAATTAAAATATTTATTGAGGGAATCATCTGCGACGAAAGACATTTCCTTAGGAATCCAATATTCCATAAAAACTCACTTAATGGCGTTTTTCCGATTTTTTTTACGCGGAGAAGAGCTTGTTAAATTTTCTACATATTCTACCAGAAAATTACGGATTTATGAGGCATATTCTCCAATTACCAGCCTTCCGTTGAGTCAAAAGTATATAAACCTATGTAATGTGAAAGGTAGAAGATAAACGTTTTAAAAATTAAAGAAGAACTACCGGTCAAATATTCGCCATGTAGATTGAAATGCATGCTAAAACACCTCAAAATCACTTTATATGAGCACCAAGATTTAAGAAGATTTCATCTAAGAAGTATATATATATATGTATGCATATGCATCTAGAAGTATCATATATATATATAATTTCTGATAATGACAATATGTTATCGATAGAAAAACTCTACTTTTCTTATAAATAAATGTCCGCCGCGATTAAAAACTATTAATGGTAACCTCAATAAAAAATAGAACACATAGTTGAAATTATAGTTCATTTGAAATTATTCACAAATATTTCTATAATATATCGGGATCACAAAGCTGAGAGCCATTTAACTGCATTCATTTGCAATTATTGGACGCAGTTTACTTTTATCGAAGCATCAGTTTCATCATTAATAATTTGCGGTTACGAATTTCACCACTTTTCGCTGTTATCTGACGAAAATGTATACTACATAAAACAGTTGAAATGCGCGAATTATTTATTTCATCATTACAGAAATGTGCGGTAAGTTTTAAATTGAAGTCATAATTTAACGAAAAATTGTCCATAAAAATCCCAATTAAATGAGCGATTTTCCTAACTCAACGAAACTGTAAAGCAATTATTATTAGCGTTGCGTGCATATTAATTCTGGCACCATAAAAATTGATTCTGCTAAGAATCGAACGATATCATGGATGGAAAATCTATATTTATGCATGATTGACGTGGCATACAGCTTGTGGAATGGAAGGATTCCAAATAAATATGGGACAGAATTATCGTGAGCGATTGGTATTTTGTTATGCCCTTATCATAGGGAAAATATCTCACATTTTACTGATAAAACGGTACAACTTGTTCAGTTAAATAGCCATAGATGAGATATTTTTTCTCCAAAATCTGTAGTACATACATTTTATATATATACCACACTTTCTTGTAGCACTTGGTGAAAGAAAGCGGAGTGAGGAAAGATTATACAAAATTATTTTTCCTAGGCTCCCGTAGAATCTGAACACCTGGTTGCATTTTAAAATTAAGTATGCCTTAAATGGACAACTATTTCGAATAAACGACCTCCTTATCACACATTGGATTCAACATATGTCTCAACCATCCTTTTTATCAATTACATCGTTTATCTTCTCACTAAACGAAGGCGAGACTTGATTAGAATATTCCAGAGAAAGTAAGGCACTGAACGTCTAATAAATTAGGCTTACGACTAATTTTTACAAATTTATTGCAAAGATTTTAAATCATTTGAAGGTATGTCTCTTTACATCTACATCTACATCTACATAAATACCCTGCAAGCCGCCTTTCGGCATGTGGCAGGGGGTGTAAACACCAAGAGTAGGATTACTTCTTTAATTTATTACTATCGCGTATCGTTCGCGGAAAAAAAGAGTCCCTAAAACGACTTTTCCTCGGGGGTCGCATAATACCAAATGCGATTCTCATTAAGTACTTTAAGTTTTAATATCTAGTCTTCCCAATTCACGCTCCAAACAAAGGATCTCTGTTTTACATTTTATTAATAAATTCGTAAAACACTCTATCAACATACATGTGGCACATGTCAATGAGGTCAGTAACAATGAACGAACAAAAATATCCACGTTCGAACCAAGAATCGAACCCAGTACCTCAGCGTTGGTAGGCTAGCACGCTAACTTGTGCATCACCAAGGCCGAAATAAGTAACATCTAAGGAAACGAAAATCTTACTCGATTAACTTGACTTTAACGAGAAAGATCGAAAATGTTTATATAGAACAGTTCTTATGTATTATTAATCCATTACACTACATAAGTGTTCTACCTTTCGGTAGGTCCACGTGCCTTAATATTCCCTATTCATAGCCTTTTCCTTCGTTACCTGGTAACTCACCCCACTCTTTATGTCATCTAACATCTTTTGCCTTTGCCTTCCCCTCTGTCTTTTCCCTTGCATTCTACCCTCTATTACGTTCTTCAGCAATCCCTATCCTCTCAATATCTGACCCACCCATTTCTTTTGTCGGCGCTTAATTACTTCAATTAAAACCCTTTCCTACCCAACCATTTCTAGCACTTCTATGTTTGTTTTTCTATCCACCCAGCTCACCTTCTCCATTCTACGCCACACCCATTTCTCAAATGCCTCCAATCTTTTGATGTCCTCTTTTCGTAAGGTCCACGTTTCACACCCATATAGCAAAACACTCCATATCAAGGATTTTACCAACCTTTTCCTGATTCCTTTATCGAGACCCTTTGTCATTAATTCCCTTCGCTTCATATAAACCTTCCTTAGCCAATGCTACTCTTTTTCGAACCTCATCTCCACACCTCCCACCCCAAGATAGAACACTACATAAGTACGAGAATTTGTCCAGCTGCTCTAGTTTTTCCCCATCCACCCTGATCGTTAACTTAGCCATCTTTCCCAGAGTGAATCTCAATACTTTAGTTTTAATAACATTTATTTTCATTCCATATTCCCTTGCCTTATCGTTTAGTACATTTACTAGCTGCATTTAAAATAAAACTGAACCTTCGGCATGGCTCACTTATATCTTTAAGCATAATAAAACCACCCCATGATTCCAGAGACGCCAACAGTCCCGTGCCAATGCTTATAATGGAGGCACTTTTTTCACTTCGGTTGAAATCGGAAGATCTTAAGAGAGGCACTGAGTTTGAGAGGCAGATGAGCCCGGAAGCGGCTGAAGTGAGCACTTGCACAGCACGCGAAACCGATTATGAGAGGGTAATTTGTGGACCTATTTACTCGACGTTAGGCGATTTTTGAAATTAAGTATACGTTCCCCTGCCGGGTCTTTTTATGGCTTTTATTTACCTAGTCATTCCCTTAAAAGGTGTTTCATGTTTTCAGAACCGACCTAGGATGGAGTGTGACACGAAACCCGATTTTTTTCCTGTGGATGCAACAACACTGAATTTTCATCGGAGGAACTAAAGAATCAGTAAAATTAGACCCAAGATCGAGATCGTTATAGTCAAACTGACGCATTAGATCTCAAAGAAGATAGAAAAAGTAAAATAAACGAAACGTTTTGTAGACAGGTTGAGGGAAGTTATTTGCATGACATACGAGAATCGGCAATTAACAGTGCAAGATGACAACTTTAAGATATGTTTCTTGATGCATTCAAAATTTTATAGAAACGCATTTTTTATGTTATTCTTATGTTTTGTTTCACTATGCAAGAATTCAGTGTATTTTCCGGCGTAAACTGTTAGATGGGTAATCGTCATAATTCTAGATATACCTCCAGAAGATCCTATGCCAGCTGTTTTCGGTTACGTTTCACGTATATTTTTTCAACTTGAATAGTTATCCAAGATTACATTTTTCAAGACTAGTAGGAATAAGAAAAATGTAAGAAGTTAAGCAAAACATTGAACGACGCATGTGGCTAACAAATCCAAAAAAATCGTGCACTACGTTCTGCAGATAAAATTCGTTGGAAAAGTGGCATTTAAATCATATAAAAATAATTATACCAACAACTATTACATAACAATACAAGCCTCAAGAACGATAATTGATTTTATATTATAAAATTCAAAACGCTATGCGGGAACGATGAACAAGTTAAGGTTTTCCATTCCCACATTTCGAATGAAGAGAGGTTTTGAAGTTTCAAGGAATATCTAATATTTATGAATTTGTGTACTTAATTTTCTCTATAATTAACTTAAACACTGATCATTACGATGCGTTAAATGGCCGATTATATAGCACCATCACATGCGAATAACTGGTACGGGCTTCGATTCTCCTTGGTGAGTACAAAGGGTTTTAACCAGAAAAGACATGTGGCTAAAGTATCGTATTTCAAATCCAGGAATGAAGTACACTCAATGTTTGCGAAGTACTAATGAATATCTACACCAATGTCTGTGAGCTTTAAAACATCGAGGAAATATTTCTTAGAATCAGTTAATACCTTTCCATAACGAATTTGAACTTAAGCTTTATCGGCTAAAATCCTGAAGCATGCAATTGCTAAAATTTTACTCGAGAGATCATCATTGACATTTTATCATTAAAGATTTCTAGTATTTCTCTGTAAAGTAACTCATATATTTATGTTGAAATGCAGGTAAAGAGTTTCTAAATTTTAATTGAAATAAATATCTGAAATCAGTTAATAAGTTGCATTGTAGACCACAGGCAGTGCAGAGGACACCGATTTAAAAGCTTGGCATAAAACACACACATGAAGAAATATTGAGTAAGTTCCACTCAAAATGAAGGTTTAACAAATACATAAAAAGCTCTTGCTTAAGATTTCGTTACATTCGTTTTCATTGGTAAGTGATTGAGACTGCATACCCATGTGGGCATTGGATAAAAAAATAACTGAATTTTACTATCCTCTCCTTAATGTCATTATGAGATATATTTACTAATACATATAACGAATAAGATTTCGGTAGAACCCTGGTTGGTGAAGTGTTAAGTAGTGGCCTTATTTGCAATCACTCCTAACTGTGAGTAAGAAGATTTACGCCGACCACTTAAGCAAATTAATTCAATTCCAAATTCTCGTCTTATATTAAAATATTAATTACTGGAAAGAGGAGGATTTATTATTTACCAAGTATTCCAACATTCGGTAGCAGCTCTAGAGAATAGGAAAAATTTATCTCACTCTCTTAGTGGCGGGTCACTAATAGAAACGGGTTATTCATTAAAATTAAACTGCAAAGGACAATTTTCCAACTACTTGTTGATTTAATGGAAACAGGATTCTCGTTTGCTAATGATAGGATATCATAAAAACGTAGATGCATCTCAAGACGAATCTTCCCACGTAAGGCCTCTGTTGAACTCTACCAAAAGTAACCTTTAGCGTGTTAAAATATTTACTGAGGATTAATTTTTTGAGAGACTGTAGCATTCTCCTTCACACAAATGTCTCATAAATGCATATTCTATCTATTCCAGCAATACACCTCTGCTTCTAAAATTAAAACCACTTAAGGGATTAAACCCGGAACCTCACTCAATTCTCGAGAGAAAAGAAATTTTTAATGCAGATTAACAATTGCAACAGAAAAATCCGGTACGCTGAACGCAAAAATTTAATTGAAACCCGGAACATTTTTACGCCCAAACGTTTGCAGCTTCACGCCTGACTTGGTGCGGAAAAAAGTCCGCATCCTCATGATCGATCGACCCGCCAACACATCCGCTCCTTCGGGAAGCTCGCAAAATATTAATCCATCCCTCCGTTATATTTAAATCTAATCCGAGAAAGGAGAGATGAGGAAAGAGAGAAAGAGAGGCCCGGATGAAAGATTGGCACAAACAAACCTCTTCGTCACTCAACCTTAGCAAGCGTTGAGACGTGTTATAGGGGGGCTCGATAGATTTGTTACGAGATAGATGAATGGATTGTTTAAAGCGTACAGGATCCGACGATAGAGTGGATGGCGGGAGATAGGGCGTGTTGGGGAGAGATGGCACCGACAATAGAACCGGGGGGCGGGGGCGGTGGGGGCGGATGACTGTGGCGCTGTAGTCGGAGGGCGTGGCTACGCTCTGTAACATGGGAGAGAGAGGATGACGGGAGCGGTTCAACCTCAATTCCCACAACCGACAACACCGGACGTTTAATCGCGTGCGAGGAAACACGAAAGCGGCCTCTCTACTCCTCCGCTTACCCCATTCACCCCATCCCCGTGAGACGGGGTGAACGCGGGGGAGATAATTTTAACGCCCTCCCTTTCTTTCTCTCCTTATCTCCCCTCTTTCTCCCTCCGTGCTCTTTTGCCGCCCGCTATCTCTTCCCTATAATTTATTCTCCCTCGGACGTTCTCTATTTCGCCTTCCTATCTTCTACTTTTTTAATGCGTTAAGTACTAGCTCTCTCCTTGTTCACTCCGGTTTCTTCTTCCGTTCCGCGCGTTGCTCGAGCGCCGCGCCTTTCATCTCCCTGGCTCCTTTTCTTCATACCGCGAGTTCCCGTCTCGATTCCCCTCTTCGCCGTTCTTTCCCTCCGCTTCATTCTATTCCTAATCTGCATTCCCCTCCCGGCTCTCTTCCTCGGATTTTATGAATACCTCAGCCTGGGGGTAGATGAACGTATATGAGAGCGAATGAAATGCATAAAGGTTTCCAATTGATGAAAGCAAAGGGTTTTGTTGAACGATACGCCTTTTCTACGAGGCAGATTGTGAGCTATAGTCTACTGGAGGCTAATACTAACACGATCTTAATTTCTTCGTGAAACATTTAGAGGAAATTTATGCTTCGATCAGTCAAATAAAATGTTAGTTAATAATTTTTCCTCAGTTTTAATGAAAAACGACCATGGTGTTAAGACGCCAGAAATAGTTAACGATAGTTATCAATGATAAGATAATAGTTAACGATAATTATCAATGATAACAACCTAGGTGATTTAACAACGACATAATAAAGATGAAAATTTTCGTTGAAATTCCCAAAAATTTCTTTAAGTAAAATTAATCTCAAAACTATAAACGATTAATCGCAAAGCAAATGACGAAAATCAGTCGATTAAAATACTCGGTTACTTAGATCCGAAAAACCATCAGGCCCGGATAGTGCCATAACTGGAGGAATTTGATCTCTCTTAGTTTCATTAATTTCAGTACCTAAAGTTTGACGATGTGTATATATTCAACTGCAAATAATCTATTTTCAACTTATAAAGGCAAGCGCGTTAAATTACGATTGCTTAAATCTTTTTAAGATCGGCTTTAAACGTTTTAAAGATAGTTTCTTGTTTCAATATTTGAAGCATTACTCTAATGCAGTTTTTCCCAACCATTTGGTCTCAGGTCCCGCTTTCCTTGTCCATTAACACAAGCAAGTTTTACCGATAGTCAAAGAATTCACTTTATTGATTGATGTAATTTAGTATTTTACAAACATTTAGTTTGCTAATAAATAGGAGAGGAGATATTGATAGATTTATTTGCAACAAGGCAAAATAGTAGGAAAATAAAAGTCAAAATGAATAAAATAACACCACATCAACCAGCTTGAGTCCCACCATACAGAACCGTAATTCCCACAAGTGGGACGCGTCCCACCGGTTAGGAAGCACTGCTCTAATCCATTGTATCAACCCGCACACCAAGGGAGTATGATGTAGAATTTTGAATTCAAGCTTAATTTCTCGGCGAATCCATGACGCGTTAATTTTGCTCTAATTGTATTATTAGTCGTCCGTTAGAATTCCTTTTAATTTTATGTCTGGGACTGGGATAGTATGTGATCTTTTACCGGGAGAGGGATGGAACCCAGCCTAGGTGCATTCTTATTTCGGAGATGGAATATGTCATTGTAGAGAGACGTGCATCTACTGTCGGTGCACAGCTGCGCCAGAGAGAGAGAGCAAATTGTACCCATTCCCTTCTTGTGCGTTCTTCTCACAAAATATGGTCTCTTCTAGGTACTGCCATGCTTTCAGAATTTTTACGTAGAGAATTCATTCATCCAGCTCCTTAGGATCTGAACCTGCAAACATCGGATCCACCTCGACCGACCGACACCCAAGACCTAGACACTACAGGTGAGCAACCACGCATTACCTACGTCTAATTTAGCCGAAGACTACGTCTTTTGCTTCTGCCATAAATGTGGAGCAGCAAAGCTTTAATAATTAAAAATATTAGTAAAATGTCTTAAGGCAGAGGAACCTGAATAGAAACCGCTTGCGTATGCTAAAACCCGAGTTACATTACTGTCTTTGTGTTTGGAGAGCTATATTATCAGTTGCAATTTCTCTCTTCCACGTTGAGAATCACCGGGCAGTACTGATACTTAAAAATAAATTTTACGGAACAGTTATTGAGTATTAGTTAAGTAAATTAATCAATGATAAGAATTATTGTAAATAATTCAAAAATATAGGTCTCTAAACTCTTATTGTTTAATTTACAAAAGATATTCAAATTATGATCAAATAACTCCCTCGCTAGATTAATCGATCGCTTGTTTATTAAAAAACATTCTAAATTAATTTATAAATTACTCAAAGAAAAATCGCACGTAAGATTTGTCGGTTGGACGAAGTCTTCCAAATGGGTCGAGTGAATGTCGGGCCAACAACAACCTCTATCTCACCCTCCTCCCTTTCCCTCTCATTTTTTTCTGCACTTCCAGTCTTCTACCGCGGTTCCTCATCTTGCATAATTATCAGCTCTCTACTGCGGAAAACCAAATTACTTAAACTCTTTTAATCCTTCATAAATCATCCACCTTCATGTTTTATGTAGGCACATTTAGCTCTGACCGCATTCATGAGTTGAAAAAATATATAAATACCAAATTCAACTCTTTTTATACGCAGCCTTTTACCTCTATTATTTCTCTCTTGAACAATACGTTAAATTTATCGCTTAGCACCTACTTGTGGATTATGAACTCTCAACAATAAATGATTTATAATAATCCGGAATAATGGATGACGGATTTCTTACTCATTTCGCTTAAAGATAGATAGAATAGCATTTCTCTTGCATCGGCCTAATTTTTGGTCCCTCTAATTCAAAATCCGCATCATAACTCAAAACTTACACGCGAAAAAAATCTGAGAATTACATCTTACCTATCCATTCTGGGGCGAGAGGTAGTAGAGTTAGTTTCTAAAACGCCCCAATATTTAATCTCCGTCTTCGACTTCCAATGGGAATCGAACTTGGGATCGCCTACGATCACGGGCAGACCTAGAAACTCTCCATGGGGGATTCGGTATTTGCCAAGAGGAGGCGATTTAAGATTTCCTAATGAACTCTTCTCCGATTAACTTTTAATACCATTTGTCGTGATATGTGGAGTAGATGTATAGTTATCGCGGAAGAACTTCACAATCTGATTTTAATTCAAGGTCCTTGTCAGATCCTAGGTAAATCGTTTGTACTACCAAGGGAGAGGCAGTCGTTTCCTTCTCACCTCTTCCCCCTCGGACTCGCCTATGCCTACGACCAAGTTGGAAATCGTTCCTGTTTGGTTATCCAGAGTTTCGTAATGATACGGAATTCGTTTGCTAAATTCCGTTCAATAAATCTTCCGAATGGCGATGTACAATAATCCAAGTATTACTAAATGTACTTTACTCAGGTTTTATCCCTAAAAATATAAGGTCTTTATTATTAAAGGCGAGATTGAGACTGAAAAGTCTCTTCTTCCATCTAACCTTGCGTCAATGATTTTATGTACATAAAGAATTGTGTGTAGGTGAAACGAAATAGAGAGGAAAACTTTAGAAGGAGTGGATGTAAAAAAAAACCTAAGGTGATATCTTAGGAAAAAATATCCACAGCAGGAAAACACACTCAGAGAAAGAGGGTGTGAAAAACCTGCGCAAACCTACTGATAGTTCATGCTAAAAGACGTTTAAGAAAGCTGTGTATAAGAAGGAAATTACAAAATCAATAGTAATATAACAAAATTACAAATTAATAATAAAATAAAATCATAAACAGGAAAAACTGCAATAATAAACCATGAGGAAATAATTGATAAAACAGAAACATCAGATAAAACATTCAAACGAAATAAAGGAATATTTACATTTGACGTTATATAACGTGGAAGGCTTTAGGAAGCCATATGGCGTATTCTTATACTAAGGAAACGGTTGCACTCGAAGAAAGAGATATGATCATATAATATTTTTAGTGCCAGGGTATTCTTGGGAATGTTTTTATTATGAACTATAAATGAATCCGTTTTTATTTGACGGAAAATCGTTCATTTTATTAATTCTACTGTCGCAAAATTCGAACTATTTACACGTCCCTTAAATAAATGAGCAGGAGTAAAATCAATTTCATTCTTCGTTAAAATATAATTCGAAATATCAAAACCATACTTCTATTTTGTCTTAAGATTTAACAACTCTCCTGTTTTCGTGATTATTTCATGCTACATTATTTTTTTCACTGAAAACCTCTGCTTTAATCACACCCGTGGCCCATCAGTATAAAGCTATTGCAAATGAAAAGTTGAACAATGGCATTCCCTGCCTCTATGGCGTTTCTCTTTAATCGTCAGCTTTCTAAAAACACATCTTCGAATATCATCAGTTTTAACCCCATTCGACAAAATGATGAATACCATTATAATCTCTAGAATTTTATTTATTTTTTTATACATTGTGTTGGATTTCTTTTAGCTGATTTTTATACACCCTAGCATTTTCTAGATAAACAATCTAATGAGTATACGGAACTCTTTGTAACGTTGCCCACCAGAAAAATGATTGCTCAATTCGGGACTGTGGATGCAAACATACCCTTTCCATTCTATTTAAACTCCTGTCTCCCTTCTCTCTCATTTCCGATACCGCGTCCCCCCCGTTCCACCTTATTCTTTCCATTCCCATCCACCTTTCCCTTATTCCAAGTACAACGATGTACCATTCCACTCTCCGTTCTCCCACCCTCTTCTTACCCTCCTCCATCTTCTCTCCCCACGCTTTTCCCCAAGCAATTCCGCTTCTCACGAAATCAACTGTTCTCCGCACACGTCGCATTCCGTTGAAAAACGTGCGAGAAATTTCGTTCTCGGTGTCGCAAAAATTTCGAGGCGGACATGGCTGCCGAGGGGTACGATTGCTCTCTCCCGGGAAGTGTGGGCGTCGGAAGTTGTCTTTCAAGCATTGAAGCGATCCGTTCCTTTCCTAACGACTCCGCCCTTAGGGAGTTCTCGAGGCAGATCTGTTTGCTTTTTCCCCAGCGACAATTGAATATGTTTTCCTTTCTGTTTCCTTCGACACCTCCATTCTCTACTTACTCGTCTTAGTCTTCGGTATAAATTTGATCTCTCTCCCTTCGCGAAATTTTATTCTGCATTTCGCGTCATCGCTGTGTTCATCAAGGTTTAACATGATAATTTGGTTCTTTAAGAAATGCCTAGAAAGTTTAGTATAATTTAAATAATCTTTGTACAGAACCATTATTAAATAAAATGCTCAGCTAACTCATTTGATTAATCGGAAAATAAACTGCCTAAGCTAGGTAGATCTTCGATATGTCTGTACTGATCACTGATTTAATTTATTTATTAATTAAAAACTGATTTAACGTGTTTTATCTTCTTTATTCTATCATTTTTATTGCATTTTCTTCTTGTGTCTTTTAAAGTGTTTTAGCCAGTTTTTGATTAACTTTAGGTTCGCTCTGAATATTTGACGTGCTTTTTATTAAGCGAAATTATGTTTTTTCTAAACACTGCCAAATTTGATAATTTTGTAAGATACAGGTTTTTTATGTAAATGTGTTGTTATTCGTTCTTTTTTGGTTATTTCTATTGATTTGTCTTCATGTCTTTTATAACTCTATTAATCTACTTTAATCATCAAATTTGGTTTTCTATCTGTAGGTTTCGCAGGTTTTTCACACGCTCCTTCTTGAGGATGTTTTCCTGCAGTGGAGATTTTTCCCTGAGCTCTTGGCTTAGGTTTTTTAATCCACAATGTAGTTTTCTTCTTTGTACTTTTGCAAGCTATCTCTCTCTTTTCCTGTCTCATATGACAAAGGGTTAGATGTAAGAAGAGACTTGTTAGTCTCAATCTCGCCCTGAATAAAGTCCTTTATTATCATTATTATTATTATATCCATCATATAATTCTGCAACAATGGATTTTCATTCCTAATTTTACACCTGCAAAACCCACGACGCAGAATAATGAGAAAATTCTTTCTCCGAAACGATTTCAGTGACGGTATACCTCTTGTCGCCGTCCAATCTTTTCAGTGTAAATCTTAACGAACGGAAGTTACATAAATACCAAACCTAATTTNTCTAATAAATATACACTACTATATTAGTTTCTTAAGTTTAGCTTACTGAATCTAATGTTCATACTACGTTCTAAATTTGTAACTTTCCTTATGTTCATCTTTCAACGTCAAGGAATACTTATGTTCGCACATATCTTGTATAAGTAAACAGCGTTTGTAATTTCTGTTATCCTCTATGCTTTATTCTATTTATCCCCTCCTCATTTATTCTTTCTTACACCTGTTGAAGGATTTCACAACCCCCTCTGTTTGAGGATGTTTTCCTACAAAGGGAATATTTTTTGTGATTTACAATATCGTAGATAAAAGAAATCCTTCTTTCTATATTTTCTTTCTATTTCCACAGTACTTGTTACAAAATCGGAATATATTAAATTTTATATTCTTGTTTAAAACCTTGAGTTCATTTATGTACTCCTCAGTCCCGCCAATCCGAACACCAAAAATCCGAAAGTTCGGATAATCAGAATTTGCAAAAAATAAAATTCAAAATTCAAAATATAATTTTTGGCTCAATTTTTGGGATAAACGGAACTTTATAGTTTTATATAACTATAAATTATATATGTTTTTAACGGAACTTTATAGTTTATAGTTATAGTTTTTGGCTTAATTTTTGGGATAAAATCAAAGTTAAAACAACCACTCTTAAATCAACTCTTACAACAGTATTGGTATAAAACTGTAGTTCGGATAATTTACTCTCTACTATTAATTAATATTATACGCTACGTAACAAAGCTAGAAGTTACTGTGATACAATACTGTACAAAGAACAGAAATGTATACAATATGGTATCAATTCACGAAATAAAGTTATTTGAATGGAATTTACACTGTAATAATGCAATTTTTCGGACAATCAGAAAATGTCAGTCTGGTCCCAATAAGTTCGAATTAGCGGGGTTCAAGTGTATTTCGTATTGCATTCTGAGAAGGGTTAATGGAATTTTCTAGTCCCAATATAAATTCGTTTATATTGCTTTGTTTTGTAATTGGAGTCACGTTATAATTGCTACAAAATATAGGGCAATAATAATTTATCTCTTGTCCTTTTAAATGAATTCAAATGCAACAGCACGATCTCTATGAAGGGGAATAGTTCCGAAATGTACACCCGGCGGCCATAGATTCCCTTTAATTTTGTTACCGCGTAGCACTGAAGCACGGCTTTGTGAAAGGGTAATTTGGAACATGGATCGATGAAAATGCATACATTAGGAACTAAAGTTGTTCGAGTCGACTAACTTTAGAATGTGCAGTAATAATACGGATGAGATTTAATAAACGGTAAATTTTACACTTAAGATGCACGTAATAAGAATTTTTAACATTTCGTGAAAGCCATATCGGAAAAAACTGAAAATTCGTCTATCATGAAACGAGGTGTTAAAATACCTTAACGGTCATTGCCCTCATTACTAGTATCCTGGTTATTAGCTGTAATTAAAGCAAATTATTCCCCAAAAAACATCAAATCTAAATTATAAAAGTAACATGCTAATGAGCCTCAGGTTTTCCCTCCTCATTATTACTTTCCGCTCCGCAATTGTGGATAATTCAGCAGAAATGTCTCATAACTGTTAACGAATACGATGTCCCGCCCACATAATTACCTGAGAGCATCGAAGGCTGTGCAGCAATTATAGTTATTTAAAGAGATAAATGCTAATAACTCTCGGCTTTTATAAAGGAAGATCGACTTCGCTCAAAGCCAATGGAAAATGTTTGCCATGCCTAAATTGGGTACGCCTTGTGTCCTTTTTTACTGTCTTGGGATCATTAAGTGCCTTCTAAAGCCACACATTGATTACTGGTTGTTAAAGTTCGTTTAGGCGATACTGTTGGTTATTGGCAAGATAATGCTGGAGAGGTCTAGAAACTAATGTTTTTTGTACCTACGTCATTGTATAAGAATAGCTTTAAACCACCGTTTAAGAGCTAAAGAAAACGTTCAAATAATCATTTGATACATAATGAACCAACAAATGTGAAAATTTACACCGATAATATGCGTTTGTCACCTTTATTCTACGACTACTGAAGTGTAGAGCTGCATTTACCGTGTATTATGTAGAAAAATTTGTTGAAATGCAAAATTCGATTTTTTCTCATTTCTCATTTTCCTCGTGATTCATTTCCTATCTTAATAAGTATGTACCACTCATCTAACATCTGAGGCGATCCATAGAGATTATTAACAAAAACTATTTATTTCACAACAGCTTCGCAATCACTAACGTTGCACAGTGAGTGAGAAAGTACGTATCTGTATCCAGACAAAGATTATCAACCATGCCGTAACCTGAATGTTAACCCGAAACCTTAGCATCGTTATGCTATCACGTTAATCCTTAAGATCAAAGAATGAAAATATTTACAATTAGGTTGATAAACCATAACACCACAATTCACATCTTCATTGCCCATGAAAATGAACGATGATACCGATGGTTTATCATTATTGAGGTTGATTGTTATTCGTTATCGTCCGTGGTTAACCGTTTATTCAACGAGGAGGGATATCTACGGACTTCAAGCCTCATACAGTATGACATTTAATTACTTATTTATATCCCGGTGCTATCGCATAAATCCATTTATTGGAAAAATACTGCAGGGACTTAAGCAATAACAGTGGACGAACACATAAAGCCCAGTCTAAAATCCGATTAGTCAATACTTGAACTCAGGACCTTCGCGGTGGCAGACTACGTCCATTGACGTTGGCAAAAGTATGTTTTGAAACACTGAAAAGATTTTTCATCGATACCACTTACCAGATTGAGTAAAAATAATATGGAAAATATACCTCTTAAGCTTCTTCAGCGAAGTAATACGATTTTCAGCGTATAATATCTTTCTTGGTGTATTTATATGAAGGCAATGAGGAACCTGAGTGCATCGGGATCGTTTCGCATTCAGTACTCCGATGAAAAAAGGTTCCAATCCGGGTCTTAAGAAGAAGCCGAGAGAAAAATTCTTGAATGGATACATCTACGTATATACCCAGCAAGCTGCCTTTCGGCGTGTGGCAGGGGATGTAAACATCGAGCGTTCGAGTTACCTCTTAGGCTTATTGCTGTCGCGTATCGCTCGCGGAGAGAATGAGTCCTTAAAACGACTTGTCCACGCATCTACGTATTTATTTTATTTTGCCCTCATTGTCGGATCGGCCGAAAAAGCAGAGGGGTCGCATAATACTGATTGCGTCTTCCGCCAAAGTACCTTCTCTAAATGTATCAAGCAGTCGTAGCCTAGCTTCCAATCTCCTATCTTTCAAGGATTCCCAACCTGCGTCTGAGAGCATTTGCGTAACGCTTGATTTTCTATCGTAGATTTTTTTTAAAACATCGCCTCTCTTTGCGCTGCACTTTCTCGAGTTCGCGGGTATACGTTTTATCCGCTGGATCCCACAGTCGCCGCATTTTCCAGATGGGACCTGACTAAAGGGCCTGCTAAGGAAATAACATCGCTCTCTAACCTTTTCATCGCATCTACCTACGATCCGCTTTATAAAACCGAGCTTTTTAGTTTCTTAACCGCATATTTAGTAATAGTAATAAAAATGCATTACTTGCATCAGAAAGAGGTGCAATGAGAAATCAAGGAGAGAGAAAAAGACGCGGAAATGTGCGATAGCTATAATAGGCGGAATGATTGAAAAATGGACCAAGAGGTTGAATGGATGAAAAAGGAGAGAATTAAAGGGTAAAGTGGAGATTGGATAAGTGGAGTAATTGGAGGGAGTTGATAGGAGGAGAATGAAAAGAGGATATCGGGGCGAAATGGAAGGTTGTTGCGATGCGTTTAGAGTGTGCGTGTGTGGTAAACGAGAGAGGGGAAGTTGAGGAAGAAGAAATAAGTTTGAGAGCGCAAGGGACGAAAAAATAAGGGATTCTCAGGGGAGGAATGAGAAGCGAAAAAGAGGGCCAACGGGAAGGCATGTAAGAAGGTGAAGCGAGGAAATGGATATGAGATGAGAAAAGCGTAGAAGAAGGGGTGAGATAAGAAAGGAGGAAAAGAAGTAGTATTGGATAAAAGGGAGGAAATGATGGACGAGAGAAAAGTTACACCAGCAGGGAGGAAGTGGGAATGTGATAGAGGGGAGAGAATGGGATGAAGGAGGGTATTAAAGAGAGGAGCTAGATAAAGAGGGAAGATAGAAGTGTAAGGAGGGTGTTTGAAAGATAAAGGGATATGAAAAGAGGAGAGGAAAATGAGACTATGGTAAAAAGAGATGTAGGGACAAAATGAGCGGAAGATAAAGAAGAAAACTGTGTAATAGAAACGAAAAAGGGCGAATGGCAAATGAAGATGAGGATACCGATTTACGAAAGGGTTTTATTTATATGGAAAGGCAAATTGATACAATAAATTTAACTCTTAAAATTTTAGGAATTTAAAATAGGAATAGAATAAATCTTGTATGAAATTCCATTTTATGTTATTCAATATATAATTAAGATTTACTTACTGAACAGTTTTTAGATAATTTATCACAAATTAATTTGCACGTGGGAACACGATATTTGAAGTAGATAATAAGATTGTCAAAGTAGATACAGATAAAGTATGTATACAATTCTAAAAATTCTTAATAGAGTTTTGTGATTTCTTCTAGAATAGAAATCGCCCTATGAACAATGCTCACGTTAAAACAAAAGATTATATGTATACATAACCTTACTGCTAAAGATTGATTTTTAACTACGGTAACCATATTTTACGTGTTTTCACAATCCGTTAGACACTAGTGTTATAGAAACCAGATGCTTGATGGTGGGATCCTTGGAGGGAGATACGAGACATGAGAAAAGTGAGACAATATCACAAAATCAGTGAAATTCTCTCCTATGCATTCTATTTAATAAAGTTGATCTACGATTATTTCTTGTTCTTTATTACAACCTACATATTTGGGGGTCTCTCACGGGAATCGCTTAATCACAACTATTTTATGTTAAAAAATCTTGTTGTCGCCTACCTGAAAAGTCATAGTATCATCTGTTTGGACCTCTTCCCTTCCACGTAAGTGCAGCTAAGTGATCCTATGAAGTTAATTAAGTTCAATCAAAAGTGACCAGTATGATTGTTATTATTCAGCATCACCACACCCCATTAGCCCTTGTATACCGCCTTGTACTATCGCATCCATGAATACGGCTATTTAACGAAAACGTCAATATTTAACGAAAAACGCATTTTCCTCTTTCCTTAAATAAAATACATAGTAGATATACATATACATACTAGATTACAGGAAAACATAAGAAAAGGAATACCAATATAAAATAAAAGTGCTCCCTGAATAATACGGAGTTAGAGAAAACCTACACTCCGAGCGAAAATTAAGACGAAACTTCGAAAGGAAGAAAAGGGAGAGATGGGAGCATCGGAGAAAAAAAAGAAGTTAACAAAGAGAGAGAAAAGCAAGAAAGGGGATGAGATATGGGAAGAGAAGGGAGTTTTTTTCCGAGTCGATGGCTCCGGGAGGTGACGTAGCCAGTAGTGGGTGGGGTGCGGACGGGGAAAGAAAAAAAGTGAGTTGGGAAGAAATGGGAGGGAACGGGGGAGAGTGACTGACTTGGGTGTCGAGGTGTGTTTGAAATCCGTTTCCTGTTGCTATCGGTGTGAGGATGGAGTGGCGATCATTAGCGGCACGAATAGCAGGAAAGAGGCCGGAAACATGGGCTGTAGTGATGGCAGGTGGGGAGGGGAAGGTGGGGGCGCAACCCGGAGTGAATTGCTCGTGAAAGCTTTCGATGTGTGATGCATAAAGTCTTCCGGGCGAGTTGCGGATCTTAAACATTCCGCCCGCGTTGCTTCCCTTCTCGCACTCACTTCTCGCCGAAATGTTTTTTTCGCTTAACACTTCGACACCTGTCTGCGCGGGGAAGTAATAATGCGAACGGGAAATAAGGACCTTGGGAAATAATTGGGATAATAACCGGAGGTTTCTTTTTTCCAGAGACGGATTTTTACAAAACCTGCCGACGGCGTACGCCCAATTTTTCTCGGTTTGCCAAGCGCCGCTTAAAAGAACGATTATTTCCCTCATCCTCGGATTTTGCGAAGGAAATGAAAGGGATAACGATTCCTTTCGTCCGAATTCCGCAGCTTTCCATTAGCTCCCAAATCGGCGCGGGCGTTCCCAAAAGTTCGCAACAAAAATGATGACAGTTCGTTCGAATATGAAACGAGAATTTGGCGGTGTTTTCTCCAATTTTAACTTTGACGTTGCGAAAAATGGCTAAACGCGGTGCAGTTAGCGTGACTCGTTCTATTATGTTCTCTCGCGCCTTTCTTTGGTATCCTGCCTTTCATGGTCGAATGAGCTGCTATCAAATTGGCTCTGCAAATGATAAATGCGCGCAATTTATAATAATTATGCGCAACAAAACTGATCGTTGTAACAGTTCTCTGCAATTATGCGAGGGAAATAGGATTTTCATGAGTAGAAATAAGTGAGCTACTAGTACATAACTTCCTCTAAAGTGTATTAAATAATTGAACTATTTAATGTAGCCAAACAAAGGTAACAATTCTTACGAACTTCCTTTAAAATAAGAACGAATTATATTATTTTGATACATCGATTGCGTATCTAATGCAAAGCTTACAAAAGAAACTTCCACTCCATGCCAAACGGTTCATCCATCCTCTGTTTAACAGCGGCATTAATTCATTTTTAAGAATATTCCAGTCTGCCGATTCAATCTTTTAAGCTCAATATATCACAATAGACTTTCAGCAATGTTCACTTACCAGAATTTTCTCTGCATTCGTTCCGCAAATTATTTTTTTACAGCCTAAATTCCACATTTTTTGTCCCTAACCTATTTCCCTATTTTTATAGTGCTATCTTTCTTACAAACTCATTGTATAATCGCCTTCTTTGAAACATTCTATGTAAGGTAAGCATGTTTTTCATTAACATTTCGGTAATTTTTTAAACGCGATAATTAATATGCTGTAGTCGATAACTTAATTGATGTTTTATTAATCGATCAGATGAAACATTTTGTTTTCGAAGAATTTCGAGACGAAATAAATAAGATACCGATAGCTTCATATTTTCTAGATTCCTGTTGATATAAAATTCCATAAGCATAACGTGACTTCTCCAGTCTTACCTCTTTATTAGGTGTCATAATGAAACAGAGGAATTTATTTCATCTAGATCCTGATGGTTAACACTACTCTATTCGTTGTTCTCGATCTATCTCATGTCCCGTTGCTATAACTAAAGATCTGCTACACAGTCAATTCGCTTCCTCTTTTCCAAGCTTCTAATTTTCCGCCCTTTATTCTTGGCATTTCCGTCATCTGTCACCCAGATCTTTCGCAACACCCAACGCCGCAAACCCCATAAATTTTTCTCTCCAAAGGAGCGTTAAAATTGATTTTTCGCATCCCATTAAAATTAATTAGCCTGTAGCAAACACAGCGTTAAATCAGGCATCAAATGAGACGATAGTGGAATCTGAGATTTTTAGTAGAAGAAATTTTATTTTATGAACTTGAAGTTATTGAAAAAATTGTTGTTTTGTTTTGTATTCCATACTGTTTATTTCTCCTATATTTTGCTGTCTATTGCTGCTGAGCAATTTTTGTGCTATTTTCTTTTGTATTATCTTTGTATTTTTCAGCTCCATGGGAAGATCTCAGAGCAAATTAAAAATTATTATTATTATTTTAAGTAAATGAAATTTACTCATATCATAAAACATTTTTCATCCGTAATATTAGAGCCTGCATTAAAAATTCCTAATAAATCTGTTGTATAAATTTTGAGGTATTCCCTGTATATAACATGGGGAATACCCATATAATATAGGGGATAAACCCTAAAGAGAATTTCCCAATCCCTTATTTAGCGGAGATTAAGTCAGCATCTATCACCTGAATCATCCCTGAAGTTGTAATGATAATCCCCTAAATATGCTATCCTCTCTTGTGATAGGCGCTTCTTAAGAATTACTGCGCCCATCTTCGTGTGCAAGATTCCCATTTCATTACTTTTTAAGCGGAGAAAATCTTATTTTAATCATTTTTATCATCCGAAGTGATGTAGAGCTGGGATCAACCACAGCTTCCTCCTGAGTGAATCATAAAAATTGGTTAGCAATAGCCTTAACAGCGTTCATGAGGTATGTGCATTACGTTCCTTGGAGAGAATTTCTTAACTTCGGGAATTGTTTCTCGAGATTTCTCCGAATTAACTAGAATTTAAAAGAATACTCTAAATCGTGGACGATCTCACTAATTTTCTGACATTATAATCTCTTCGGATTTCCATGTTTCTTTACAAAATCTTCCGCGAAACCCTAGAGAGTTGGAGAAATGAAGCATTAATTACGAGCTAGTTACTCTAGGAAGGTTTAACTCCACTATCGCATAACTGCGTCAACAAATATTTAATCTTTTTACTTCACAATAACAATTTAAATATCCTTAAGTTATAAGATTTCAGTTACAATAAGCTTCTTTTCCGATTTTCAAACTAAATCAGACGTTTATCTCATTAACTACTAGAGGAGTAACCTTTTAATCGATAGAGCTTTTTCTCTCTTAAAAAAAGAGACAAGTCGTCAACTTTCAAGCTAACGATCAAATTCTCAGAACATACAAAGCAGTCATCGATTATTTCGCAATTTCGCCTTATCTTTAGAAGACCAAAAGAAACCAATACACAAAGGGTAAAAGCTGTATGAGCTTTCAATAGAATTAGACACTACCTTTTATCCTGTTACTTTAGAGTAGAAGTTAGCTTTAAACGAAAGTAAGTAGGTATATTTAAGCCATTCATTAAAAAATACATCTCACAGGCGAAGAGTATAATTTAAATTATTGATCGAGACCTGTGAAAGTTTAAATTACTATTACTGAATTTTATAAGAGTACTCGAATGTCATGCCTTCAGTTATGTGTGCTATGAAACCGCATAATTTATTTTTTATCGAATCACATAATCCTGTCATATTTAAACAAAACCGTTTCGCCAAAATGAAAATACGACATGTGAATGTTTATTTCTGACAAGAATATTTAAAACAGAGTTCTTCCAACGTATGAGCTATGCCTAGTGTAATTTTTGATGGATATAGTATACCTGATTGACGCAAGGTTTGCTTCAATTTTCGCTAGATTTTATCCCTGTCTCTACTGTCATTTAAATGATGTATGACTGTATAAATATAGGCTTAGGTGTATAATATCTGAACAATAAATGTGCCGTATGTATTCCATATTTTACTGGGTGAATTAATGTTTGTCTCGTGCATTCGAATTCAAACTCCATCCGCCCCAGCTCAAATAATCCTATCAGCTCTCTGGGGGGGCACAAGATCGAAACACTAGGCCAGATAATTTGCTATTTTCAAAGAAAGAAACAAAAGCGTCGAAAATTTCCGCAAGAGTACGTCATTTCAAAGTACACACATTTCCTCATGGAATTTTCTCTCTGTTGGTGAGAGATTCCTTTTGTTTGAGGCGCATGCACCGCGGATTATCGCCGCTTTACGAGCTGTCAAATGCGACCGCAAAACGGTCTCTTTTCGTCGACACTCCCTTTCGTGCCGCTGGTCGGTCTGCGGGCACTCGTGTGAACAGCGTACCGATGCGGACACCTTTGGGAATATCTTCACGTCAATCCTCATAAAACGTTGCACAGCGACGCGTTCTCTTGCGTGATTCGCGCTCGTTATGAATGTGACAGCATGGCGGAAGAAAGTGAGATTTCCATCGAATTATAGCCATTGGCTGGGATAAAATGCCAATCTCCTGCTGTGACGAGCAGGAGAGAAGAATGGCGACGCCGCCAGACCCGGATCTCGCACGGGTTCGATTCCCGGATGTCTTCAAGGGATTAATTAAAACTGCCAAACCGTCATTTCGTCGGTTGCTCGTTCACTTTGTAGCGGTTCAGTCGAGGCAGAACAGTAATTCCTACAAACACAAGGAAGATGTCGCCTATTTGAATACTCGTGAGGCCATGTTTGTTAAAGGTCAGATTTTTTTCTGGATTTATACGTGCATTTGAAGGGAGAGGAATCATCTGAATGAAGAATTTTGAAGCATTGGATGCTACCATCTTACCACCCTTTGATGATATTGACCCTTCAACCATGTAATCTAAATATAACATAAGAAGTATTTTTCTTTCTTGCTATTTTAATTCGTTAAGGATAGTAGAACTTCAGTACATTGTGAATGTATTTGAGATATCAAAAACTATCAGGGATCAAGAAACTTGCCGAGTGGGAGGGGATTAAACAAAATCTCCTTATAGTTTCATTTACAATTCTCTTTTAAAATGTCATTTTTTCTTGATATATTTACTAAACCCCTCGTCAGATCCTAGGCAAATTGGTAGTACTACAAAATCAACTGAAAGGGGGAGGGATCGCCTCTTAGTCCTCCTTTGGACCCGTCAGTAACATATATTCAACCTAAGTAGAATAGAGAAAATCAAATAATTAAGGAGTTTTTGTTTCTATTAAAATATTTCGAATAAAATATATATATTGGGCTCCCGGATAGCCAAGTGGGCAACGCGTTGGACTTCAGCGTAAGCGGTCCCGGGTACGACTCCCGGTGGGTTCCTACGTGCGAAATGAACTAAGCTATCGAAGTACTTTTAACAATACTACTACTAATATTATAGGATCAATACTTTAATTCCATTAAACAAGATCGATCGGATGATTTATTTTACTTTTACCATGATTTGGTATTGAAACAAAGATCTCATCAACTTCTAAGGAATCGATAGTACACTGTACCACTGAACTGACAACGAAGATTAATTAGGAACGACAAAAGCGTTATAAGACCCTCTGCTATATTTAGGAACAGTCTTCGGATTAACGGAGATGAGGACGAGATTTAGATGGATACTCAATTCCACTGCGAATTTCAGTGTCCTTCTACGCCCTTCCGAGAAAAGTTACGGTTTGCGTCAGTGCATTTCTGATTATAGCAATAAATCTACCCAATCTCCATTCGGCGCATTTCAAAACAGGTTATGAGAATTTGATTCACATTTCTTCCGTTCATTACTATACAAACATACTGATACTAAATTGTCTGGGAAAAATAGATAGGGCGGTGTGTAAGTTTAATATTATGACATATAAGTCAAAGTATGCTGTTTTACTAAAAACTTTCCTTCATAAACCAACATTTACGCCGGTAGCTTGGATATCCGTATCATGAATATTTATGGAGTTCATTTATGAATGAAATTTCGTACGTCTTCGAGAATGCCTGAATAAAATTGGTTTGGGAATATTTTTGCTTGAATAAAAGAAACATAAGTAGCAACCCCACTGCGAATTTCAGTGTCCTTCTACGCCCTTCCGAGAGGGCCCTCCGCCCGTACAAAATTAGTGGAACGAATTTAAATGTAGTCGACTCAGTAGAATATCTTGGAATCACCCTAACCAATAACTTAAACTGGAGCACACACATTCGAAAAATATGCGGTAAAGCAACTAAAAAGCTCGGTTTTATAAAGCGTATTGTAGGTAGATGCGATGAAAAGGTTAGAGAGCGATGCTATTTTACGTTAGTTAGGCCCCATCTGGAATATGCGGCGAGTATATGGGACCCAGCGGATGAAACGAACTCTCGCGAACTCGAGAAAGTGCAGCGTAAGGCGATACGTTTTGTTAAAAAGTGCTACGATAGAGAAGCAAGTGTAACGCAAATGCTCACAGACGCAGGTTGGGAATCCTTGAAAGAAAGGAGATTAGAAGCTAGGCTGCGATTGTTAGATAAATTCAGAGGAAATACATTTTCGGATGACGTAATTGATATTATGCGACCCCCCTGCTACTTTGCCCGATCCGACAGTGAGCGTAAAATAAGAGAATGCTAAAACGAATCGATACAAGAATTCATTTTTTCCGCGAACGATACGCGAAAGTGATAGATTAGCGAAGTAAATTCAGTAAATTCATGGTGCTTACACCCCCTGCCACACGCCGGAAGGCGGCTTGCAGGGTACTTATGTAGATGTAGATGTAGAATAGATTAGAAGTGGAAGGAAATTGATGACATTGTTCATTCAAAGAGTTTTTTTTGTGATTACCGATCTACAAATGGAAATAAAAATATCAATTGCTTGATAGCTTTGCTTCCAGCAACTTCCATCAATTTCCATTTTTTCTCCCTTTCCATATCGATACATTTTGTGCAGTAACTGAACTAGTAGTGTCGCATCCCAAGAGACAGAAGCGACGCGTCGATGCAAGTCATTCCCATAAAGAAATAACGAGAGAGCCTCAGTTCGTAGCGATTCCGCTCTTTTCTCAACATTTCTCACGCCGTGGAAGACAAATGACCGTCGTGAGCAAATAATACTAGGAAACGATCCCAGCAAATCCCTCATCCCTCTTAAATACGAGAATGTTTGTGCACGTCCTCCGATGGAGTTACGTAACGCAGTAATAAAACATGACGTCGAACAAATTTTCATCCGCTCGGAGGATCGAGCACGTGCGCATCTAAAACTCATTTTCCATTTTCATCGAACCTCGGCGACAAAAGATCACCGCAATAAAAACCGAACGACGCAAGAGCGTAACATCCGGGCGAGAGCGCGCCTATTTCCAGATCACGTGCCGCCCACTCCTGCCCATAATTCCCACCCCAACCCCCCGATCGCCCACCGACATTTCCCCCCAAAAAATCCACCCCAGCCTCCCTTATCCTTCCAGCTTTTTTAATCTGTCATAACACACCCATTGTTGGACGCATGTCCCCCTACACGCCCGCCTGACCCGCAATCGAATTTAAATCGGATAATAATGCGAATCTTGCTAATTTATATTCCGCCCCGTTATTCCACCCCCTTCAATCCATCCCCTGCCACGAGTGGCCTAAGGCATATAAGCTCTCCCTTTTATTGGTTCCACAGCCTTCCTAATCCGACCCTTAGACCCATAACCGGCCCCTCCCTTAAAACTCACTCCTGTAAGATAGGCCACCGGCACCATTTGGCCACGGCCACGTATCCTCCCCATCCCTACGCCCACGCACAGCCCCTATCTTCCCTCGCTACCCTCCAATCGAGGCGTCAAAACGGCTCACTTTTCTCATCCCCCTTGACCCCCCTCTGCAGACTTTTCCCCTCCCCATGGGAAAGGATACGTTAAATATTCACCCCTCTTACAAGGGAAACATCCGAGGGGGCATCACACGCGCCTTTTCCCTGCGAACCGGCAACCGCCGCTTCCTCCCCAAATTAAAGCTCCGACCCCAAACACGGCCAACCGACAACCCATCCAACACGCGGAGGAACCTTAACGCCTAAAGGAGTCTGTGAGATGGTTGGCACAACAATCTGGGAAGGGGATGGGTAACAATGAGAGGAAGGTGACGCGGGAAAAGAGGGGTCTGCGGGAGTGGAAGGAGAAGGTAACGCCTCCAAAATCCGAATCCGCTGATTACCATGCAACTCGCCAAATCGCTGGGTGACAGGGGGTGCGTTGTACCTTGAGGTCTCTTTAACGATCATCTTGTATCTGGTGGGGTCTAGAGTGAGGACGCGAGTAACCTGCTGTCTAAAGGCAGCCAAATGCCTTTACAACGATACCTAATCTGTTATGCAAAAGGGACAAAATTTACGCGGAAAATCGTCGATGGAAACATTATATATGCAACTTTGGGAAACCACGCATATGCGTCACGCGTTTTAATGTGTGAATAAAGATTGGGGATATTTCATAATACTGCCCAAGCTTAGATAATATGCTCTATTTTAAGAGAATATGAGGATGTCACGTTCATGCGGACCTCTATTTTCTAGTAATAAAGCAGGATGCTGCGGAATGACATGGATGGAGATGGAACAGACAGTGGCTGCCAAAGGCATGAGAAGCGACGGTAAATCCCTTATGAGGCCGGTCGTACGGAGCGGCTGGTCAAATATCAATCTATTTCCTCAGGAACAGGAATCGTTTTAATTTTTAATTTCATCCTGCTAAACGTAGTGTAACGCAAATGCTTCAGGACGCAGGATGGGAATCTTTAGAAAATCGAAGGCTTAGACAAAGACTAAATCTCCTTGATAAATTTAGAGAAAGCACGTTCGTAGATGATGTAGCTGACATAATGCGCCCCCCATGTTACATAGGCCGTTCAGACACTGCGAGAAAGATCAGAGAAATAGATGCTAA
>KZ308992.1:294936-412199 GCA_000376725.2 Ladona fulva
TTTCTAGTTGCTTTAGCACAAATGTTACGGATGTGCGTGCTCCAGTTCATGTTATTCGTAAGAGTGATTCCGAGATATTTTACCGAGTCCACTACTTTAATTACTGTTCCGCTAATACTGTACGATTTATTCTGCCGCAACTGTTTTCTTTCGAAAAAATTTTCTACGGAGCATTTGCTTGTGTTTAGGTCGAGTTGCCATTTTTCGCACCACCGTTGAGTACGAACTAAGTCGTTTGCTGGGGATTCCCGGTCTTCCTCGCAAACATCAAGTACTCCAGTCTTCCTCTTCTCCTCTTCTCCTCTCTCCTCTCCTCAACTTCCTCGCAAACATCAAGACATCAAGTACTCAAACGTAACTTGGCAAAAGGGCATCAAACTGTTATATTTTTCGTTCCGGCTTTCTCTCTGGTTCAATGACAAAAACGAATATCGGTTCAGTTCTGCTTTCGTTCCTACCGCCAACGTTAAACCGATTCGACCTTTTCATTCGTATCAACCATTGCAATATTATATTCTTCTGTAGGTTAGTTTTGTTATTTCTAACTTTTTAAACTTATATCGCATACACCAAAATTAGGAATAGACTTAGTCAGGGCCGCGCACAGCCTATCTGCTGCCCTGGTGCAAACATAATTTGCCGCCCCTTAAAAATCAATGCTAAAGCCATACATTTCCTGATTTGCAGGTAAAACTCTTTTCAAAAGATATTAAAGCACCAGTGATTTGTGACACTTTTCCCCAATTTACATTGGTCACAAAACATCAGTAACAATTAATTATGTATATTCGATATGATGACATAGTAAATAGCATACGGAACAGTAAATTCTTAACAGTTAACATTACTTTCGAGTGACATTATCATCGCAATACGCATAACTTAAAATAAAATGATTTGAATGAAATCTATTTTTTGCAACCAAATATGATATGCAATACAATTTTTATTCGAAATTTTCATATTAGGTTGCGAAAAATAGATTTCATTGAAACCATATCATTTTAAGTGACATTCGAGTGACATTATTATCGCAATACGCATAACTTAAAATAATATGATTTTGATTGAAATCTAATTTTTGCAACCAAATATGATATGCAATATAATTTTTATTCGAAATTTTCATATTTGGTTGAGAAAAATAGATTTCATTCAAACCATATCAGTTTAAGTTATGCATATTGCGATGATAATGTCACAGGATGCAATACGAATTACTTCGATTAAACCCACTGAACAAATATTCCCTACTCGTCTAGAGCCATCCCTAATTCTAAACGTTTGCTAATCTTTGATTGCACATCGTAATCTTTCCTTGGTAAGTCGTGTGTGTCACACAGAAAACAACAAATAATGTTGTTGTAATATTAATAATCTGGGCTAAGCCTCGGTTACCGCCTCTAAGATGCCGCCGCCCGGGTGCGATGCACCCCTTGCACCCATAGGACGGCTCTGGACTTAGTAATAGTTATTAGTTGCTAGTTGCAGTCGGACTTGTTTAGTAAACCTTACTCCAATGCTGAGTAAAAATTAAATTAGGAACCGTAAATTGGAGCGGAATGAATAACTGTTTCCGGTTTCGGCTTAAACTTTCAATTTTACGGAAAATATGACTTTTTCAGTTTCGGTTTTTCGGTCTGGTTCCGATTCGATGCCCTAGTGGCAACGATTAACAAAAAGAGAGAATTGGAAAACGTTTATATTGGAAACGTTATATCCGGCGTTGGATTGATAATGGTCGACGACAGTGATGCTGATGATGTGTAGCATTCAGAAATAGATATCAAAATGACATTCCTAGTGGTATAACTAAGTCGTTTTACAATAAAAGGACTCATAAATATGAAATATCTCCAGCGAAAAACGCTAGTACTCATATGAACGACGGATTGAAACCTACCGGTGGTAAAGAGGACTTGGAATGAAATTACTCCAATTCCATTGTCTGCTAAATTGTAGTTCATTGAAATGTTGACCATTCACACTATAAGTTCATATATCAACGACTAAATTTACCACCCAGTAGCATGTTCTTCTTGGCATCCCTTTGAATAAACCTTGGGTTCTCAGAATTTACCCACGCGTATCATTTTTCCGCTTAGTCCCAATATATACGATCCCACCGGTCCCACCTTCACGCTGTCGCTTTGCAAGACACATTTCGCATACCAGATCAGCCTTGATCAATCAACCCGGCGCGGCGATTTTTCCAACCCCAAACCTCTCTTACCATCTCAAACATCACGAATAAAGTGAAAACACGAAGTAAAAGGTGAGGATATTTATAATCGGGGTGCCGGAGAGGAGGAGTAGGTAGGAATGCCGGGGAACGATCCCTGGGAAAGGGAATGCGAGGATGGAAAGAGAAAGAAGAGGGCGACGACGGAGAAGGGGTCGCTGAGGTCGCGATGGTGTGAGGCCCTCTGGATAGAAGCCGAGGGAATTCGATTAGGGCGGTGGGCGATCGGGAGAGATAGAGGGGGAATGACAGAGAGGGTGTAACTTACACGTCTCTATCCCGATTGGCTTCGTCCCACTTTCATCGGAATAGACGCGTGACCCTCGGAAACCCCTAATTCCACGCTTCGCAACGGAAGCGATCCATCCCTAGGCGGTGGCCTCGCCATCATCCATCCATCCTCCGCTCCACGCCATCGCGCTCCTCTTCGCCCTTCCCACGCCATTCATTTCCACCGCCCGATATTCTTTTCCTCCGAGCGATTATCCCCTCAACTCGCCGTCACTACCCTCGTATCCGCTCGTGCACGTGTGTTTTTCCTCTCGGACTCGCAACAACGATTCAGCGACACTTAAGCGCAAGTCCGCGACGTCCGCCAGCCTTACTAGCATAGGGGCTAGCATAGCTACATCGGGGTCCCGGATTCGAATCCTGGTTAGGACTTGCTTGTGTGCGAGCGTGACGCAAAAGATTAATCGAGTTACATATACTAAAAAATCGGTCTCTAATGATAAAAAATTGCTTGATTAAGTTGTTCTTAGAGTTGCCACCTTCCCCGGAATGAAAAAATTAGAAGCTTGCAACCCTAGTAGTTATTATTATAATTGAGTTACTGCGTTTTCCAAATTTTCCGCTGGTAAACGTTCATCAGTATAAAGTAGGTGTGGACTAGGCATTCGGCAGGGTGAGGGAATTCACCCATACGATCCTGGTTACCTTCCTCTTGCTTCTTTTTAAGAAATTTTCCCTCGATGTGGCAGTTATGCAGAAAGACTGCCTACTGGACTAGATCAAGGATATTCTTCTCTAAAACAAGTCTCTCCGTGTTTCTTTTGATGTTATTTGACATAACTCCCGCAGAAATAACCAAAGGCATGCCCTGGATTCCACTAATCTTTTATTCTTTTTTTATTATTATTAAATACTGTGCCATTCATACATCTATTTGCAGCAAGTAATTGAATTTTTTTCGCACGAAGCAGTCTGGCTCAGGAAGGGAAGCAGAGAAAAACTACCTCGCCCCTCATCTTGTCAATAGTGAGCATCATCCAGAGTCTTTTCGAACTAATAAGAATGGCCGTGGCTGAGAATTTTTAATCGGTCCTGAGAGGTGAATACTTCATAGACAGAACTAATCCAGATACACAACGAAAATAGCAACTTCATAGTACCTATATAGTAAAAATGCTGGTCAAGTAATGGTTGTGAGCGTAACTTTAAAGGTTAATTTTAATAGTGGCATTTTAGGCTAAAATTTGCTTGATAAAGTCGTAATTATTATCATTATTTTTATAAAAACGTAGATTTTACCGAAGTCGTTAAGGCCATATCATCAGGCCCAGTTCCCACTCCTCCCCGTGCTCACGCACCGAACCGTTATCCGTTGAAGGAGCCTTTCCTGCCTTTTCTCCAACTGTTTCACGTTTTTTGTCTTTCCCTCGATTTCGAGTCCGCCCCCACCACTTTCCCCATCCCCGAAAACACATTAACTGAAGGAATTGTCGGTTGAAGTGAAGACAAAAGCTTAAAAAATGAAAGTAGCGCGAATTGTCAAATGGCAATCAGAGAGATGACGATTTCAGATTCAAATTCAATTTCTGTGCAGCTGCTTTAATTTCAGTTATTCCATAAGTTATTCTGCTTAAAGGCTGATTTTCTAAACATCAACCCTTCCACCATTTGTCAACAAAAGCCTTGGAAAGGAAATGAGGCTTAGTAGGTAGGATGAGGAGTGCGGTAGTTTGCCTTTGCTTTCTTTGAGCCACAATGCTCTCAGAGTAAAACGTCCATGTAACTTTGATCCAGTGAATAGTGCTCACTGTAGCATTTAAGGAGTAACCCAAATGAATGTCCGTTATACAGCGTCACTCTTTCATCATTAACCTTTATATCATCACAGCCATGAGCAATAACACTATCATTTTTCCAAAACTAACGAAACACTTGACTAGGGAGAAAGCTTTCATGTAAACTTAGTATTGCCCTTCAATAACTTCAGTTATAACCAATCAAGTCACTTTATTTTGTAAACCGTCGCTTACGAGTACAATTAAGTAGAGAGGACTTTTTGAAACGCTCCTATTTTTCACTATCTCTGAAAATTTAATTCTTCGCGCGTTATTATCCTTTTCCTCGGAAAGGAAGCCTGCTTATAACGAGGATCACAGAAATGGAGCATCCGAGTGGAAGGGGTGAACGCCCCAGAGATATCACATAATCCAATCACGCGATGGTGCTGCTGAAAGATAGCTGCGAACACGGAGGATAACTAATAACCTGTTTCCTTGAAAAAGTGCACCAGATTGGCATAAAAGGTATTTCTTTGCAATGCGGACTTGAGCGAAAGATTTGATACCTTGCTTTCGATGAAACTTTTAAATCTGTTAAATTCAAGATCTTAGAGATATATAAGAATTAGTAATTAATAAAAATTGAAACGACTTTGATTCGATTTTTATGGAATAACAAGTGTGAAAAATTGCGACTCGACTNTGCTGAGTTTTTTGCATCTGTAATTGAATCATGTACATGAAGAGCTACCCTAAGCTGAGCAACATCTTGAATCTTGAAAACAATTACTCTTAAATCACACTTTGAAAATTTTTAGAGAGTAAAAATATTCACCACCTGATTCTTAATTAGCACCTCTAGATCCGTAATATACCTAGCATTTCCTCTAAAGGTTAAAAGGCTATTACTATATGGTTAACTTCTATATAAAAAGTATCTTAAATAGGATACGAAAATTATTAGCTATTTTCCATCACGTTCTTTCGAATTAAAAATTAATTAATTGTCTTTTATTTTATTTCCATATTTAACGAATATTTTCGATTTTATAAGTTCTCTGTTAATAGATTCTAGTGATCCAAAGATAACTATCAACGGCAAATTGAATTTAAAAACTTGTCACTTAACGCATTTCATTAACATAAAGTGAAACTCAAAAATTAGAGACTGTGTCATATTTAAGACCATCTTTCTGATTCATATTTTTAATTTGATCACGTGTCGAAAAATTACGGAATTTAATGTTGTGCCTGAACCTTATGAGTCACTTGGTTCCTTTTCCAACGAGATATGAGAGTCAAGGATAAGAACTTGACCGTTTCCTCATCTCAAGAATTCAGCAAGCCTAATTAAAATATAATCAATAAAACTTTTATTATAGGGAACTGTAGGTAAATTCAATTTCCTTCACCCTTAAGGATGTTGACTTTTATTTGTTGAAAAACGTTAGTGAAAGTTTTACAAATGCGAATGGAGCTGTGTGTGTTTCCAAAAACAATCATATGAAACAGTCAAAACAAATTTCGATATTCGAGGAACATCTTAAGTCCTGCTAGAAAAATATCGATCGAGCACATCGCTATTTTTAAAAAAGTAATTTCATTTTTCCTGCATTCTATTTAATAAAGCTGTCGAGCCAATATCACGTAATCCCTGTCACGAGAGAAGACTGCTACCCTACGGGGGGTGAATCACAGCAGCCCCTTTTGGGCCCTAATTGAGGATAAGAATTAATCCTGTGCTCCTCCCATAATAAGCCAGCCATATGTATTTTACAGCTCGATCCCCTACTACGCTAAACGGCAGCATAAAATCACAATAAGGACAATTTTTCCTCAAATTGTGCAATAAAAAAGGGCAAATTTACTCCAGCCCTAAAAAAATCAATTATCGTTTTACCGCTTCCAATTCTCGCGGCGAGGGCGTCAAATAAAACTCCCGGCGCGCTTTCACTCGCCGCACAAATTAACTTGACAGCCACGGGGTTTAGGCGGGAAAGACCGGCTTAGCAAACCTGCAAGTCGCCCGAATTTTAACTAAACATCCCCTCTAAACATAAATCCTCCCCCTCTGCCGAACCGAGATCTTCGCCTCTTTTGTCGGTCCCTCCTCGGTGACCGGAATATCAATTAGCCCTTTAAAAAAATAATAATCTCCAACGCTCGCGCGGTAAGCGACGCATTTTGCCGCTACAAATGGCACGCACTAAAAAGTAAATAAAGGATCATCATAATCCGACGAAGGGCACCAAATTAGGTTTATTAAGGGGGACGCGCGCACAAAAGCGACTGCCACCCTCATCCTCCCCGGAGCGCATCTATCATCGCACCCTCCTACACCGGGCGATCCTCCACTCCATCTAACACCGGAACAAATTCGGGGGGACTTCCCGAATGAAATTGCCTCGCTTTTATTCCATCGGTTAACCTCATAGCCGGTCTCCCTTCTCGGAGTCCTCCCGCGGGAATATGCTCCCCACACCACCGCCCTATCCTCTGCCCCAGAGCAGCGATTACAAACGAGATTACTACCCACTCCATTGCACTCCCCCTCCATCAGATTCGCTCCTGTCTCTCCACCCATCACTCTACCCTGCTCCTCCCCTTTCTCTTTTACCATCTTTTCTCTACAAACCTCGTTTGTGTTCGCAGCGAGCAACCTGGCTCGAAGAAGCGATTTTCAGTGATTCGAATTGTCGCTTCAGGTTTTTGCCTTGACCGCAGAGATAGAGAGAGATATTAGAAGCTGAGGAAATGCTTGTGCTTTGAATGCTTAAGACAGTTCACTAAAGAGTAAAGTAAAGGAAGTAGTTTGCGTTCCAGCTTGTTCTTCAACTATTTGAATGAAGCTGTTTGGTTAAGGATCCCTACGATGGAGGTTTAATCGCTGAACTAGGAAAGGTGTAGCGGGAGACATCTTGGATTGTCTATGATATTTGATTCTTCAACATTTTTGTATAGAGGATTTGTTTTCACTATCAATGTTCACTTCTATACTGAAGGTTGCAGTACAGTAATCATACGCGAACTGGAAGCTTATTGCATTCTAATCTATACGTAGGCAAGTTTACAGATAGCTGCATATTTTTGTCAATTTATGTTAATTAAAGACCTTCATGAGGATGTAAGGTCGCTTAATGATGAGAAATTGGCTAACCAATAGAACCAGAAGGACCCCACAAAAAACATACCGGATTATAGACTCCATGACGTAATAAAATAAGAAATAATTACTGGTCATGTATACCTCTGGACATTAATTATTTCTTACTGTAATATATTACGTGGAGTATGACGTTCCACCAAATTTCACTTAACTTTCACTCAATGATCAAAACTTCCATATCTCGAAACGAGCAATGAGTTTCATCTTCATCAAACGAAAAGAACTTCTATTGCAAAAGCCAAGGCATAATTAAAGATATGGTACGAAAATTCTCTTAGGATATAGTTACTGTTGCAACGAAAATTATAGCCATAATGTAGAGGAAATAATAAAATTCTTGCCGATTGCTCACTCACGCACCTCCCGTAACTAAACGCTCGGAAAATCCTAACTTAGGGTTCGATAACCGCAGAAGCTCCGTCCTAGTAGGATCGGTAGAATGAAATGACTCTTAAAGTGAGCAGATTCTCTTCCCTCAGACTGCGACTGTTTTCAACGATGAGAGTTAATGATACCCACATTTTACTTTGTAATTTTCAAGGAAGCGATTATAAAGTATTTTGTTGATGCAGGAACAGATTATGTTCTTCAGAAAAAGTCTTCCAAATACTGTTCGCTCATAAAAAGTGTCGTGAACGGCAAATATTCTGTGAACCATGCGATGAAAAAAGCTTTTTTCGGCGATTTAGGGCAGAAACAGAAGCGCGTTTTCATGTTTTTGCGGAGTTTTTTGCATCTGTAATTGAATCATGTACATGAAGAGCTACCCTAAGCTGAGCAACATCTTGAATCTTGAAAACAATTACTCTTAAATCACACTTTGAAAATTTTTAGAGAGTAAAAATATTCACCACCTGATTCTTAATTAGCACCTCTAGATCCGTAATATACCTAGCATTTCCTCTAAAGGTTAAAAGGCTATTACTATATGGTTAACTTCTATATAAAAAGTATCTTAAATAGGATACGAAAATTATTAGCTATATTCCATCACGTTCTTTCGAATTAAAAATTAATTAATTGCCTTTATTTTATTTCCCTATTTATTGAATAGTTAACTTAAACTTCCAAATTAGTTTGTATCTATATTTATCTGTAATGTACTTGTAATCCTATTCAAAACATTTTTTTCAAAAACGATTTTATAAAGAAAATTCACGAGTCGTTATGAAACAAATTGCCACCCGAAAACGGTAGTATAATAAATCATATAGGTAATATATGGATAATACTTGCATTATTATTTCAAGGAATAAATTGGTCGATTTTTTATGACTCGGTTTCGATTTTTGGAGATAGTCTAATTCCATATTATGACAGCGCATAAACAATAGCGGGCAATTCTTATTTAATGCTTCAGATAAAAACGATTTTCACTGACATAAATATATCAAAAAATAAGTCCAAGTATCGTCAATAGAATAAAAGCGATCTCGTATTAAAATGCATTTTATAATTGAATAGTAATATTAACAATATGAGTGATAGGAGATATCTTGGACGCGAATTAATATCTTAAGTTACTGCGTTAATTTCAGCTTCAAAACAACCAGAGAACGACCAATAAAATTTAGAAAATTTAGTTTTCTTGTCGATAGATTTCATGTATTCAAATTACTTAAAAGAACTCTGAATTAGAATAACTTTTGAGTCAGATCATCGCTCGAATTTATAGATAGTTTTTGAGGAAAAGAACGCGCATGCTCTCGCTTTGCTGTATTTTATGTATTTTTATGGCATTGATATTCGTGAGAAACTTACTGTGCTCTTCCAGTCCCTAGACGCTTCCTGGGGGAATATTCTCTCCTCTTCTACAGCAATTGGGATACGAGAGTCAATCTGTAACTGACCCTACTCCTACCCATCTAGGAGAGACCTCGACGTGGTCGCGTGCCGGACTTAGGGGAAATTCAAAGCTGTCGATAGGAAACTACCACGTATATTGGGCCCGTTTTCACACACTGACGTAGCCAATTTTCATGCTTGACGTTGACTATTATCTTCCTCTGACAACACGCCTCCTCTATAAAAAAGGTGAAATCGATTAGACATTCATAATTTAAGCTGTATTGAAGGTTATAAAAATGCATGTATTCTTGCATTGCAGGTATTGAAAGCTCATGAATAAATTATTTATTTTTTACTAAGATTCAGAAATAAATTGAATCATGACAATGCGAAAAACACCAAATACTAGTAATAAAACAACATAAGAGCGACAGAAAAATAAAAAACAAGATATTTAAATAAGTTAATATTATTTATAACATATGGGTCAAAGTATGGATGATAGGAGTGATTGGCCGATGAACCAAAAGTATACGCGAAAATACCGAACGGTCTTTTTACTAACAGTATTAAGGTTTCGTGGTTCTGTTCAAGACGATATATTCGAAATGGTATGAAATTAATAGCTTAAATTATTTACAAATAAGACCTTAAGGGGATTGGATATCGTTTAAACTAGCCGTTTCAGAACCTCAGAAAAGATCCTTTTTTCTTAATCCCTTTCTTCCGTTATGATGGTCGTGTGTGAGGAGAGAAAGAAGGGAAGTGGTGGAGTGGTGGCCTCGAACCTAGGCCGAAGCTATTTCGATCTATTTGCTGCGCAATGCGCTGGACATGTTGCTCAAATTACACGATTACGGAAATTGTGTGAAACTTACGTACTTGGAAAGTACCTGAATTCTAAGATAAAGGATTAAGCTAAAACTATGTCCCAGAAGATTTTCGTATTACTTCTTATTGCCGAGTACCACTACAACGAAAGGAATAGACTTTTATGTATGTTCTCTAATTTATTTCTCCATTATGGTTTGCATGAACCTAACAAAAACTGTATGCAAGTCTAACAACATCTTTTAAGCATCGAATGGCGAAAACAGAAATATTTTATCTATATGCATGCAATCATGACGATGTCATTGTGCCAACAGCCTGCAAACGGATATTCAGGCTTGGTATCCATTGGCTTTAACAATATTTCAAAATAATTTCGAGACTGTCGTCTATTTTTTTACGTAAATCACCTCTAAATTCTCAAAAATAAAGTTCTCTTGGAAATTAGATGTACCATGACGACAGAGCCCTTGTTATGACTCTTTTAATGCCAATTAAAAACTAACTTACCGTATAACGTATGGTAGAGACCACGCGAGAGAGACAATGGACAAAATTAAATTAGATATGACATATCTAATTAAGAATTTACGGAAAGATTGAGTGGTCTATGAGTAATCGTTTTCCGTGGTACTGAATATGGGAATTTCTATTCTATATTCAATTAACTTCCCTATATTTATGAAAAGAGATCTAATCAGAGAATAGGTTTTTGGGTGAATGATATGTTGGCATATCGTTGTGTTTTGATTGATCTGTTCTTCTCCGAGACCTTTCAAAGACAGAAAATATAAGAAGTTATCCTTATATTCCCATTGAATGGTTGAAACAGCGAATTTGATTTATTGTAACGAGCGCCGTTTCTATCCAGTAGGATAGTGATTGAGCTAATATTGCTAGCATTCCATCAGTAAAACCTATTAATTCCATTGCAAAAACTTGTTTGCAAGAAACAATGAAAAATTAACGTGAGATCTGACTAGCAGAGTGTTATTCTCTAATCTGGTCAAGAAAGTTAAAGTCAAAGAATTTTAAGTGTAACTTCATCTAACAATAGGATAATGTTTTATCTGCCACTCTCGTTCATTAGAAAAGACTGGACGAGAAGATTTCGACATCAGCTTTGGTAGTAATTCAATACCCAAAATAACATCATAGAATTCTCAGTCTCGATATTAAAAAGTGGTCTTGAGGTAGTGAAATGAGAGAAAAGAGTTTTATATGGGTGATTTACTGTAGAGCCTGAAATAATATTATGAAAACTTTATTTGCTCCAACAAACTGGGACATAGCTAAACACACTTTAAGTAAACGTATCGTTGAAATAAATACTTTTGAAGAGAAAAAATGAATGAGCTTTTTTTTCAGTGTCGGAACGCCGTATGTGCCAGGCTTGTATAATACTTACGGCAATATGTCTGATATTCTGATATATTTACCGTGCTGTATACGGTATATGTAAAAGTTTTTTCTAAAATAGCCATCCAAAAGTTGGAAAAATTACATTAATTTTATCAACAATCAAAGCAAACGGGGTGCTAGTTATTTAATACTCTCGATCAACAAAGTGGTCACTTGTAATTAGATTAACATTAGCTTTAAAAAATGTATCGACTTTACAGAATTAATGTCGTTTTTGATTCAATTTAAATTATAATTTTGCATTCATCGTAATATTTAAAGCAAATAAAGAACCAAGAGTAGTGATTTAACATTTAGTAGCATAAATGGATAAATATTTGATAAAAGTAATAGATTTCATCGTAAAAACAATTTGATACCTTGAAATATATGATAAGAAAATAGCACAGTAAGTGTATAAAATAGTCCATTTAAGTACATCTATACAAACTACCTTTACAATAATAATGATACTTCATTTAAATTAGAACTTAATTATTAATGAGTCATGAAAGAACGTAAAGAAAGGAAAATATTACGTTTCTGGAGGTACTGGAGGTGATAACGGTATAAGTTCAAGGAGTGATGCCTAAAATTAAGCGTAATTTTGATAATATTTGGAAAAGGAGGACTGGAAAGGGAATTATAAATTCTTAAATAGGGTATCAGATTTTCTCTTCCTTTATGAAAGGAATTGATTTTCCTACGAATCTTTTTAGGATGCGATTTTTCCATTGCACAAGACCTAGCAGGATGATCAAGATAATTTTCTTCTTCAAACAAGTGTTTTAAGCATATCATTAATCAAACCTTTCTAAATGGCTTGCATCATGAGCTGACTCATCCTGCGTGACTCTGACATAAGGATACACATTCATAACAAAACATTACTTCGGCCATTAGTCTTGTCACCTTACTAAATCCGTGTTAGTTTATGATTGTATAATTGTTTCCCGAATAAAAGGACGAGTATTTACGCGCCAAAATTACTAGCATTTAAAAGTAGGCGACGAATTTAGTCAAGATAAGATGGCAATTGCTTCAAAAGAAAAAAAAATAACATTAGTGTGTTTAAACATGCCATTTAAAACCTGTTTAAATCAATACCTACCTAACTTTCCAGAATATTCTCTCCTATTCACCTATGTTTTCAGTAGGTAATTTAAAAATTTCCGAGCACTAGTCCTGCTTCAATTAAAAAGTAGACTTCGAAGTAAATATATGACAAATTTGGGAAATACTTTAAAAGAGAATAAAAAAGTTAGTTAATAAAATTAAAGTTAATAAAACTCTCGACAATTAAATTAATTTAAAGTGGAAAGCCTGCCGCTGGATAGATTAGATGGATTAAACCACAATTGCAAGAATAAATGAATGTAGATTAACACCAATGGTACAGATAACATCTATACAAATCTATCTGTAAGAATGTACGGTTAACAGGAAAAGTAAAGGAAAAGAAGCTTATCCGTACATATATATGACGTGAATCCAATGATAAATACTCTTAAGTAGACCTGTTCAAATTGCAAGATAGCAAGCCGTCGATATCGAAGGCTGCAAATGAAGGATTTTGTAATGCCAATCTTCTGTAATCGTAGCTACCAAAAACAAATCCCAAGGTTTTGTTTGTATCTTCTCTAATGTATTACCTCTCTAACGATAATGTCAAACGCAGTCTGAATTTTCTAGTATCGGTTTCCTCTGAGGTAGATACAAGACCCCACTTAGGCGAAACCAGAAAAAAATTTTGTAACTAATTTCTTAACTATGCGTTCAATGAGAATAATTGAGGGAGGATATTAGTAGCAAAAAGGAATACAGGTAAGGTTTGCTCTTACTTATAATAAAACAATGTTCAAATTAAATAAATATTATTATATTCAACACTTCAGTGAACGAAGAAAATTTGATCACTATTTTAAATGTAAACATCCTTAGAGTATGCTCCTTTAACACATGTGTCCACATGTGCAATGTATATCTGATGCCAGTTTAAATTACAAATCTGTCGGAAAAGTAACTTAAAAGTGCAGTTTTTTCGAGAGCTTTCAAATTATGGTCGAGGAATGATCCCCTTAACCCCCAAAATCCGCTCATACAATGGTCCACGTACACGTTGAGTGCCCTATCTCTCAATTGCATATTTGAGATTCGTGATTACGAATGTCTTATCAGCCAGATTTTGTAATAATGAGTTTTTGGAAATCGCAATAACGTTGGACCCAGGATTGTCCGCCAAGAAAACCCTGGATGTCGATAGCAGCAGAAAATTTATTTTCCGCTATAACCATTTGAATTAGGTTGTACAGAAATGACTTTACACACTCAGAATCCATGTGTACTTTGACCGGTAAATAGTTTTAGTTTTTTTTCAAGGGGTAGGTATTGCTCTACATATTACGTAAACCTGCACTAAAGGATACATAAATGTATGAGTAGGTGCCATCTAAATTTGTTCTCGCGAATGCACGTGATAATTTAAATTTCAAATTTCGCGAGAGAAGGAAAACTAAGATGCTCTTAGGTCTGCAATTGCATCTCAAGGTCTTTAAGAGATAATTTTCTCTGGGCCTCAAACTGAGGCCTGCGATTAGTTTACGTTACGAAATCCGTGTCTTCGTCTTAACCCTTCAGATATTTTTGAATCGCGGGGATCAGGCTGATCTTTATATTGGTCCATAAAACCTTCTCTCTTTCACTCTCAAGCGGCCACGCTTTCGTGATAAAGATTTTAATGGAGCTGATGCAAAAGTTCTCCGATTAAACTTCCTTCGACTACCTCACTGAAGCAACCACACACCCAGGGCGTAATGGCACTCCAACGACCGCCTATCTCGTGACTCCGTTTAAGCGCTCACTGAGCTCGACTCAAAACGTTTATGCTCGAAACGTAAGCAGAGGTGGAGGCTGCTTTTCCTTGTGTCGCAATTACCTCATGGAAAATGCACTGAAACGGGGAAGTTATGATGTCATCCGGGCATGGAGGTACAGCTATCTCCTTATCGAAAACCTATTCCATTTTGCCTTAGAGCTGGTGATTATCCTGGTTTCGAATTGAGGCACTCGGAAGACTAAAGTAAACAGCAAAGCACTACCAACGAAACATATAGTTTAACAATTCTGTTTGCAAAGTGCTCAAAAAAGAGCACCAGTCATTTCATCACATATTTATACCATATATAAATGTAAACTTTATAAATTAGTCACTCTTGAAATGAGCGAAGTAGATAAGGTATATGCATAATATGTGAAGCAGCCAAGTCTTACAACGGCTGCAAGAAAACGAAGAAATAATCGATGCGTTATGCATTTCTTTACGGCAAAAAAATCATTTTGTATTTCGCACTTATTTTTATGACAGAATCTACATTTCCTTTTCATTCATCATCAATGATCTAACAAAAAACTAACTTATGGAAAAGGATCAAGCTCTAAATTAGGAATAATTCAATCTTTAAGAATTGAGATAAATATATCTGCTCTGCATTAAATAAAAACAACTGCATTTATCATAACAATTTACTCGTTGTAAGAAAAAGAGAAGGTTGGAACACGGCTGTATATGAAATATACTCTACTCGGGGGGTCTCCACCTTTGTGGAGACCCCCCAAGGATGGAAGCGTTGCTTCCGAAATGATCATTGGGCTTCCCAGAAATCGGTAATCGTGAGCTTCCCATTTGTCTCTGAGCGCGAGTTCCGCTTGCCGAAAGACGGTTTACGGAGTGTTTTTAAACCTCTAATATACTCGTACTGCGTAAATACTATATATTTCTCTAAATCGCTAGAGTAGGCAATGATATTTTGGAGTTTTGATATGATTTTCCTTACTGAATTCTGCAATTTTTGTTAGAGTTTAACGCTATGCTAACTAAAACTTAGATCGTTATTTTGTTGAGGTTCACATCAATTTTTCCAGCACTCGCTATAACCATGGGTTACATTTTCTTAAGTCATGATGAAATACTTAAATGATAGGTGAGGTATTAATTATCATTATTTGTAGCCAAGATAGTGTGTTTAGCCTGTGTTAAAACCATTAGTGCAAAATTATGAATGAAGAAATACTTATTGAAGCATGTTTACATTACAAAATACAAAATAAATATCTTGTTAACAGGAAAAATTAGCGAATAATACATTTTTACGCAATTTCCTATACCCATCTTGATTTTATTCTCCTAAATTCGGGTGTAGATGGATGTTTCTTGGTAAATATATCTATTAGCACCTTTGAATGCGTGTGGTATGCTGTCGATCTTATCGAAGAGTATAGCTCGTAGCAGTTTTATAACCCTCCCAAAAGGATTTCTGGAATTCCTTTTATTCGAAAAAAAGACTCCTAGCTTCCCTTTTTTATAGGCAGAAGCCCTGATCTTATCTGCCATTTGTAGAGCTTTCCTAAACTTTTGGTTCACCCATAGCTTTGACGCCCTAGGCAGCTGACCACCTCCGCCTAACTTGGGTCGACCCTGACCGTAAAAGATTTCCTAAGAAAATACATTAAAAAGCTTAGCTAGAGACGACAGGCGAACCCGACACTTTATCCCAAGGCGCTTCAACATGCTCTAGCATAGTTTTAGAAGCATAAACGACGAGCCACGGTGCTAGTTTTCGACCTGATACGGTTCTTAAAGCTCAAGTTCAAAGAATATACGAATATATTTTAAATGCTCCCGTTTACGAAAATACCGATTCCTCGAATGAAACGCGACAAGAAGTAGCCAAGTTTCCTTGGGTAGGAGTTTAGCAAAGGGATTGGCGAGTGTCCGTTGAAGGCGCTTACTAAACTCAAAGGTTCAATGATGGAAGAGTTAAAAGGGAGGACCGATCTAGGTCACGTAGCGAATTCGTTTCACAATCCCTTCGACACCGGTCAAGAATAGGCGATCACGAGAGAAAGAAAGAGAGGAGAAAGATATAAATGCGCTCATCCACTTTGGCATTTATCCTTCCTGGGTCAAGAGGAGTGCGCAACCACAATGAGTGATATCCTTTCGCACGCTGTAAAAAACTGCAGTTTTGGGCCGACCCGAAAATGATCTTACGACACCGCCGAAAGCGAAGCAAATGCCTTTCGGCAATTTCTCGTTAACCGCTGTTCAAACTAGGGGCGAAATAGATTTCGCGTTCAAGTACCTCGGGGGATATACATGCTTGTGGCCCTCCTCTGAGATTCACTTACTTCATTGTGAATTATCAAAGGACATATGTGGATGTTAGTGCCTACACAAGTTCTTTATATGCCTTTATTTATAATTTAAATATATAGTTCAAAAAGTTAAAAATGGCTTTATTGCTTCCATGAGGTAGTCATGTGCTCACATGCTTAATATTGAATCTATAACAGTTTTCCGAGTAGGGAAATTGAAATGAGGTAAGAAAGTATTCTTCTACTTAGTAATGATTCAAATTGTTCTTCAAAGAATGCTTCTCATGTTATATTTAGGTTTCTTAAATAAAAATGGTGTAAATGATGAGTGACATGCTACTAATTCTTGTAATAGTAATCTTTAATAAATTGGCTTCTAAATACCCGTAATATACCTTGTGTGTATATTTTGTGTGTATATACAGTGTTAATATAAAAAAATTCAACCATTGCAGACGTTAATTTCAATACTTGAGTATCACCTCTACTCGAGTGTCCCTGCATCCAAATACCAAGGAAAGTATGCACCGAATGATTGTTCCATAATTACTGCATACAAGGATGTAAGTTGAAAACGCGAATCCGTTCTATCTTATCTACGAAAGCCCTAACCCGGGGTTGTTCAATCTTTTTGACCACATTAGGAACTTAATCAACCATGTGGATCAGCACCCCTTATATTAGACAACCCTTTTTTCGTTCTAATGGACTGAAAAGTCCTCACATGTGGATTGCACATGACAAAAGGGACATGGATGTAAACGAATATCTAAAAATATACTGTTAAAATGTCCACGGAAACGAATTAACAAGCTACTCATGGCACAAATATTTTTTTAATCATACGAAAAAGAACAATATTGATGACTGCATAAGTTGTCCGACTTCTTACACCTTTAAATATATGTTTATAGGCAGGAGCGTCTCAAGGTAGGTTAGCATTCTATTTAGCGATTGCGCCATATTAGATTAGCATTACTAGATTTTGTATTATCATTAATTTATGCATGAAGGTTTAATTATTAAATTGGAAATTACTGGAGGAGAGCTTAGCCTCGCTACACTGCTTCTCTTTGGATTCTGAAGTAGAATATTTGCACGGATATCAAGGTGAGAGAATACTGTCTTGTTTAAATACACGTTTTCTCCAATTTCCATGCCAGATTTCTATGCAAGTCTAAATTTTCCGAAGAAAAATCCGAAAGTCATGAATCCGTCGCCAGCTTAATATGAAATGTATCCCATATTTTCGTTTACTGCATTTGAAACTAATATGGAGTATTTCTTCCTTTTCAAAACATTCGCCTTTCAAACATTTGCAGCCCAAAGAAGTGCTTGGTTTGATTTTACAGCCGAGTTTGCCCTGGCAATAATTTCCCGATTTCAGAATATAGTTACTAAACTTTAGTTAGAAGGAAATTTTACACCTTCAGCTGGTCGCAGGAGGACCCGTGGGCTTAATAACCATGGGTTGGATAACCGTGCCCCTATACATCCTAGCTTTAAATGCGAATGATTTAGCTAATAACAAATTTAGCACTTTCAGACTCGGGGGTCCATTCGAAACACCCAAGATGCAGCTGCATTTATTTCTCTGCGCCGAGATAAAGTCGCAGCTGAAAATCACAGAATATTTGAGCATAATATCACGAAGTACTCATGCGGGTGAGTAAACGTGGAGACATGGGGCGCGGATTTCGAGCAAACGCCAGAATCGTGCGGAAAGGCAGGCGTAAAAAGCGTCCGAGAGATGGGGAAAAAATATTATGAAAGGAGAGGAAGAGGAGGAAGTCGTAAGGATGGAAAGAGTGGGAAAAAGGATGTAAAAGCGGTAGTGCGGTCTGAGGAGAGAAAGGGGAGGTTCTTAATTGAGTTTGGAGAGGGAGAGGAAAAGAGGGGAGGGGGAGAGGCCGAGGGAAAATAGATTAACTGCTGTCACAAGGCGGTTCGTGTGCTGGTGGGGTGTTTGGTGCCAGGGGGTTTGGCTTTGGCTTTCGGAGGGTGTTGCGGGGAGGCAGAGAAACACGTGGAAACAACTAAATAAGTGCCGTGTCCATTACGGCAGAGTTGGGCCCCCCAAGGCGAGAGAGAGGAAGGGGAGGGGAAGGCATGAAAGGACCTGGTCGAAATTGAGGAGCCTCAAGAGAGAGAAAGATGCAGCCACTCCTGCACTCCGGCTCCTCAAGTGCTGCCAAAACGGCCTCCTCACTCCTCTGCACCCGCCCCTTTGTCCTACGCAGCCGGCCCTACCAGTGAGCCGTCATCCTCCTTTCCCAGCCTCTCTCCCACCCTTGTGTATCCTCTCTCCAATTGCCGCATTCCATCGTCTCCCTTTACAACTTTAAGTTGACGCATGACATATTATAGAGGAATGAAATTTCGGATGATTTATCCATTTTTTTGCGGGAATGACTGACGTGGAGCCACGGCGACAAATCTCCCCCATCAATCGTGATTTATGGTGAATTTTCTTGGTTTTAGCGTCCGAACTGGGGTTCATTATTTGGTGAGTATATGCTTAAACGAGAGGTTTCATCCAGGATCTTCAGGTTAATATGAAGAGACGTAACTTGCAAATTTCAGTAAAATAATAAGGCACCGATAAGGCAGGCTCTTTTTTGACAAAATACTTCATTTGCTATAGTCGAAACTGAAATAAAATTTACATTGAGGTAAGAAAGGTTCTGGGGGACTGTGCTTCAAAAACCATTAATTAAATAAACATTTTAATGCAATTACATACAGAAGATAACGGCCCTATAGTTTAATTTATACTTAAAATGGACTATAAATTATACATTATAATAATGGACCGTTATCTTAATTCAGTATATAATTGTATAAAAATGTTTCAAATGTTTATTTACTTTTTGGGATTTCAGTCAGAAAAGTCAGAAAATTATAGAGAACCAAAATTTATTGGTCATTAGACTTTTACAAACTGGTAACCTCTTGCCAAAATGAAGATTAAGCGCAAATAATTATATGGCGAAATCTCATTTTCATGAACGAGAAGTGGATTTATAAATCCCCCGTTTCTTCTTCTTATCTACTACTTCTTCATCATACGGAAAATTTGTGAGATCCTGCGGATGAGATCACTATCCCAGAACTTGAAGAATCTATAGAAGTGAACAACACAATAGATGGTGAAACGTAAGGCGATATATTTCAATAATATGGCGTGACTATAATGTTCTTTGGCGTAAATACTGAGTCCACAGAAGAAATCAAACATGAACTATGTTAAAATAATTCGCAAGATACAATAAAAGTGGAGTTTTAGATGTAACTGGTACTATGCAGCCTCGTTTATGAACATATGATAGGGGTTATAAGGGCAAGGACAAATTTACCTCGAAAGATCCCCAATAAAATAAATTCGTCTATCACATAATATTTACCCCCTTGACACACGATAGGTGGCTTACAGGATGGAATTTACGGGAGAAAGTCCCTCATAAAGATCTAATTAAAAGTATTATAAGACTTCATTTGGTTAAGGAATTTAAGGATATAACAATAAATGCATACGTAAAAAGAAGGAATGGAAGTTAGTGATGGGGCAGAAGAAAGAAAACAGACATGATCTTGTTTAAAAAAACTGGTTGCTTGCTAAATTTGATTTTGAACTGTGTGTTCTTTCTGTTTTCCCGAAGCCTAGTTATGGCAACAGCTGAAACATAGCCATAGCAGGCCAAATTTAGCAAGGGATGACTTAAAACCTGCCATGATAATGATTTTACATGACAAATAACATTTCCAATTATAGAGGAGAAATATGATCACGAGATAAATTTATCTAAACTCGTGAAGCATATTTAAGCAGTATTTGAGGCCAATGATTTTTTATCTTTAATTTCAGCATGCGTCTATATTTCTTCTCGGTAAACGTGGTGATTATCCTCTTTGCGCTTAAATATTCATGTGTTGATAAAGATCGAGTACACAAAATGGAACGGATACTGAGCATGACTAGGACTTTCTGTGCGCAGCGATGGCAATGATATAAGTTAGCCTCGATGAGAAAATGATCCTAATCAGCGTTACTCGTCATCATCACGCTAATTTCAAGTTTCTTTCAACGTGTAATTGACGCTCCCACGTGAAGATAATGTGATAAATGTGACAGCGATGACGTTAATTGGTTTAATTTCTCTACAATTTTGGGACCGTAAATTGGAGATGTCCCTAGGAAAGCTCTCATGTTCAATTTTTACGGCGAACAATCATTTCTGAAAATTATAATGCAAATAGTTATGTTTCCGCAAAAAAATAACCGTCCCTAATAGAGTTAAGAATGTTGGAGCGATTGAAAACTCGCACTCAAGCAACTTTGCAACTGTTTTGGAAATCACACTGAAAGGAAACAAACTGACTCAATCAAGTCTTACACAAAATTTTCCACTTCAATAACGTATTAAAGAATTTTTGTGTGAAATTTAGTTATTTTGACCCCTTCTTTAGAGATAAAACCAAAAACCGTGATAAAACAATTACCAAAGTATTGAAGTGTTGGTACAGATTTACCTAACGGATGCCTAATTATTATTGCCTATCGGATACTTTAAAATTAAAGGGGGAAAATAAAAATCGTGCAGGGAAATGATTCTTTCATTATTTGGACGAAGCGGATATTTCATCCCAAAGTTTAGGTAATAGTACGAAATTTCTATAAAACATATTATAGGAAAAGAATTCAGAGATGAAGCGGTAACAAATAGTTAAAGGGAGCGAAATCCTATATTTCAAAGCGTTTTCTCCCACGATGGAAAACTCTGAAATACTCCTAGCGACTTGGACCAAAATAAATCATTTCAACGGTTACAATCCATAGAGCTATGACAAAAATCATATTTAATTTTCCTCTAACAGACTCCTTGGCACTCATATCACGTTGGTAGATAAATGGGGTGTTTTACGTTGGTTTAGAACCATGGAATAGATGGATTATACAAGTAAGATTTTGCACAAGGATAATTTGAATGCTTCTGAACGGAGAGAAAGATTGGGAAAAATAAGGCCGCTTATTTCGTGAATGAGAAGATTTACAAAAGAGATGTGCGTTCAGAATTCAGAATAAGGACTGCCTGATAACGTGCTAACCTGGAATAGAATTCCTCGATACTTCTACAGGTATGTTCAATAGCTTACAGCAAGAATTTTCTCAAAAAATTATGAAAATATCACAGTTGAAGGGCCGTCAAAGGCTAGAGAGTATGTAAAGTTTGTGGCCTTCTAGCGTCATTTTTTCGCTTTAAGTGGGAGTATCGAAATGCAATGTTTGATTTAAATATGATCTCGAGATCGGTTTGTCAGTATGAATTTAGTGATTTAAGCAAAGATAGTTATGAATTTGAATTGCTCACAATCATAATTGTGGGCGATAATTATTCAAAATCATGTTACTTGTACAAAACGCCGCATCTAATGTTACTCGGCTCTTCCTCAATTCATTATTAGCTTGAACGAGTCAATTTACTTTCTGCAAGGCAGACAAATCGCGGAAGCATCAATCCCCAAAGCTCAATTAACACACGATAAGTAATTACTCAGGAATATCTCAGCTACGCGAGGGATCGCGGCGAATGGATCCATCATTCAACTTCTCAACTCACTTCAGAATACAACTTCAGATCGGACGCACGGACGATTAAACAAACAAAAACACAGCATTCAGCGTGGAAAATCACGAGCGACGCTCCGCCACATCGGGAAGCGACCCCTTCCACAGCTAACGAACGCGAAGCGTCAACGACAGGATCGGGAAGAGAAGGTTAGAGAGAGAGCGGACCGAAGAGAACTTTATTAAGTGGCGGGACGAAAGAGCGAAGAAGTGGAGAAGTTGAGAAAGGCGTCGTTTGAAAGGGAACTGGGGTCGGAGGTGTGAAGGCGGAAAAGAGGAGAGAAAGAGAGGCTAAGATCGTCGAGGGGAAGTCTGGGGGGCGGGGCTTCTGGGGACAAACATAAATAATAGTTTTTAAATGAGGAGGGAAGGGAGCCCGGCCGGAGATCCCGTTGGGGAAGGGGCGGCGGCCGCGTTTCGACGGTATTTAGCAGAATGAGAGGTTCCCTCATGCATAAGAGTCCGAAATCGTCGGGGAGTGGCGGATTAGAGCGAGGCGGTGGTCCTCGATCGAGGCCTCTCTTTCGACCAGATCCGGGTGTCAATTACGTCGACTATTGTAAACTCGAGAGATAATTCCCGAACCTGTTTCCGTGGCAACTGGTAGCATCGTCTCGACTAGCGGTGACTACCTGATTATTGCCATAAAAACGTCCGCTTCCGTGCGGCTATCGAACCGGAGGGTTTCGAAACGCATGGAATCGGTGCACTTTTCGAGAGGGGAAGCTGGGAGAACGAGTTACAGCCCTTGTTAAGAGAGCCGATTTCGGGGAAACACTTCCAAAGCGTTGCGAGACAAATTTTGATGAGGGCAATCAGGGAACGGAATGTTCTTGAGTCATGCGAAAATTGTGATCGCGAGGAGATAATCTGGAAAAACGAAAAATGTTAAAATTCTGGCGATGCGAAACGGTTGATAAGGCGATAAGTTTTTTGGCGTCCACTTTTCGTAAGAATGGCAATTTGTAAAAGAGCAGAGGATATCATTTTGAAAAACTGTGCGGCGCTAAACTTAAATTTGCGTGTTTGTTGCCCTCTTATATAACCAAAGAGAATACTCCCCATTGAATAGGGAATAGCGATATTTTTTTTCGCCATCCTCGTATATTCACAATTTCTTGTGTGTGTTATATGTGTACATTATACGCTTTTTATGTATACTTGAGTGATAAAAGAAGTAAAGCAAACTGTATCAGTGTACTATACAGTAGAACTGTACGTAAAGTACTCTTGAAAGTCGTCTTAGGCTTGAAGAAAGAAGATGATTTTGCAAACGAGACAGTCCATTTTTTACGAGACTTCATTGACTTGATCGCTGGAATTATTCATTTTCCAGCTTCTATCCAAGGATAGAATTGTAACTAGTTCATTGGTCTCTCGCCAAATGCCTCTAGGGGACATTTGGTGAAATGATTTCTTTACATATTCAAAAATTCGAGACTAAAGTCCCTCTAAAGCCCGTTACTTCCACAAAACCTCGTATTCCCTTTTGTAGAAACTTGCTACTGCTTGTTTCTTCATTTGCGAGGATATACAATATAAAAGAGTCACAAAAGTTTTTCCTATGCTACACAGTTGCCAAAGCAGCACACTTCAAATACCTCTATATTGAGCCCATTTCAGTATTTCCCTTCAAATGAAACAAATATTTACAGCGACTATTTACAATATCCCAATATTATATTTATGAATTATACTCCTCCCTTTTAATTTAGCCACTAATGATCGTTATATTCAAACTGCGCGTAGGATAAATATTGATAAGTGTAATAAATACGAGTGATAAAAATCGATTCTTTATAATTTCGTTGTCAACTTAATGACGACGGTTTGGTTCAGCACAAAAATTATTCAGAACATAAAATCCCCAATCATTCATAACATTTTAATATCCTGAAATTCCACGAGGTTTTGAGGTGGTTAGAAGACGTATACTAAAGAAACATGAGTTCAGCAGCGAAATATGACTCCTAACAGTCACTCTTGAAACAGAAGTCCCTAACTCCGCCAGAATCTGGGATCCTACATCAAAAGGATTCCAATCCGTGGTTCCTAATCTAGTCTCCTTCACTCCTATATCTTCCTCAATATTTAGTCCCACTTGTTCCTCTACTAACACCTATTTTTTCCCGTTCTTCTTCCTGTCACTCCTTCCTACTCCTCTTTTCCCTACTCCTCTTTTCTTCCTACGCCCCTCCCCATTTGTTTGTTTTAGGCCTCCTCTTTCCATTCCTTCGGCTCTCTATTGTTCTCCCATCTTTCGTCGCCTCCTCTTCATCTGTTTCTCGCCATTCTCCTCCTTCTTTCATTATGTCCCACATTCAAAAACATTACATATTTAGACGTGTGAAGGCGAGTAAAGGAGCTTCCCTTTTTATCGCCACTGCCGTCTCCTCTCACTAAATTAACGAAAGAAATGCTTCATCTATTTCCTCTCTGCCGCTGGAATTCATTCTCTTCCTTGAAGATTCCACTCCTAATGATCTCCTCAAGTCGAGTATGCTTGGCTCTCCCAAGAAATTTAATTTATAATTAGAATATTTTTTAACAATAATTAGGTAATTCATTGGTAAATTTTCATAAATTGCGCCGAAAATTTCAATACAGTTTGAGATTTGATGAGAATAATAAAACTAATGAGAAGCGTTATTAAATAAAGTTTTTTAACGATTTATCGTAATTACACGATATACAGTTGTAACAAAGAAACTAATTTCATTAATCGCTTAATTTTTATGAAGTCTGCCTCAGGTTGTTGCGTGGCTTACAGGGAGTGAATTTGAAAGTACACTTGCTTCTCAATTCCATAAATTCTTGGAATAAGCGTTGGAGAGATAATGAATGTAAATTCCTCGAATTATTCTAGTTATGAAATATAACGTATTTTTAGCTACCCTTTGCTGAAGGACATTTTAATACTTCGTTAATTTTGATAATTTAATATTGGTACTTCACCAAATATCTGGTAGATGTCAGGGATATTTGTGATGGAACTTAATTCAAAAGACATATGAGCCTACCGAGCACATATGTATGTACGTTTATAATTTACTTAAACCATAATTAAAAGGCATTAATGATAAATACACAATGTCGAAGCAAAACAATAGAAATAGTAAATTACAAACCAAGATTAACACAAAATATTAAAATGAACAAAAATTAAAGCAACAACAACTCCATGATAAATCATTAATTTAAAAAATACTAAATAAAATAACGATAAAAATTATTACTTAAAATATTAGAAAAAATAAAATCTGAACTATTACGTGAATACAATCGTATGGAATATGATCGGAGAGAGCTATTATTAATTGATAATTTAGTCTATATTTTAACGAAGTCATCGGTAAAGGAGGCAAATATCTTTCTGTTTTCGAATCAATGCTTCAAAGACTTTGATAGAGCATTCATGAGTGTAAGAGAACTATTGATCCTCATGGTCTAATTACATTACATCTATTTTCATTGTTCATACTTTAGTAATAATAGCGCACTCGATTGTGACGGGAGTTCGCAATCAGTTGTCGTTCACACAGGATGGACCTCCTAGAAGCACTTGAGCGATAACCCGAAAATAGTTCCCTCCTGTCGGAACTCCATTCACGCATATCGCAAGTTTCCTCCGCTCTTCCTGATTTTTATTGCTTTAAGGAAGTGTTTTATGGGGCATCGAAACCTGCGCGGAAACGTATCTATGCCTGCTAAGAAAGGGAAAATCTGGAGATGCTTCTGATAGTCTCCGCCTGGAGCAAGGGGATGGGGAGACAGTCGTCAAAGAACAGAAAATGCGGGGGGAGAGGAAAGAGTTATAATGAGGGATGAAGTGGAGATGCAGAACGGCGGGAAAAGTCCGTGAAGGAAGCGGAAAGACGAATGAGTGGGGAGGGAGAGGAGATAATGAGCGGAGGGGGCGTCGCCTCGGGAGTATATGGGGTTCGTTAGGATGAGACCTCCCACGCCGAGGGTTAGCACTAAAGAGCGCCAAGTAGCTCCTCCGATGAAGGGGAATGGGATGCGGATAATGTGTTTCAAGTGCAAGATTCAGGGAGAGGGAAGCGTGGAGAGGGGACAGGGGAGGATGTCGGTCTGTCGTGGAACGTCGGGAGAAATCATGGGATGTGTTTGGTCGTGTCGTTGTCTCCCGAAACATAAACTAATAAATTTGTTCCGAAGACCGCCGGTGTAGGTTGCGCGTCTCCGAATGTTTGCGAATCGATTCTTTTTCCCCTGTCGGGATGTCGTCCTGAGGAAATCTCCAATTGGAAAGCGTCCAGCGCGGAGCAATTAGATTCATCAAAGAAGAGGGGGGAGGTGAACATCTTGTCACACTTCAGTTTGAAAGAACTAGCTTGGTAATCATGAGCGAAAAGATGTAACGGAGAGAAAACTGAATAAGGTAAAATAATGAATTACCTGGATTACGTAATTCTTTCCTAAACAAATGAATCAGCGCAGTATGTGATGATAACAGGAGTAGATCTAGAAACTTGCCATGGGGGAGGCGGTCAAGGATAATAATATAAAATGACGAAATTAATAGAGCCTTGATTCTTACGAATTAAATATGTTTCATGCCATTTTGAGGTAAGAAATACCAATACATGAAAATTTTGGTTGAAAAACTATTCTGTTAGTACGTGGTCCTCGCCATACCCAAAGGAAACTGCTTGCTACATCATCGAGGGAGGAGGAAATCGTCCTCTCCTCTGAATCCTCAAACGGAAGATGTTGATTGACAGCTAACGAATAAGATGCGATAAAATGTTTAAAGAATACGATAAAATTGAGGAAAATATTATCGTAACTTAAGAAAAACGTTGCAGGAAAATCTAATCGTAAACGGGGGCAAAAATACAGGGAAAACGTTGAAGATTACAAAACTCAATGCCAAATGTAAATATGAAGCCTATGTGGGGGAATTTCTGTAACTAAGATCTATATACCCTATTGTAATTAATAAAGCTTATTGGGGATGTAGCTAAACAGAGGGTTATGTTTTAACGTTATTTTCTAAATTTTTATGAGAGAAAAGAATAAACATGTGAAAAATAGTGACATGACCACAACAGTGTAGAATAGACGCAGAATAGTAGTTTAATGGTTAGAATACCTGCCCGAAAAGTGGGGGATCTGGGTTCGAGTTCCAGTAATGTCGCTATTTTTCACATCTCTTTATCCTTTGGTTTTAGGCGCACACCTCAATGAGCAATGATAATCACCTTATCCTTTCCCTTATTTTATGATAGAGTAATCGCAAACCTTTGAAAACTTGAAACCTTTCCTATGGATAAGTTAATTCCTAAGTCGCAGAAAAATGTATAATGAAGGTAAAAGGCTTTTATGGCTCTATGTGATCGATCGCGAGGTAATTGAAATGTATTTCATATTACACGACATAATTAGCACAGTTCAGATTGGGATTGAAGAGTAACTCAGGAGAGGAAGGTCGATGACTTAAAAAAACTTAAGAAGAGAACGATATTGATGGCTGCTACAGAAAAAAATGAAAAAAAAAGAATTTATCATTCTTTACAAATATACCATTTTTATCTATTAATTTATAATAATTTGATAAAGAATAAATGAAATGACTATAATGAATGTTCTGTCATGATTCATGAAAAATGCATTAAATTTAATGACGAAGCTTAGATATCGATTAATCCAGCGAAATTGAAGAAATAAACTCAGCCAAATAGAATTTTCTTGTAGTCTAAAGTGTGGTTTGGTTTATGGGAACAATATTGCTTAGGGGAAAGAAATTTCGGAAATAAGAATAAATTATACTAAACGAACATTTCATTATTTCCATTGTGATTGAAAACGAGAGTTTTTTTCATAACTTAATCGTTTCTTAATCGAATCATCAAATATCCAAAACCACGAGAATATCTCCTTCACGTTCGGAAACTTCTGAAACCGAATAGTTGAAGTACGAATTTAAGTTTCCATTTAATGTCATTACAAATTTGTAATCATTAAGAATTACCTCGAAAAGCAAATGAAGTCTATAGAAAACTTAGGCGAAAAGACAAGGAAGAAGAATTTGGCTCACTTAAAGATATGATAGTTAGCTGAAGACTGTATTGGATGAAATCCTGGAAGGATGGGACTTTAGAGCAGGATCTGACTTAAATTGTAAACGAGAAATAATAATTAACGTTGAGGTAATGAAACGAGGGAATGAAGCGATTGGCTGGGAAAAGGGCATCCTGGAAATATAAAGGAGAACCAAATGATATTTCACAGCACACAGGATTGTTAACGCATGATGATTATATATCCGATGTTTCTGCATTCTCGAAAATTCACCGTGAAAATGTTTCCACGCTGCATTGAAGAGGATCGATTCGTATCTTACCCAGGTGTTATGTTCTGATAAGACTCTCAAAACATGGAATAAATTGCCTCTTACTTTTCTTGCATTATTTTGAGCTCAAGCAAGCAAATACTGCAACGGTAACATAATAATAAGAGGAAAGATGGGTCACGTAGTGTTGCTAACAACAACGACAAACATTTTTATACTGGCACATTTCCGGAAAGAAATCCCTTCACTGTCAAAAAAACGGAATAGATCAGCTGCTAGAAATCCTCTCCAGCGAATTCTTATCCAGTCTTATCAGTCAAAAATTTAACCTCAATTCTTCCATCGATTGTCACGATCACCCCCACGAACGGATGATTTCACGTATCAATGCCAGCGCGCTCTTATCGGAAATCGCCATAATCGTCCCCCGAGGAAAAATAGCTACCCCTTGGGAAGCTACCGCGCCCGCTCCCCGAGGCGGACAATTTTCACCGAATCCGTGCAATGTCACACGCATGAGATGGGAAAAATGGGATTTCAAGCAGAGGGCGATGGGAAGTTGGCAGATGAGGGGAGTAGCGAGACAGAGGTAGGAAACCGAGGAGCGGATGTGAGGTTTGAAAGACATCGATCGAAACGCCTGAGAAGGGGTTTTTGACGGAGGGAGTGGGGATTTTGGAATGTCAGGAGAGAGGATGGGTACGTTCCAGTGAAGCGTAGAGGGAAGGAAAAAGGAGTAGGGAAGAAAAACGGTTTCACAAATGAGAAAGGCGTGGAGGATATAAGTCATCCTGGGGAGGGGGTGGTGGAACTTGGGAGGGAAAAACAAGGGGGGGAGATGCGTCGCGAGGGGTTTTTTTTTCAGATGGTACATTGAAAGGAGTCAAACTGTCATAGTCGATGGAGGCAATTTCCAAACTGGATAAACCTAATCTCGGTTATAACGGATCGGTAGAGACCCTCTAACACACAAGGAATCTTTCTTACCACCAAAACGCTTCGAAACCACGCATTTTCAAGGGGAAGCATTTAACACCCAGGATTCCATTATTCGGTTCTTTGCAACTTTTTGTCTTCAAAGACTTCCTTTCTCATTGTCGAAAACTTCGAGGTTCGATTGGAAAAAGAAGAAATGTAAGTGTGAAGAAAACCGCTTAGTATTTTCATTACCAACATCCTTTATATACAATGTATATCGCAATATAAAGAGTACATATAAGCGAATTTTGAAGACAAAGGTTTGATGTCAAGTCTAGGATAAATGGATTATTGCTGGCTTGAATGTTAGTGATCACTGTGTTACGTCTCGTACTACATTTTCCCAATCAATGGTTGTTCGTAGAGTAGTTATGTGATAAAAAATTAATATGTATTTTTCAATTTTCCATGAAATACTAAGAACTTTCTCACTGCATATCTGTTCGGAACGGTTTCTTTTTTCACTTTCATTTCACAAATCCTCGTCCATATAGGTGTATATGGATGAGGATTTACATTGAGCCTCCTCCGATGTATGACGTTCCGTACAAATAAAATAATTACTCCACATTAACACCTTAAGTGAGAACATTTTTCCCCTTCAGATATGAATAATATAAAGATACAGTCGCCTCTTAGGAGCAGTTATAAGACTAAGCTCGAAGCAATAATTATTCTACTTCCTTGATTCTTAAGCAAGAGCAGGAAATTCAATTAATTCCCTTAGAAGTGGTCCCGGGTTCGATTCCTGTGGGGGAGCGAAATAACCTTAGCTGTCGAGGCACTTCTCAAATTACTAGAAAAACGAGGCTCTTCTAAAGTTACTATTCCTTAGAATAGCAAATAGTAATGCTGGTAATCTGGTTGGTAGGGAAGTGTGTTGGTGAAAGTTTTACGCAGATAACCCTGCGAGGAACAGCAAACAAGTCTTGCCTTGAAACTGCGACAGGAGAATTATTTATCCCTACAAAGAATCGCCAGACTCTGGTGAAACATTTTCCTCCTTAGCATCGCTTTGTTTCTAGTAAAGTCGTCCGTAAAACGGATTAATAAGAAATTTGCTAACATTTTTAACATAAAATGATATATTATTTGATTGGTTGATTGAATATTTACTTAGAAACTTAATACTCATCATCATTTCACCTAACAATGCCTCACTCTTGGTGGAATGGTTAAGGTTCAAATCGGCATTTGGTTTGAATAGTTTACAAATAGATGTATTTTTCAGAAGTTCAATCGATAAAATATTCCATTCCATATTCGTCCTACAAATCCTTTGACAAATTTCAGCTGGCCATTGAGCCTTGGTCAGTATACCTAAAGTAACTGCTGCAATAAAAGTAAAGATAAAATCAGTTATAGCCTATATCGAAAATATTAGCATTTTTCCGCTGAGGATAAAGATCGAGGGAAGAATGGTGTCGAGCGAAGTGAAGAGGGAGAATTTAGGTGAGATTGTCATCAGACGAGAATGCTATAACACATTATAAAAAGAGTGGGAGTGCAAAGCAATAACGCGGTAGGGGAGAGATAATTGGGCCCAGCCAAGACGAATATTACCCCACGTTTCAGGTAATTTCTTTCCGCCAGAAAATTTAACTCAAGTCAACTTTTTTGAATATTTATCTCGAAACTTGAATGTGAACGGCAGCAGAAGGCGAGACTTTGGAACATCAGATAAACTCCGCCGTGAATAAAGCAATTTTGTCAAATTTTCATAATCTTGGCTAATTATTCCCAATGCTAAACGAAATGACCATCATATTCCCGAAAAATGGCCTATTTAACCAGTGAAATCACCATAACGTGGTATCTCGCAATGAAGGATAACATGCATTGGATAATTGTCATTGAATTCCATATAATTCACTGCCACTTACGAAATCTTCCTTGATTCGGTATTTTTCCTTTATAGTAAATCGTGATCTCCGATTAGGCGACCCGATCTTCGAAGTCCATAGAATCAAATAAATGCGAAAGCTATGAATGATTCTGGATCTGAGAAAAGCACTTGTAGATGTTTAAAACGACCAACCTCTAATGAATACTGTTTTCTGATAAATAATGCATATCCTCTCTCGGTAGCCATATTAGAACTCTTTTTTTTTAGATAATTCAAAGGTAGGCATACAAAGTAACTCTGAATGAATCCCCTACTTGGAAAAAATATTAATTAAGTCATGAATAAAGGAGATGAATGAGTAAGTTTTTCAGTTTTTCAAGCTCTTATCGTCATGTCTTTTGCCATGTTCATGTATCCTAAATGTCCCTATGTAATCCCTTCTCCTTTATTTCCTAATAACTTACCCACCCTTTGTATCATCAAACCCATTGCCTTCGACTACCTCTCTGTATTTTTCCTTGCATCTTACCTTCGATTTTCTTTTTAAGCTATCCCTTTCCTCATAGTATCCAACCCGTCCATTTATTCTACCGTGAGTAATTACTTCAATCAAAATCTCTTCTTCCACCATCTCCAACATTTCCACGTCTTCTTTTCTATCAACCCAAGTTACTTTCTCGTTCTACGCCGCATTTACAGCTCAAAGGCCTCCAACCTTTTGATACCCTCATATCTTAAAATCCAAGTTTCACATCCATGCAGCAAAACAATCCAATGAATTCATCCATCTTTTCCAGATTTCCTTTCCATGACCGCTCATCGTCAGTTTCCTTCGCTTTCTGTAAACTTCCTTGGCTATTGCTGCTTTTCTTCTAACCTCATCTATGCACCGTCCATCCCGAGAAATTTCAAAATCTAACCACGATTTTCATAAAAAAAGTTGTAGAACACAGTCATCAATATATATTAACTTAATTTACGGTTATTAAATCTTATTTTAACTCTGCAATACCTTTATGCGATTAATAAAGAGTCAATTTTCATCATGTCAGGTATATTTCCAATTAATTAAAAACTCGAGATGCTAGAAATAACTATCGATATAGAAATAATATCGTACTAAAAAACTCCTTGGTCAATATTGCTGAACGATCTTTCCATTTCAGCTCTCCAAATTCATTCCTCATCTCTCCTGCGACTCTTTCTGAACAAGGTTCCTTCCCTCACGTAAAGTCCGTTCTGCCATTCACTAAGCCACGCTTTGCTCCTAACCCTTTCGCTGAAACATTTTGCTCAGCGTCATTATATTCCATGCTTCCCTAGGTAAAATGTCACTTTCTCTTATGAATAATCTGTTCCGGAAGTCGGCAGGTAATTGCGCAACTAAGTTAGAGATAACTAGAACAAAGAAAAGCCTTCGAAGCTTGTTCTCTCGTAGGATATGGATTCGGATAAAATCCCATATTTCCCTTTCACAGCAATTACTCACTGAGCTGTTACAAAGCGAACCTTCTCTTTCGACTTCTAAATTCTTATTTTTGAAAACTGCTTGTTACGTAGTTGGAATCGAGTGAAATGTCTTAATCTATCGCACGTTTTCATGCATCGCCATATATACTGATACGGACACTGATTAACCAATAAAACTGAAATTAAAACCACTTTGTAGCTGCCACAATATTATCATTAACTGCCTATTCTACAAAGCACGGCCAACTCACATCAATTACAATTTAGGGTGTGTATAAAAGTGGTTCTTAACTAACTCGAATTAAACTGTCTTATATGTAGGCAATATATATGTAGGCATTTGAGAGAATCGCACCTAATTATGATTCTCCTGAACCGTGAAATATTTTCAGGTGAAGAATCCAATTTCTTTGTTTTTAATATAAATTCTATGAGCGAATTACCTCCACATTCTCTGTTTAAATTAATTATAAAGGTTAACAACTCTCAGCGACAGTGACGAGTCCATCCACAACAAATACCAAACGTATCATCCGTCAATGTCAAAAGGGAAAGAAAAACTCTTCGAGCTCACTTCACTTTTGCGCGCTCTCGCTATACTTTCCCCAAAACGTTAAACGCGAGCACATAAAAAATGGCGGATGACGCAACGAGGCGATTGCAGAGAAATGACTGACGGAGAAGGTGAAGCATGGTCGTTGGGAAACGGTGACGTTTACACGACCGATTACAAATTAAGAGCATATTCTAAAAGCGTAACGTGTCAGATGTTATCGGCGGCGACGTCGGCGACGCGACAGCGGCTGGAAAGAGACGGAATCGCTGCGCAACGACGCTGACGATGCTCGGTCGATCGCACTTAGCACGTGGCCCACGCGGGTCGCTATGGCGACGCTGCACCTCTCCAAGTGCTCCCTCTCCGCCCTCAGAGGCGATTTGAGCCGCCGCTCCTCCCTCACCAATCCCAATCGAGCCTCCATCGCTCTCTAAGCGAAATGTAGGCTTCCGCATCGGCGGCCATCTTTCGACACGCTTTCCCCGAGATTGGGGTGCAGTCCTTTGCTAGGGATCCCTCCCGGTTGAGGGCCTTGGAATGCGAGGTACATATATCGGAATGCACTTCCGCTTCCATCGATGACTTAAAGAAGGGAAGTAAATTTTCCTGGGGTAGGGCAGTAATCTCGTAAAGAGTATAGTAAAGTTACTACTGTTATTTATTCCACAACTGAGGTTTCGAACAACGACCGTAGCTAAAGAACATACTGGATACAATGCAAAAGTATACCTCATTTCTAGGTAGACCAGACTAAAAATTAGGAGTTGTGGTATATGTCGGATATATTGGGGTGTTAACGATTGAGACGTGTTAAAAGTGGCAAGGATTTGCGGCATTGAAGTTGATCTCGTGTGACAAACGGGAAGAATGAGAAATTAAAATATAATTAACGTATCTTCATTCAATTTGTCACTATATACGAACGAACGGATCACAGAATTGGTCAAATTTTGGTAAGGTTAGTCAAATTTATAGCGAGTTTTTACATTAAATTTATGAAATAAAATAGTGATGAAATATTTTAAGTTTTTATTTCCTATTGTTTAATGCGTTCAAAAAAGATTACGCTATTGAAACCTTGATACCTCTCTGTTTTACACCCTGAGGAGGATACCTCACCTTCTCACCGTTTACATCAGGCGCTGAGAATACGTCTGATCTGAGAGATCTAGCAAACGTAGCACCTTCCTAGTACTTATGTAAATCGTTCAAAAAGTTTGGAGCCTACGGGTTAGACGCATAGGTTAATGCACGAAATCCTGATGTGTTTAAATTCTAGATCTAAACGATAAATCCATTTACCATGAAGAGGTGGCAATAATTCCAAGAAATACCATTACCATGGTGCTTTTAGAGACAATCTACATTAAATTATCTAGAAGTTTTAAGATGTAAAAGATAAAATCGATTTACCAAAAGTAATTGTGTTTGATAAGTGGTAAGCTTAAACTTTATACGTGAGCAGTATGGCAGTGACAAGTGAATTTCTCTATCATTGAAAATGTTAAAGAAAGGTTTTTAATGAACCCAATTAAATTCATGAGCATTTTTTCACGGTGCCGCAAAACGGACTTGCCACCATGCAAGAGTCGGTAAATACATAAACATAAATAGAGCGTAAATATCTGAAAAGATTTCACAGGTAAGGTTGGATCAAAGCAGTTACTAATGTAATCCTAAGACTACCCATTAAAATCTAGGATTCAGCAATCATCGGCCTCGTACAGAACAAATATATCAGGCAATCCAAAGGGCGAATGAAGCTAAAAAAACTGCTGTTAATTGCTCCAATTACGCGAAATTTTTATTGGGTAAAATGTCCATTTTCATCATAAGGGGTGCAATACGTAAAAGTGGATAACTAAGACGTTTTTTTTTCATATTTAAACTTGACGTGATCAAATGAAAACTTTCCTTGAAAAAGATCTGAAGGAACCTTCTCTCCTGGAATTTTTTCTTAACCCATATATGTCTATAAGTAAAGGCTTTTATTTTTCTTGCAATTTTACATCGTATAAATCTTAAAACAAAATCAGAAATCTTAATTAGTTCTAAAATATAAATCATTCTCGAAGCCAACAGTAAGAAATGGGGGTCAGCGAAATAATTGGACAGGAAACTAACTAGTGCTGGAACTAAATACTCGAGGTTACCAGATGGAAAATCGATTATATAAACTAGTACCTTATTAGATGTAATTTAAGCTATTATCCTCACGATAAAACAAATAATTACATTATCAACACATTTTTAGGACAGACTTTGCTCGGAGTAATTACGAAAACAAAAGAAAATGGAAGGAAGTGAAACCTCTTGTTATTTTGTTCGCTGATTCCATTTTTTCCATGTTCGCTGATTTTTTTTTTTTTTTGATTTAGCAATGCCAGGAAAAAAAATCTTTAGGAATAAATTTCAGTCATACTGAGTTTAATAAATTATACTCATCGCATATCAGAGAGAGTAACCAATACTTATCTTAGCATCATAATAACAATAAAATAGAATAGAATAATTATCATCTTTACCACTCAATAAAAAATAAGAAGGGACTGATAAAATGCAATGGAAATCTTTTGAAATAAATATGAGTTTCTCATTCCGTATATATCGATACTGTTATTAGAGCCATATATGTACTTGAAAATTAGATTTGCACCGACAATAGACACCCACAGGAGCTGAAATATTGGTTAAATACTCTTCTATCTTACCCAATAAATGAACGACCTATATCTGAACTTGATAAAGTTTGTCATCTCCAAGTACTCTCCTTCCTTAAGATCAATATAACACCTAAAAATCACCTAAAGATCTCTGTTCAAAGTAAAATGAGACATTGATAATTTAATGCTTGGTAACACAAAATTTCGATTTTAAGATATGAAAAGAGTTATGCGGAGAATTTACTTGATAAGTAAGAGGTAATATTTTAGCGATAAAAAATTACATTTTAGTAGTATTCAATTGCCGTATATTTTCATATTATTCAAATATTAGTTACAGAAATTCCTCAGTTAAACTTATTTCTTCCGATCGCTAACTATCTTCGCACTCACATCTACCATTTTAAACGAGTAAGAGTCTTCTCAGAGATTTAATTTAAGTCAAACTTTTTTCGATAAATCAGGAGACTGTCAGCATTAATCAATTAACATAGAAAACGAACGGAAAGTTTGAATTAACATATCTAATTTACTGCATAAATGAGAAGAAGGAAGCAATGTGTAAGCGTACATTCTGTTTTTGGAATGCTGTTCGCAAAGACAAATGAAGCACAGGTCGCCAATAATGTCGGAGACAGGGTATGCTGATGACCTATTCAACCTCCGTTAGAAATGATTCTGTGCGTAAAAATAAACAACTTCGCTTATCTTATTGTAGAAACCCGATGAAAGAAATGGCAAACGATTAAATCTTGATGCCCCACGGAGAATATTCATCAACGGAGATAAAAATCCCGCGCGTTTGTCGAGACATCCTTTGTATGCACGGCTAAGATGACTAAGCCATTGGAAATGAGACTGGTCATAAATAGAATGAATCGACTATTAAATGAGTTCCTCTGCAGCCTCATCGGCACGATTAACTCAACTTTGAGGAAGTACTTTCATTGAATCATAATGGCCTGCTTTCAACATATCTTACAAAGCGAGTTTTTTGCATTGCCCACTTTTCACAAATGAGAAGTTGAGGAATAATGAAAAAGTATTCAATAACGTCGTCCTATCGTTTCCTCGTTCTCGAAATGATTTCCCTAGGACGCATAAATACCTTTTCAAGCTTTTAGCTCTTAACTTTCTCCGTCAAAGCTAAATAATCGTGTCATTATGGATGCATCTTGAAATTGATGTGCTAAGGGATAGAAAATATATAAGATTATCGTCGAGTGAAAATGAAGAAACTATGAATTATCTGGGCTTAGTAAGTGCCTTGAGCAATGGCCGCGTAAGTTCCTTCCCTAATGAGCAGCATTATTACAATGAATCAAAAGCTGAGATCCACACATATATATGATAACACAGTAGAGTGACGCTTCGCGGCACGACGTCCTAATATCCGACGGTCCCCCAGTTCGACTAATATTGGAAATAGAGTTCTATAATTCGCAATCCGGCAGTCTAGGCTAAAACTAAGCTAGTCTAGGCCAACTCGGAGACGGATTGCCTTCGAATTACGAGACATCCTAATCCTACCATATTTAAAGTACCTAGTTATAATATGCAACAGTGCATACTTAAAAATTGAACTAACGACTAATAACTGCAACGAGTAAATAGGCTACCTACCAAAAAAAATCGAGTTAAAAACATCAGAAAGTAACAGTTACGAAAAAGTAACCTGAAGGTCTGAAATATTAGCTCCCCTTTCTCAACAAATAAAAAACTACCCACTCTCTACATTCCTTCTCTCTCAAGGATTTCTCTATCGTTCATTAAAGCTCAGTTTTTTCTGACATTACATTTTAGAGTAATTGCTTCCGGCTCTGCTAACCTACCCAAAAATGCGTACATTACTCCCTCCAGAAATTAATACCCCATCTACGGAGGTCTAAATCATAAAGCGCTATCGCTGTTAGGCGAGCGTTCCTGTCCTTCCCGACACTGTAATGTCCTGTTTCCATAAATATTCCCTCTTTCCCTGATTACTCGTATTGCGGAGAGGGGAGAGCTGGTAAATGAGGGAAGAGGCGGGAAAGAGGACGGGGAGGAGAGGGGAGAAGAAAAAAGAGATAGGGAGAAGGAAAAAGAGGAATGGAGAGGCTGTAAGGGCGGTGATGAGAGATGAACGAGGTGATTGAGAGAGAAGCAAAGGGATTCCTAGGGTGGCAAAGGGAGTGTGGAGGGGGAAGGGGGTGGGAAGGGGTAAGGAGTTTTAGAGTAATGGGGGCGGAGAGGTAATGGGTATAGAGGTGGCGAGAGACAAAGTGCGTGGCTGATGGATTTAAAGCCGTGCTTCGAAGTTCGATCCTAGGGCGAAGTGCGACTTACGTCTCATTTAACTTGAGCTAACGAGTAAAAATAAAGGGAGACCGCGGGAAAAATGAAAAAGACCGCGGATTGACTGATAGCGCTTTATTTCCGATGTTGCGCCGATCGCCGGGGATGCATTCGACGCGTACTTCGCTTGATTACCTTTTAAGAGAACAAAGTCGGCGATCGATGAGTAATTTGAGCTTCCGGATGGAAGGTGAGGTCCGTTTTGAGCTGCTAACCCGGAATGCGTTTCCGGAATATGCTCCGAAACGTCGAGACATCAATTTGGGCTTCCGATTTGCAAGATTGCTCGCCATCTTGAACGTTCGTGATGTACTTAAGGAAGTAATTTCTCTGCATCGATCGAATGAGACTTTCGTCTCCCGTGGTTTATTCCCTCGAGTAATGTGTATTTTTCTACAGTTAAATAGTAAAGCAACAGTATAACCTAAACATTTTCTGATGAAGAATCCTTTGTGTTATGGTGCATTACGAAAGATTTCCGTGCTGAACCCTCTGTGATTTCACATTATAATTAAACTGCTCTGCTGGCATTAGCGGTCCTTGCATCCGCGAGATTACCGAGAGAGAAATATAAATGGGCTAATTTTTTCGAGAGCGTGTTCGAGGAAGTATGAAAGAAAACTTGAAAGTTATTGAAATAACTACTAATTTGAGTTTTATTTTAAAACTACTGAAAACTTACGAGATTACTTCGGCAAGGTGTCGCATTTGAACAGCGAATTGCAAATAATGAATCTCAAATTCTCCCTATACCGCAAAATGATCGAAGTGTTGTAATTAGATGGGCAATTTACAAGCAACAACACAATGACATACTAATGGGAATTCGAGTTCCCCAGAAAAGCAGAAATGATGAAAAATTAATTACAGCCCCTCATCACAGACCTAAGAGACTAAATCTAATGTGTGCTGTCAATGGAACATATCCTCACAAAATATTGTCAGCTGGTCCAAAAATTAATAAAAGACTTGAGAGTGAACCTGTCTTCTATTATGGAGAATTACCTTCTTTCTCTGTCATTATTTAAGCGAAAAACATATCGGCAGATTAACTATGGGTCTGTCGCCGTAAAGAAAACGATAGGCATGTTTATGAGAGCAATTTAAAGACCATTTGGAAATGCCTTGAAACGATAGAAAACGGAAGGCGAATAAAGAAAGAAAAACGAGAGAAAAGAATGATGGACCTTGGTGTTTCATTAGGAAAGGCCTTGGGCTCTTAATAGTAATTTTAGGCTAACGGAAATGATTAAGGCAAATAATAGAACCTAAAATCCATAAGCTGAACACAAATTAATGCTACGATATTATAATCAATCTTTCCCTGTTAACCCATCGGTGGTTATCTAGCTTTTGATATGGTTTAAAAGGATTCTCATAAATGTTTATCAAAATCGACTATTAACGGTTCTATGAAAGACTGAAGTTTATTCCTGACTGAGAACTGATTGACTGACTATGCGAGTCAATCATCTCCATAACAAAGGAAACGAGGTTAGTGTGCACCGGAGGTAAGGAACATTTTTCTATAGGAAGGCCACATTTAGCATTCTGTCTCATAAGATAGGCCGCTCGAGAACCCATCCGGTCACTCTAGTGCTGCATGTTGCCTATATCCAAATATTAAATATGAAAATTTTACGTGAAAAAACGAAGTTATCAGCTAAGAAAAATAAAGGAGAATACATCCCATTTTATTTTCGCTTGACATCATTGGCAAGATAAGAGAATAAATTATTTAAATAAGAACATTTGTTTCAGTAAGTGACTGGAGTAAAAGGTCACATGTTGCCTATAGGCCGTAGGTTCCTCATCTCTGTATACTACATTCCAGTTACTCTGGTCAGTAGTGATGTCTTATGCGACAGTCAGATTTTATTTATTCTTCACTATACCGCGAAAATAACCTATACCAGGTCACTTTTATGCGGAGTTCCACGATCATACGAATAAAACTACTTCTCAGTTAACATTAGAAGATTTCAACCGGAATATTTATCTACCATATGGACAATAAACCGCAGTTTAGGACAATTTCTTCAAGTTTTACCTCTGGACAGCAACTGTCCATCTTTCACATATAGCTATTACAGTTTTTATCAGAGAAAATACCCCTCATATGTTATACGAAGGAAACTAGATAGACGAGAGGAGTAAAATTAAAGTTAATTAATTAAAAACGTGATCATACCTGTTCACGTGCTCGGGAAAATACTCAGAGAGTTAAGCTGCTGAGTCAGAATAACCCCGAGAAAAAATCTTGTATTTAGTTGGCTTGAGAAGAATAATGGACAGATTCAAAAGTCATATAACAAAGAACTGATAGTGATAACCAATGCACGGGCAACATATGAAAGACTAATACAATTCGCCGACTCTCGTGAATTGAATGAATTCAAATTTTCTTAGGTACAAAAACGTTTTAGGTACAAAAACGTTTTAGGTACCAAAATATTACAGCGTCTTAAGGCGACCCTCCAAAATTACATACAGTAAAAAAATATTTAAGCGAAATAATTTAATCGGTTTAGTTCGGGGAGGTGAGAATTGTCCGTGATACCTGAAACGCTTAAAATTCTTTGGCTAATACATTCGTGGCAAAAGTTAATTGCGGAAGTTGCGGTTTTCAACCACTGTGAGCATATTGCAAAGAGACATTAGCAGACCTTGAAGCCACTTATAAAGCTCCGAATCATTTGGAAAATGAATATATCAATGCAAGGCTTCAAATACAGGTGATATTTTTTTACATCTAAACCTTTTCTAGAAAGATCATCGGTCAAGTGTAAATAAGCAAATCATTATTATTAACATTATTGATTATTATTTTTATTATCAAGGCGATAATTTCTCTCATCAAGACTGATATATGCAACTTTCCATCAAGCTGAAAAATACTGCACCAATTTAATTGGGAGGAATAGAGAATCGCATTTTAAAATGCAAAACAAAAGAATCTTTCATTTATGTACGGCAAGCCATTACAGTTTTGCAAAGAATCATTGGTGTAGAGCAATTTCCCACCGCGATTAATGTAGATAAATATAAGTATTTAGACGATTTTGTGGATAACGTTACTCTGTTTAAGATAGTTAAAACATCAAGCGCGGAATATATTGAAAAGTATGCCTAACCTTTTTGCGATTTCATTAAATTATAACTTGTTAAATAATTTATAAATAGAGTAATAAAGTAGAAGCTCTTATTCTCTACAGGAAATATATGAAGGCACGTGAAACCGAGTTCAAGCTCCGCAGTTTATGAATTTATGAAATAACCGTACTCATAATTCGCCAAACACCACTGACGTTACCTTTTGGTACAGCCACAGTATTATTTTTAGGACGAGCTTTTTGATGATAATTTATAAATAAACATTACAAGGAATGTACATCTGAATCATCAAAATATATCTGAACAGCATAAATTTATGACACATTCATTCTGTCGAAAATAGAATTATTATTACATATTAAATTAAATTAAATATTTACAATCTCGACATTTCGGTGAAATTGTGCGAAAAATTAGGAATACATGCATTTCGTAAGTTGGCTCTTGTAACAGAAACTTGGAGGAGAAATGTCGATGAATTGCAATATCAAAATCCTCATATAATAAATACGTGAGACGAATGTATCGTTTTCTAAAGATCATTATTTTGCTAAAATAATTTGAACTTCCACATTTGTGACAACTATTAATGTAGTTCGACCAATATTCACCGTTCGATATCATAAGTGAAATAAATAGGTAGGTGAACACTTGTCAGAAACTCATGCCTCACGCATTCAAAGGATAGGGCTTTAATTAATTCATCCAAGATTAATGTCAAATTCGTTTAATATTTATCATTCACAATAAAAATCATCCACTTATGTTGCACATTTTATTAATCATCTGTATCAGCTTTCTTTTTCTAACGGAATCCATAACAACCTGAAAAACGAAATCAGGGAAGAAATATAGAGAAAGTTAAAATTTGACGCTGAGGGGAAAAGGAGTCGAATGAATCGATGCTGTCTTGTTTTTGGCCAACAAGCATTTCTTTGAAATATTACATTCATCAGTCATTTGAAAAAGTACCATGAACCCTTACAGGTGTCCAACTTGATAGCTGAACTTCGTTAGCTTTATTTGCTTGACAAAAACTTCCGTTGACATAGTGTTCAGAGAGTAAAACACGATATATTTCTTGAAGAACGTTGGACTACATAGATGTTTCTCTTGGAGTCAAAAATTATAGCACGACGTCAAGTAGGAATGCAATTTCTTCTTCACCTCTTTCAGGTATAAAACATTCAGCTAAAAAGAATACTGTTTCACATTCAAATGTTTAGGGAAACTCCTCGACTATCTAAAAATACACCTTTTTTTATTTTTCCTCGGAGCGCTTGAAAGATGAAATGCAGTACTTCAAAGAAAACGCCAAACACAGTCTTAGAGGGAGACTGAGGGTCAAAAAAAGAATCCGTTGGTATCTTCTTTCCTTCAGTCATTCGCGTTTCCCAGAATGAACGAGGGTAAGAGGAAGGAGACAGAAAATAGAAGAGACAAGAGCGAAAAATAGGAGGTAGGAATACACCGGACGAACACTACGGATACGGGGCTGACGAAGTTCCCTTATTGAAGACGGGTAAAGGTGAAGGTCTGGTTGCGTAGCTTAGTTGAACATGCAGAACGTTACATGTCAAGAGGCTTCCCTGATGATAATGGAATGGTTCGGATAAAAAGACATTATCGAAGAACAAAAAACACTGCGAGAGGATGGCAAAGAGAGGAATGGAAGATGGCGTACTGAGAAGACACGTAGGGAGCAAAAGTTCTCGTTAGGGGGGTACAGAGAGAGGAAAGGTACGCGACAGGGGCTCGGCGTCGATATAAAAGTTCCTGCCACACCCACGTGGCTTCCCTAATCGACGAACGAACATTGGAGTTTCTAAAAATGTTCCACACAAACACCGCTCTATATAAACTCTACAGATTCTTCCCGATTACACACCGGCTGGTGAAATCCACGTGTTTTATTTGAACGTTACATACGCAGAACGATTTGAAATAGTTCACTAAAACTGAGTCAAGAGCAAAGACCGACGATTGACACGCACACACTCATGCACACAACGAGGTCCACACTTTTCAGACACCGATGGAGGAGAGAGGCGGATGGAGGGCGAGTGTCTTAATCGTCCATCTCAAGAGAGTCCATCTCTCTCACTTCCTCTCCCTCCCCTCTCTCACTCTCTCTCGCCTCCAAGCGTCCTCCGGAAAATAAATAACTCTCCATCTACATCTTTGGCTTCTGAGCATCCTCCTTCATTGAGAAGGTGGCCCTTTTTCGCTGTCCTTATTCCGCAGCCCTTCGGGCCACTGTGGTCAGTTTCTATCGGCGACCAACGGTTCCTGATGAAGGTGGACGGGGGGCCCCGGAGGGGCCTGCGGAGGAGGGGTCCTCGGAGGAGGGTGTGGGGCGTAGGGGCTGTACCGAGGCGATGGGGCGTGGGGAAGGAAGAGCGCCCTCGGAAGCCGCTGTTCCGACCCCGGAGATGTCGCCGGAGGACCCGGAGACGTTCTGGGCGAGGTGTGCACGTGGGTTTGCGGAGAATTAGGCGCTGGAGATGAAATGACCGGAGGTGGCGGCGATGATTGAGGGGGCGGAGCAGGATGATGTGGAGGAGCGAGGAGGCCACCGACTGCCCATTGACCCCACAGGTGGGGAGGGACGGGCAAGGGCAGCGGAGGACATTGAGGAGGACCTCCACCCCCTCCTCCACCCCTGGAGTAAAGGGTGCCGATGAGGAAGGCCTGGAGGTCGGATGCGGCGGGTGTGACGTGTGGAGGCGGCAGAGGCGGAGGTCTGCCCCAGAGAGAGTGGTGCGGATGGTGATGGTGATGAGGGTGGTGCATGGCGCCACCTAGAGCCTGATCGGCTCCGACTGCAGCAGCGGCCGCAGCGGCTTCGAGTTCCGCAGCGTACAGCCGGAGAGGCGACCGTAGGAAGTGCTGCTCCATAAACATGGAGTCCATTGGGTCCCTTTGCGTGAATAAAAAAAAAGAAGTCAGTTTTTCCATATCTTGTTTTGCGAAACTCTAGCTAAAAGTCAATTAAACCCTTTGACATAGCTTTTATGGAGTCTTCTTAATTCCAAGAACTGTTTCTTCGTTCCAACCAAATTCTTGTGAACATGCGGTATTCACCAGTTCATAATCATTTAACAAAGAGAAAGCATAAATAAAAATATGGAACTCTGTCACGCTCTCTACCTATGAACCTCTGTGGAGAATGTTTCTATCGCGGTTAATGTTAGAACCTTCATCAGACGAGGAGTGGTACTTAACTTGCTTCGCGATTTTGAAACGAGACCATATGAGGGTGATAGATATTTAAAATTAAGTGATACCGAATTAAGTTATGTGGGTTTCTCACCACCCCCTTAGGATATATGACTATTTAAAAATTTCCACTTAAGTGCAACCCACGCACAAAGATTTAACTGTGCGAACTTCCAACTACAAAATGCAATGGCGGACGGATGGTAAACGAACTCGGAATTTTCTTTTGGCTGCTCATTGTGCGCGCTAATCACTGATTCGCGACCAAAAAACGGACTCACTTTTTTCCTACTTTATTTACGACTCTTTTCAATCTAAAATCTCTCATATTCTATAAATCAACCACATACTTTCTTCAGCGGAGCTTTATCCATTTTTCTCGAACACGTAATAATACATACAACATTTCACTGACGATGGGAATGTTATTAAAGACGATAAGCAACAATAAATTTAAAACGTGAAATATGAAGAAAGGTGGGAATGGCAATTAAGGGATTCATAATTAAATTAAAATTCAATTTCGTTGCGAAAGCAAATTATTATGTCCAGTTATTTTCCATTAAACATCAAGTACTACTATATTTAACATAATACTAATCTTTATTATCTAGAACAGATAAACTTATCAGATCTGAACCATCTCACGACATCACAATAGAGGTGAAAATAATCTCATCCTCCATTCTTGTGATATTTAATTGGCTTCCATTATCTCTTGGATATAAATAGGCTACAATAGTTGACGTAAGAAAGTTGCCATGTAGAGCCATCACTGAGGCGCTATCAGCTAACAACAGTTTCTGCAATTCCCATTCATCCAAGAATCGAATAAAGCAATACGCCACGAATGCCAGAATATGATTACCACCAGACATATTTTTAAGACTCGCATAACGTCAAATAACGCAGAATTATACATTTATTTCAAAAGCACTTTTAAATGAAATTTTGGATAGTGTATTCTCTGGATAGAAAAAAGAAATATACCAACGCAAAATCAGTTGCCGTAATCGTTCGCTTAAGTATACTTTGAAATATTCCGCTTTATATGGGATGTAAAGTTCACCGTAGTATTGTATCTAATTAATGATGAGAGGTTCTACAGTATATATCAAAAAATTGTTTTTTATACTAAGTAAGCTTCCGGTGAAACCGTAGAACTAATACATGATAGCAGTTAATAGCGATGATACGTCAATGATAAGTGTTTATTGTGATTAATAAATGTGAAAAACATCAAAAATTACATACAGCGTGACCTTCCATAATCAACAATCCATCAAAATATAATGCGCCATACTTTCCTTTCCCTATTACACATTACACACAATTCCTGGAATATCACGACTCCTAGCGTTCGAAAAGGAAAGCTTTATTTTGAGTAATATATTGAGTATACGAATGCTGATTTGAGCATTCTAATATGTAGGAATGATACCCTTAAAATTAACGAGTTTTAGGATGCTGATCGTAATTGCTTATTTAATTTTGGGTTTGAAAAATCACTTATGGGTTCGCGTGGTATATTCAAAACGTACACCGAGAGAAAAAATAATGATAAACATGACCTATAATATTATTCACTAACTTGAAAGAAAATGTCGATATTTCATCTTATTGTTCAAATACGAAAGGATGATAACCATACGAAAACTATGAAATTTCGTTAATTTTTGCGATAACGGAAATTAATCAGTTCTGGTTTAAATAAGCGTAACGGCATTTTGAATAGAAAACCTGAAGATCACGAGCGTGGCAAAGTTGCTCATAACATGTAGTATAAGCATCAGGTTAATTTACAGATTTGTGTACTCCCGAGATATTCAATAAGACAATGTAAAATATGAATCTCGATCCCCATCTGGTAGAGCCAAACATATTCTTCTCTTTTCAATTAACATTAAAAAGTCAACGAATGAACGTCAGACAATATTTCCATGGATGCAAAATAAGTTATCATTAAATATTTCCCAAGCTTACAGGTGAATACAAATAAATAAGCTAGCTTTTTCAAACTCACCTATCAAAATCCGTCAATCTCGAAGAATCCCGGAAACCTTTGGCGAAAGGGTTGCTGTCGATCTTCAGTTTCGTGATCTTCAAAAGAGATAAAACAGCATTGTTAGACAATTAAAATGGAGATTAACGAGACAGAATTTGTGGCAGTATTAATAAAATTCATAGGGAATAATGCATAACATACTTTTCATTTATTCACTTCCATGACTCACGCTTGGATATTCACAGTACATCATTATATCATCCATAAATTGGACCCTTTACTTAACAAGAGTGGGATTGATTACTTTTCTGCTTAACATCAGTAACTTTTTTCTATGTTAACCATATTTATATGAAATATTATGACAAGGTCAGTGTGAATTATTTGACTACCCGACATGCAGAAAGGTTTATGAACACATAAGTTATTTTCATTGTCCCTCTTCTTCCTTAACAGCACTTCATCATTACGAAAATGTATTTAAACAAACTTAGTAAAAAATAAAAAACTACAGCTTCTATTTATGTTGCAATTTATTTCAAGTAGCATAATATATGAGAGACCGGAAGATAACGAGTCACGGCACCAAATTAAACAATAAAACGAATCATACAAAGGTTCAAGGGTCAGGGAAAAGTAAATACTTTTCACGTAATGAAGTGAATCTTTAAACTCAAGAATTAACAAAAGAAAACACATATCGCCGTGACTGTGACTCGAACGTAGGCCATCCACTTTTCGGGCAGATGCAAACAAAGTGAATTTCCGTTGGTGTATTGCTTTAGTGGTTGGAGATTAACATAGAAAAAGAAATATATATGGTCCACGGATTAACATTTGCAGAGAGAACGTAAATAGACAAAAAATTATTTGTGGACAGTAAATATTTCTTTATGAATTACGATTTTCCACAAAATATCTCTCGATTTCATCAAACAATGTAGTTAGAAAAATTTCCCGGAAGTGGGATTTCAAACCACTTCTGATTATTGGGCAGACAAAAATTCATTCTAAACAAGTATGCTCTTGGATTTAAGAGCAATAAATTATTGAAAATCCAGAAAAAGTCACATATTGGACAAATTCGATTCTGTGAAATGGAAACAAAGAATTGACCTCTTTCTCAAATCCCTTGACCTATTCATCCATGCGGTTAGATTTCCGATGAGGGAAAATTTTCTCGATTCTCGGATACGTGCGAAAGTCAAACTCGTGATAAACCAAGACAATGTTTAAGAAAACGATCATATAATTCTATATATTTATAACTGTTCGAAAATGAACAGCATAACAGAGCAAGTGAGCAATAGAATTAGAAGCCGGACACTCGCACTCACCAATTGGTTCTGATACGCCGTCACGGCCGTGAACACGGACTCCGGGAAAACGAACGTTTTGTATTCCTCAGCTTCTAGGTCGGTAATGTTGCCACCGCAACCTTCTCTCCATCGCACGAGGTGAATGCGCGGCTGGTATCGGTGCATTGAATTGAGAACAATCTGCGAAAGAAAAGAGATACCATTGTTTACTTCATACAGTTAAAAGACGTAATGACACGAAAAAGAAATTTTCTTACATAAAATTTTCAAAAATGGGAGGTAATTAGCTCAAAACGGAAAGGGAAAACATCAAATTATGCAGATACTGATTTTTTTTTAATCCATGAAAACATAAATTAAATAAAGTCTTAAACAAAAGTTTAACTTTCCGAGCCCTTCCATTATTGCAATGCGCCTGAAAAGCGTTACAAGCGATATCGCATGAAATATAAATTACTGGCGTGCTACATAACTTTTCAGCATTACTTCAACATCATTAGCAAAGCGGAAACCAAACAGTTATAACACATGAGAAGTCAGTACCTTACTCTGAAACAAGAAAATTATATTTTGGAAAAGATTTCACTTATAACGCAACACGTTACAACCGGATTCCCTTATTTCTGAAGAATCTCAGGAAGAAGTTATGTAAGTTACAGATACATTAAGAGTATCACTACATCGTGATATATTACTTCGGTTTATTTATAATTCAATTCAATTAAATATGTATTTGATATAGTTCAATTAGAATGACAAACCGAAAAAAGGATTACCGAAAGATTAAGAAAGCATTGCATACGTCAAAAAAATCTATTCAATAACCTTTTCCGAAATGCATGACTACAACAAAATACTTGAAGCATTCTCTGATTTCGTACGTGTTTTCTTGGAATCTTATGATAATTGTATTTTTGTGTCTCTTTCCCTCTAACGTGTACATCCCTGTCTTCTGAGTTGGAGCATTCTTGTGTTACCTGAAGAAGTGTTCTATAATAATTTACCATAAAAAGCGAAAATTTTCCAGTTTGCAATTGAGTTTCTATACTCTCAGTATACATGCGCGGTCACGCTGAAATTCAACTTCTAGTTCCTTGATTAAATACTACTCTAGCCAGCAGTTGAAAAATTTGACATATATTTGGCGGAAAGATCTTAACAAACGTTCTCGGGTATTTACAATCATCTCTTAAACTCCGATCATATACCAAGTTTATTAATATGAAAGTCGTAGTTTTAAAACTACAGTTCATAAAAATGTAAATCGATCAAAATTAGAGTGCGAATTTCTATTCCAGCAAACAATCGCTCATTCCCTACATTTGGAATAGCCGTAAGTTTATTAGTAAAATAAATCTTGCTCTCGGAAGATACACAAATTACTAGTCCTTGTTCCGTTAGAGAGTTTTATTAGGTATGGATTCTAAATACGAAGGATTGTCGGTATCAAACTAGGAACCTGAACACTAATCATGCCGCTACCGCACATGCTGAGGTACAAATTATATATTCATGCAATAAAACAAAACCCTAATAAAATGGCTATATTTTCTTTCGTGTACCAGTCAGTGCATTTGATTGCTACCGCTAAAGTCATGGGCCCGAATAGTGTCGTGAGAATGAATATTAATGGTCGTAAAAAGAAGTGGAAGAAACTTTCAAAGGGTTTCTCATTTATTCGCTATTTGTTAAGCTGACTCTTAAAAGGAGTGCTTCTTAAATAATGTGTATTCGACAGTCGTACGAGCATTTGCGACTTGTAAATATATAAAACTCTAAAAGGATGTATGAAGATGGTAAAAAGGTTACCAAACAAATTTTACAGCAATAAAATATTGAGCAATACAATAAAATGTTGCAATTCATTTTAAAATTTAGAGATACGATAAAACGGGTATCCAGAGTTTCCCTATAAAGTCGAAGCTCCTATCGACACGAAAATAATACGCTATGAACGACGAAACGGAAATAAGAAATATTCGTTGAAACACAACACACCTCCTTTTATTATTGCGAATTAAAGCGAATTTTCTCAGACAGAAAAAAATTAAAAAATATTAAATTTGAATATAACCAGTTATCAAAAAGAAAATATAAATACTCTGGGAATAAAGGAAGACTGCATTGCCAGCCATCGCAAATGTTAAAGAACAGTAAAATTCCTCTGGACAAACTCTTTGAAAAGTAACTGATGTTTCCTTTCCTTCATTTTAATCCATCTTATCTTAATCGGTATTTAAATTATATCTGCCTTCAATCGCTACCCGTCTGTACCTCATAAACACTACAGTTACACATAACAGATGGATTGCAATGTGCACCGTCCTGATCAAAGAACCATACGAAATTAAGTTCGCTCGTGATTAAATGCGTCATCAAGTTACTAATTTTTCACGTGACAGGAAGATTCAATGAAGCACTCAAAGAAGTCATATAGAGATCGTAATTTAATTTATCTAATGACGCCTTGGCGCTAATTTGGCCGGGCTAATTTATCCGGCAAATAAATCGCTCCTGTCAAGTGATTCTGACAGCCAAGGTGATCTTAAACTAAATTAGCTTCCGGAACTGTGGGAGCAATCAGCAGGCACGAACGGGAGATTTCCTTGTTGGCGGAGAAAGGAACGAATGAGATTCTCGTGAAATCCATGCGAAATCGCAGAATGGGGGAGCAGGCGGATGTTGCCGCACATGGGCCAACTGAAATTTCGATACCTCCCGTAGTTTGCACAAGAAGAATCGACGTTCACGGCTATTTTCCTCGCATTATCTCCTACAATACCACGCCTCTTCAAACCCTCCATTAAAGTGGCTTTGAAAGTGTCTCTTCATCAACAACAAGGCACGACCGCACGTCACACTTCTTTTATTTCGGATTGTTTACGGTTAAACCCCTGATCGCGGGGGGCGCTCTAACTCTTATCTCCAATACCAACGCACCTGGCCGTTCTTGTCCATCTCGTTGTTGGTCAGCTTGACCTTCTCGAAGGATACGACCTGCTTCCTCAGCTGCTCGGACGTAAAGGGAGCGTCAGGATGGAGGTAGAGGCGCGGCGGGGCAGGCGGGTCCGCCTTGCCCGCCACCAACCACGACGAGCGGTGGTACGCGTAACGGTAGCGCTTCTGGTCCACGGGGACTATGTCCATCAGAACGGCCCACCTATCTCCCTCGGCGGAGCCAGCCGTATCTCCTCCGCCCAACTGGTGCGCGTGGTGTCCGTGGTGGAGGTGGTGGTGATGGGGTGGCGGAGGAGGCAGTAGAGGTCCCCCAGAGAAAGATACTCGGAGGGTAGGAAACATCCTCCTGAAATGAAAAAGATGGAGATTGTGATTAGACTGCACGGTGATGACCACCAGAGGGTACCGGACAATATATGGGCAAATAGTAAATCTTAGCTGTTCACGCGAAACAGCTGGAAAACGAATGCTGTAGAGTTCTTCAGTTTCGGACTCGAGCTATCGGAAATCATAACTAAGACTATGGAAAGTAACTACAAACTGTTTTCAATAAATGGATAACTTTCAGCAATTCTTATTTATATGACAAGAATAATTACATCTACATCCACATAAATACCCTGCTAGCCGCCTTTCGGCATGTGACAGAGAGTATAAACACCAAGCGATAGAGTTACCTCTTTAGCTTATTGTTATCGCGTATCGTTTGCGGAAAGAATGAGTCCTTAAAACGACTTGTCTTCAAATCTATTTCTCTTATTTTATGCTCATTATCGGCCGAAGTAGCAGGGGGGTCGCATAATATCAATTACGTCTTCCGCGAATACACTTTCTCTGAATTTAGCGAGCAATCAGCAGTTGATTCGCAACTTCTTCCCTACAGCAATGTTTCCTGTGAACATTTGAAATAAAAATAAGCGAATGAATGTCATGGTAAGGAATAATTCCTAAAGTAATGAAACTAAGGATATCATTAGGAGTAATATTCGCGTAAAAATGAAGATGATAGAAATATTAAACAAAAATAGGGAAATATTATCCTAATTTAAGTTCAATATCCCAAGGTGATAAATGTAATATAATTATAATGTTAAGGAATAACAAGGAGTATAACAGAAATAAATGTGTGAATAATAAATTAACTCTCCTCTTGTTACCAGCGGGAGTGTTTTTATATCCCAATATATAATGAGAATGATTTCTTATAACCGCCGAGCCAATCTGTCCTCAAATCTAAAATGGAAAAATATAATAAATATCTAATAGAATTCACTGACCAATGAACAATAGCGAGAGAAAGGTAAGTCTGAGATAACATATTGCAGAACTGAACAAATTAAAATAGGAGCTGACATCGGTTATAAATATCTATACTTATGCAAATTTTAAACGACTTTTGCTCAAATCGCCTTTCAAAATAAATTCTCTTAGGCCTTTCATAACAAACTTGACAATACCAAAAGAGGTTCAAGATATGAATCGATGTGAAGGAATAAAATGTCTGACAAAAGTGAAAAAAATATACGTCAATGGTGAAAATTCTAATACCACTTTCTGGCAAATGATTGAAATTTATGGAAGAGAAGAGAATAAATCTTTCTCTGAAAATTAATAGCTTACGAGGCCCTATTTTTAAACTTAAAATAATGTATAATGGTTTTTATTTAGGAAAGAATGAGAAGATAAAAGATTAACACTTGTTACTTCTACGTACATGATACTGGAATTAATTCCAATTTATCTCATAAGAAGCGCCGAAAATTTAGGATAAGTTCCAATAAAATTATCTTATTTTAGGACATAAGAAGCTGGTAATTAAATCATTTAAGCGAAGAGCATATTGGTAATATTATATTTTCAAAGTTCATTTGCTACTTTCGTCAGGTTCTTTAAGTAAATAGTGGTAAAATTTTCAATTCTTAATAATATATTAGGGAAAAAGGCAGGTAATAAGGATTCATGAACGAAAGTGTTTCTTTTTCTTAATTTTTAAAGGCTGAACAATTGTTTTATTCTAATTTGATGAAAAATATGCCTATTTCAATCTTCATGTTGTTGTGGTTATTACTGCTATTAATACATAGATTCCTTTGAAAGAGGGTGAATCAAAAAATAGAGAAGGAAATCATCGAAAGAGAGGTTCACTTCCGTAACAATCCACCCCACGCAAAACCTGTTAAATCTGTCTCTAAGAAGCTTAATATTCACATCAACGATACACTTTCCAATGGGTAAACCTTCAACTACATCGACGGAGAAAAGGGAATCATTTCATACGAGCAAAGTGCTTCAACTTTTAAAACGAAACCCATTCTCGAACAGGCTTTCATAACCCCTCCGGTAATCAATTACGCTTTTACGAGTGGTTTCACCCATGTTGTCCTTAATCCTTCACACCTCCATGACCGTTTCCGTGCTACGCTTTCATAGACGGTCCGAGTGGTGGATTTGCGCTATTTTCCCTCTCATCCGGGAAAGGTGGCACTCCCAGCGCATTCTCCGACTACCTCCCACGCAGAAGTCTCCCTTTGGCACTAACGCCCCGTGATTTACTGGCGCTGACACCTTCCGCTCGCAAGGTTAGTCCGAGTGTGAGACTGGGAAGGACCCCTGGTGAGATGCGGCCACTCTCACGCCAAAATACCACGCTCACCTCCCTTGGCCCCTCCCCTGAAACGCATCACTCTCCCATCCGACACCCCTCCGGTCCATTAACCTCGCTCCCAACACGCCCGTCCGCCGCGACACTGCCTCCTTCTTCCCACACGCCTCCCCGCAACACGCCGCATCGAGAACCGAACCCTAGACCTGCAATAACCTACACTCTTCTTACAACTAACTTCGATCCTCTCATGAGACACCCACTCTCGTTTTACAAGAGGGGATCTCTGAACCACCCTTCTCCACTTTAAAACGGAGCCCATTTCCTCTTTGACTCAACCCCCTCTCGATGAGATAAACCCCTTAATTACGGACACCATAAATACTTCAATCACGGCAACAATAGCCACACAGGCAATATTGAATCATTATTATGAGTCTGTTATGAGCTGATGATTACCTATGTCTAATTCTATCTGGAGCGTTAAATTAATAGCATCCATTGCGCGTAGAAAATACCCTTAGCAGAAAGCATATAATTAAGTTACAGGAATTGACACCTTTAACGATATTATCATGATGGTAAGTATAAAAGCTATCCATGTATCTAGTAAGTGGGTAACACCCGCTGGTGAATGACTCGGAACCTGATGGAACCGTTTAAGTTCATGATACGTAGCAGAGGTAAGTAGCGAATACTTTAAAGCAAGGCTGATTGATTGAATTCAAAATTCCTCATAAATTAAGTGTATTTTTTAATGGAACACGAAAAATGAGTTGGAGCACCCTAGGAGTAAACGCAAAAGTCATACGTGACTGGAACTCAAACCCAGATCTGTCACTCTCCGGGCAGATGCTCTTGCCAATTGAGATTGGAATTTTTTTGAAAGAGAGCGTGAAAATGTCAGTTAGAAGGTCTAAAAAGTGTCACATTTAGAGTAAATCATCAACCATTTTCAAAATGCCAGAATACTTTTTTATTTGGAATTACAAAATCGTATATTTAAAGAGAGAGCAGTTTTATTTTTCCAAAGGGAAAATAACAATTTAAACGCAGCGTCACTTTACAATCAAAAAATGCTGAGTATGTAAAATCGATAACTTTAGTTCCCAGGAATCAATCTACGAAATTAGAATCCATTTATCTTTCGAAAACAACGAGAAAATATTCAGAATATTGATCATGAAATATCTCTAGTAAATAACCCTCGAATCACTTTCCATGGTCTACTCACTTTCAGCATCTTCCAAATTTCCCCTGTTGCCCTCCTAGGGAGTTATTCTTCCCACAACTCCGTAACCTCCCTCTGCAACCACTATCGTATATTAGACTACATTATCCTCGCTCATAATCCTCCACCCACTTGTACATATCTTCCGCTTCGCCCGCGACACCTCCCTCGGCACATTCCGCCCCCCCCTCGAATGGACCATCCAAATATATTTCATGATACGCTTTCGTCTCCCTCGGGAATCAAAAGAAATATTCATTTGCCCCTTGTCCGTATAAAACACGCAGGCTGTATAACATGAGATGACGGAAAGCAGTAAATGATGGCTGTGTAAATGGCATCCCTCGAGTACAAACGCAGGGGAAAGAAAATTTGAAAGCAATTTGTGAAACGGTGATTTAAGATTTTCCATCGGGAGTATGATGGAAAGCATTTGAAACTCGAATAGTAAAATCAAACCAAGACGAAAACAAAGGATACTTTGAACAGAAAAATTCAAAATTCAACGAATACGGTTATATTTTAAAGAATGCATAAATTCTTCTCATAACTTTCTCAGAAAAATATAGCATAAATTCGACTTATGAAAAGAATACAACCAAGTTAGAGAAAATACTGCAATCTTTTGTTTGTTTGGGTCTTTGGCAAATATTCATTGGTGTCAATATAACGTAAACAGCATGGTACCATTTTAGTAAACAAATTTCGTTACAACTAAGACTTCACTCAAAGAAAAACTACATACTTCTCCGCGTATCATTTTCATTTTAAAGATATTATTTAATTGCACACTTTTATTTCCATCCACATTTTTTAAAATTAGAGACAAAAACTAAGCGTCGTATATTTAAACTCGTTTCATGAAACCTTATCCTTGTTTCATTTTCCACCACTCTTATGAATTAAAGCGACGGAAATCTCCCTCGCATATACCAGCATTCAAGCGAGATTATCGCAATATTCTGGACTTTAGATCTTGGGTGAGGAAGACGTAAATTTTTCCGGGAACACAACGGAGGCCTCGAGAGAAATGTATCGAATTACACCGAGATGAAAGAATAGGAAAGCTTTCCATTCATAGAAAAACCTTTTCTACGACCACGGAAAAAAATCGTCAATCACTCATCATTCAAAAACAAGTCGCCGCCGTAAAAGCCCGACCGCGAGGAAGAGAGAGATTAAAGGAGATGAATTTTTTGTCTTCGCTGAGGAAACCTGCTACGGTATGATGCGAATTTCGGGGTGAAAATGGTACGGTCGAGGAAGAGCGAGGAGGAAGATGTGGAGTTTGGATGTAAGGACGGGGAGGGTGTGTATGAAGAGGGGGAGGTCCGAAAGAAGAGGCCCGAAAAGAGTGTGAGGAAAGAAAGAGAGAGCAGTGTCGAGGGTGGTCCTCCGAGGCTACTTTAGAGCACGTCAGAGAGCCCGTCATAAATTTCGGCCACTTCTCCACCTTCTTCTTTCTCCCACTCCATCGCGCTGTCACTCACCCTCCTCCAGGAAAAGCCAACCCCGGCCCAAACTCCCTACTGCGGAGGGAGGGAGGAAGAATGGATGTAGAGGCGTGAGCGGGAAGAGAGGAAACCGAGACGGGGAAGTGAGGAGAACGAATTAAATTCTTTACTCCTGTGTACGACCAAACAACACAAATACATTTCTTGGAAACACAATTCTTTGGGGCCGCGACGAGGGAACCGTGACCTATAGGCCATTCTCCACGCTGGCCAAAATGTCCACAAAAGTCGTAAGGAAAACTCTCACCAAAGGGAACACTCTCTATCCTATAACCCCCGTCAGCGTATAACCCCAAACAACCAACCCCTACCACAAACAGGGCGAGTTGAAGGAAATTTGAAATAGGAAACCGTCTAGGACTGCACAATGGAATTGCCTTCAAGAGTTCAAAAATATATACATAGATTAAAAGTAAAATTAGTACCTTCGTTTCAACACAAAACGAAATGCATGCATAACATATGCGTAAAATGAAACATTCGTATGAGAAACATAATTTGAACCAAATTTTCTTCTTTACACCCACAAACAATAATCAGAAAACTGAATTAATGAAGTTCAGCAGGAAGCACATTCGTAGAATTTACCACCATAAGGGGCTCCCGTTTCGCCAAGTGGGCAACGCGTTCGACTTCGATGAAAACGATCTTGGGTTCGATTCCCGAGGGGGCCTTCGTGCGAAATGACCTAAGCTGTCGAAGCACTTTTATCAATACTACTACAACCATAACTGGTTAATAAACTCTTCCAGGTTTTCGTATAGTATATTAATTGCCCAAGTACAGTTACATTGAAGTAGGGAAAGCAAACCGAGAACGAAACTTTATAATTATTAGTTTATAGCGATTATTTAGGATTTGCGTACACTCAATAACATTCTTTCATTACTGGAAAAATTAACATTAATAAAACTACGCATATATCTCTTAGATATAAACTTCACACACATTTACCTCAGGGTCATACAATTTCTGTTTTGGAGTTAATTTTCCTATAAAAATATCATAAGTACTACAGTTTAAAATGGCTAAAATTGATGATCGAGAGGTAAAATAGTTTTTCTCTCGCAGATCTCTAGACAGGATACACAAGAACTTCCATAATCCTAGCCATAAATTCTCTATTTATGGTCATACTGCCCACTAAAGAAATTTTGAATTGTCGAAACAACCAAGACCACCGAAACACCTTTAATATTTCAATGAATTCTGCTACTTATTTCAACTAAGGTCGGAACCGTCCCAGGCCAAAATCGCCGACAAAAAATCCCCACCACCTCCAATTAAACCTCGCCTCTCATCCCACGATCGACGCCCACCTAAGTCATACATCCTACAATCTCTCGTCCCGGCGGGTTTTGTCTCTCCCTTTTTTTTTCATCGCGCAAGTTTTATTTAATCGCGAGAAATAGACTTAACGTCAAAACTCTCCCGGAGCTGAGGAGAGCACCCATGCCCCTCGCATTCCCGGATCGCTCTGGGTGGGCTCGCATAACATCTCGCCTCCCGAAACACTACCCTCTTCACACATCCTTCCTCACTAAGGGAAGTCGTAATCCGGAGTCGAGACGTGGGGACAAGTGATGTGGCTGTGCCTCGCCTCGCAGACAGCAACTGACGCGAAGACTGAGGGGGCAACTTCTCTCCTCCCTCTCCGCTATCTTCCATCATCTTCCCTTAATCCCCGCCCTTCCCTCACCCTCCGCTACGCCCTGCGATATCGACTCGACCCATACCATTCCATCCCACACCGGATTCCCTCGAGATGCCTCTTGTCATTTCCAAGTTTCTCACTCTTGGGGATGGCGTTAGGAAAGGTATTCAATATTTTTACTACCCGGTCATTTCCACACCCTACCGGACTTAAGACCTGATTTCTAAGCGTGGATGTCTAGTTAGAGTGGGAGAAACGTGGGCGTGCTAAGAGTAATCATGACAATCGTAGCTGAGGATGATTTAGATACGACTGAAAAATTCGAGGCGCTTCTAACGCGAGCATGAATATCCTTTTGTAAATATGAAAAGCGTGAAGAGGAAAAATAAATTCTACTCAATGTTGTAGAATGAAAGTAAAAAAATTCCATATCATACCTAAGCGAGGGTAAATGATTCCGCATTTGGAATTAAATACATTTCAAGCTTATTCGAACCAAACCAAAAAAAAATATGCATATGTCAATGTTTAAATGCTTTGCGGACTCAAGTATAGTCTTTTAGATGAACTTTCAAAGATACATTCTTCAACGTTGTCAGAAACATACGTTATGTAAGGAGGAGGGCATCTAAATGAAATAGATATATTTATTAAATGTTAAATAAATACACTGAATTAGTGATTAACGAGAAAGTGTTTGTAATTTCATTGATAAGTTCTCCAACAGATGTTAATAAAGGGATCATTCAGGCTAAGTTAATCAAGATTTAAAGAGATGAAGATCAGAATTATTTGCGGCAAAAGAGTTGTCTCTTTAAGATACTACAGATGAAAGGGAATCAGAATCAAATATGAAAGTTTAAAGTCATTGACAGTCGAATAAATTAATATTGCAGAAGAATTTTGTACAGCTCGCTTATTTATTGGGGGTTTCCTTCACTAGCTCTTCTTAATCTTTCCTCCTATACGGCATACGTATAAACTAAATCCTCGCAGAACATTCAACGATGCATTTATAATTTCCACTTCAAATCTGTAGCAGTATGTAGATAAATACCAACAAGAATGAAAATTCCTAATATTGATGCTGCCAACTTACTTTAAGCAAAAAAATTACAAGAAAACATTATGCGGCACACTAAGGAATTCTTTCAGGTACAGTGGCTGAGAAATTATCCTTCTCTCTTAGATAAATACAGCTATAGATTGTGAGATTGAAAAGTGAGTCAACCTCAAACAAACTCCGAGAGATAAACCTTCCCCATTACGCCTAAACACCCACGTATTAATACGTTGATTTTTTTGCTCTTCGAACGATCGCAATTCAACCTCATTGAATATTTAAAAACTTTTTCATCTGCCGTCCCTCTCCCTCCACTCTTCATCGCCTCCTTCCAATTACGGTAACTAAACTCGTCCGCTCCCGTGCTGCTGCTCGAAGGAGGCGTCGAAGGGGGTTATACCTGGAGGAGACTTCAACGCGCGAGAGGGACGAGCGCGAAGGATTGATACCATCCCCTCTCTAAACATCGCTTCTCCTAATAGCACAGAGGAGTGGGTTGGGTACCAAAGAATGTGTGGGAGTGAATTTAGGAGTGGATTGGACTTAGAAGTGGATTTCGAATGACTGGGGCTAAGGGGAATTCGTAAAGAGGAGTGACGTCGCATAATCGCTGCCCCCAAGGGAGATGTGAAGGAGGGAGAAAAAGTCGTAAGGAGGTTTGCTGCAACCACGGATTATACGCTCTGCTACCTGACCGTTCCCGCTTCTCTCCCCTTTGCCCCTCACGGCCACCAACGTTCCAGAATATTAATATGACGGCTGCTCACCCACCTCAACCCACCCACGTATCCATCATGCCCCACCCCCTCCATCTCGAGGGACCAAAGCTTCCTTCCCTCTCCTGCCCCCCGCGGCCCGGAGTGACTTACGAGAGGGAAGGGGGTGGAGGGAGTGGGAGGAAAGGGGGGCCACGTCGAGATGTGGGAGGAAAAGAAGTGAGATGGGGAAGAAGAGATGCCGTCAAATGAAAATAGGAGTTGGGATTGTTTCAGACGAATAGAGCGTCCCCCCTAAGCACCCTGCCCCATGACGGAGATTCAGTTCAATATGCACCCATCTGCAATAATCCACTAAATCTATAGCCGAAAAATCTTAAATAACTTAATTCTCCATAGAACTTATATGGAGCTTAGAATCTTCTATGATCCTCCATCATTCTTAAGATGCCACGCATTCTTTACATAGGAGAGTTATTGTACCCGCAAATTCTTCCCGTTATAAACCTTTACAAAATTAAGAGTCGGTTATAAGTTAATTATTAAATACCCTAATAGAAATTTAACAAAATTAAGTTTCGAAAATACCTATTATTAATACTGAAAATGCCTTCTTCAATGGTTACAGCAGCTTGAAGATTTCCTCCGATTAAATCTCAGAAAAATATGAGATAAATACGAATAATGAAGAGGAGCAATGATTAAAAAATGACTATCTTTTATGCTGCACATTTGATATGAAGACATGTGAAAGTGATTTAATTTAAATTTGCCACCTTACTTTTGCTTAAATGTTAAAATAATAGATATGTAAGGGAAATATAAATGGACAGCTCAAAGCCAACGGTGGAGTAGTGCCACAAATTATGTTAAGTACTCCAATTTTCAGGTTCTAGGAGAATATCTTTCTATTTCCTCGAATCAGAAATAGTTTACTCACGGAAATAAATACCTTCGGTGAGAGACATAAAAGAAAATTTATTTCGGCCACTAGCGAAACAGGTTACGCTGTCACAAGACGCAATCACAGTCTCTTCGGACTTTCCCACTTCTTTGTTCTCTTGTTTTATGATTTCCATCCTGAGATTCGAAGTGAGAAGCCAAAACGCCGCTCGGACAGCTCCGGCAGTCGCTTAAAAATATTTTTTCCAGGGTTAAGGCCGCGCAACCTCAGTTTATAAACGCCCTTGGAAATGGAACGTGAAAAGTCAAAATCGTTTCTAGGAAAATGTGATGAAAGATAAGGCGTGATAAAAAGAGTTACGGCCTAGTTACCTTTTCCTTCATATCTAAACAAAACAGGGAAGACAAAAGAGGAAGAACTCGTTTTACGTCAAATCGCGAAGGACATTTCTACGATTCCAGGAATGAAAACGAAAAGCATGGAGAAAAATCGATACGAAAATGATCGGATATGACAAACGTAAAGGATTTTCTGGGGATAGAGAATTAGTCGAGTGTAACACGTGGTTACCAGAACAAGATTCTGGCTAACTGCCTCTCGGCTCAATGTTATGTCAACGAAATATGGTTATGGAAGGAGAAAAGAAATGAGGAGGGGGAAGAAGCTGTGAGAGTAGGAATGAAAAATGTATCCCTTTTCACGGCAGGCGTGAAGAACCCAACGGGCCCACACACACACACACATACACACTCACAAAAGAGAAGTCCTCCCATTCCCCAACCAACAAGACCTCAAACCGCTTCCCCGTCCCTCTCCTCCTCCCCCATCCTCTCTCACTCCCGGGTACGCTCCAACTGCCTGCCCACCCTTCTGGACCCTCCCGCTGTGCCGAAATCCTCTCCCCCGCCGCAGGACCCCTGCCAACACAAGGCATCAAACCATCCTATGCATCCCTACCACCGCTAACGAACCAATAGAATCCCCCTTCCCTTCTCACTGACAGCGGAATCTTTGTTTGTCGAATTAGGCGGCGGGAGGGGGGCGGAGGTGTTGGCCCAAGGGAGAGAGGGGAGAGTGCGAGGGGTTTTGCTTCGACAATGTAAACACGAGGACTTTATAGTGTGCGGGTGCGCGCGTGTGAGTATGGGACGAGGCCCTCCCACACCCTGGCCACCCCCTCTCTCCTTATAAACCAATTAGCAACCGGCTGAGAAGATAGGGAGAATGTTCCTCGATTGCTCTGCTAACTTATGTCCACGCGCAGGTTGAAGAGCTGGCGTGAGGCGCGAGACGTCCGTATAAACTACTCATTTTAGAACCGCTCGCCTCGTAGCCATTAAATAAAAGTTTATTGCGTAGCTCCCGAACTTGTTCAGGAGGTTCGAGGAAGAGCTCTACTAGCTAGCGATCGGAGGATTACGTTTTAAGGGAATACGGATGCTGAATTAAAAGGTAAAATTTCCCCAAGAGGCTAATGGAGTCGAAATCTACTAATTTTCAGAATCTATCAAGAATAAATGTTATAAAAATGACATCGTATGTTATTATTTGAAGTAAAAATAAGCCTACGTTTCCAAGGAAAAAAATTAATCTTAGTTCGTATTTTTATACAAATACCGCGAATTAGTGCTTGATCCAGACACTAAGGCCATTTAAAAAATAAATAAAAATGAAAAGGTGATTAGAGGAGCGTATGTATCATAAAAATATTAAGGCAAAATCTAAGAAATTATAAATAAACCAATTGAATGAAAAATATTGAATTGAATAAACAAAAATTGAATGGTTACTAGAAAACGTGATGCAAAAGTTTGAGGGAAGGTTCGAATCGTCTCAACATATCATGATACGAATACCATTAAGATACCATTTTTCTCATCATTACATCATGTAGGGACATAGTTCTAGAATATGCAACATGGCGATTTTTAGGAAAATTCTTTAATTCTAAACAACATGGCCATAATTTGGCCAATTCAAGTAAGTTTTGAAGCTAGCCTCCAAGTCAAATAAATTGTTGGAGTTTTAACATGATAACCATGTTCCCAGCCGATCGCTTCAATCCCTCATAATTCCTAACCATAATCTACATCTCACAATCAAATCAGTATTCCTCTTCAATTCCATCCTTTCGACATTTTTTTTTACTTTAAAAGTTATATATATTACACAATGCAATGCCTCTCTGTTCTAGATAGAAGAACCCTCCACACCACGAACGTCTTACTCTAAGAACGCCCATAACTTCACATAGAGTTCGAAGAATAGGGTGAATTAGGAAGATGCCATAATTAATTAGAGAAGGAAGCACATTAGCGGCCTTCGGATGAAGAGGGGAGAACTGCTTCGAGTTATTAATATTCGAATTAAGCATAAGCCGCAATTAGAAGGAAAGTTAATGACCTCGGAAAAGCAAATGAACGAGGGAAGAAATCAGTAAGAGAAAATTAGTGTTAAACAGCGCGGGCGAGATTCCAATGGCAGATAGCGGAATGAAGCGAAGGGAGGCGGGTTTTTTGACGGGAGATAATGCCGAACTTTCACGAAGCGGAAAATTATTCGTGGAAGCCGATGTCTCGCCCATAGAGGAAATTTCGGCATAAATGAAATGTTTAGCGGGGAAATGTACATGTAAAGAAGTTCGCCTGGCAATTTAAGGCCGTTAAATTAATAGTTGTTCCAGTGGCGAATTTAAACGCGATTCGCTATCTCTGATATAACTTTAGAGCGGTTAGTAGTGTGCGATTAAGTTTTTTGTTCCGAATCCATTTTATTCGGCGATTTCCTTATCTGAACACATTCTTTTTGGCAATTAATGGAAATTATTACCCGAATTTGGAAATATGGTCTACCTCGAATAACGCATCAACTGCGTTAACGATCGTAAAGAAGGTAATATCTCGAGCTCTGAGCCATAGAAAAGTAGGAAATGTTCATTACGGGAGCTTGAATTCAAGGTTTCTTATTGTAATAAAAAACTGAACTCTATATGGGCACCTTAGCAAATTTCTTACCTGCGTTGTGCTTAACATACATAGCCTGACACATGCTATCATCGAGCCTTTCTGAGAATAATTTTTCAGTTATTTTGTAATAATTGGAAAATAAGGGCATACGATGAATTATTATTGAATTCAAACAACTCCAAGTACATTTTACATTGCCCACTATGCCAATGCGACACACCGCAGGTCAAAGAATGGTTACCCCTGATCTAAATTAAAAGAAATAGAGGTCTCTTCCTGAATAATATTAACGATATTATATACTGGCGAGATTCGCTCCGTCCGCTTCATTCCCAAATCTTTATTTACCACGGAACGTAAATAAAGATTACCGTATTGTCGGAATTTTCACCACGGTGGCTTGAAAAGGGACCGTTAACGTTAAATTTATTCAACTTCTACAAACCGCGACTTAAATACAAACAGCTTGACGGCATAATAAATAATTCACGTCACCGTGCCATCAATCGGTGTGCCTTTCCTCGCGCACTGGGGCGCCGGCAGGTATATTGGTCTGCAGCGCGTGTTAATAAGGACGGAGAGCGAGGTCGGAAGGCTAACGACGCCCGAGGAAAGACATAGATTCTGATCCCCGATACGTTTGTTGGTCGGGAAAGAAAGCTAGTAAGACGGCCGTGGTTGCGCGACGCCTCGGGACACGGCTGACAACTACGTCCCAAAAATTCGAAGGAAAGCCCTCTTAAGAACGCCATTAAAGAAATCGCGATAAAAAAGGCGACACGTCATTCAAGCCGTAGAGACATCTCCTGACAAGACCGAGGAGTATCTCTTTGTGAACGAAAATATTTCCGTCCTATCTAATCGATATATTGATCAGCACCTTGTGAAGATGAGAGAGAAGGGATGCTAGGCGAAGGAAAAAAAACGAGATGGAGAAAAAGGACTTTTACCTCTTCTTTAAATGACAGCTCCCGGCGATGAAAAGGGTGGATGGTTTTCTCGGCTAGGAAAATGTTAACCTCGGGAGATTAAGGGAGGCCAACCTTAAGTGGCAGCGTTGGGTGAAGCGAAAAAATGGAATGAAGAGCCGTGTGGTGCGGAAAAGAGGGAAGGGAAGAATGCGGTGATATGCATAGAGTGGGAGATATTAAAAAAAGAGAGAAAGTGGGGGAGACCCTTTCTGTGGGGGAGATGATATATACGAAGAGGGGGAATGTGTAAGGGAAGGTGGGAGGAGTGATACGAGGACCACCCATAGGTCTGAAAGAGAGACGGAGGGAGGGAAAGATGGATATGGAAAGGGGAGTCGGCTTGGACAGAGATGGAGAGAGAGGGAGAGATGGATGCTGAGATAAAGAGGGAGGAAAGGAGGGTGAGACAGATGGCAAAATGAAGAGAGGGATGGAAGAGAAGGAAAAAAACAGCTTTGGTTGCGTCCGTGTGCGAGCGCGAGTGACGCCGAGCGATCGGATCGCGGAGTGCGTCCACGGAGGGATTCTCGAATAGGACAAAATCTTTCGCATCTCCCTCACCGTGGAGAGTGTCAAACCTATCACTCCAAACGAGGCTAATTTAGCCGGAAATACTCCGCGCAAATTTGCCTCGTGTATGGCGCGGTACGCGTGGAAGTTAGTCATTGCTACAGTTGAAGTGTAAGCTCCCAGCAGTTGTTTACAGGTGGATGGTGTTTCCGTAAACTACGCTTAGACAAGCACTTCTCAGCTGCAAGACGAAAGAAAATTTTCTCTCGCTCAGTGCATTGGCATAACTGCAAGCAATCTCCACTCGAGGTAATCCTACGCTATAAATCATTATGCATTGTAGAGCGGACCTTTGTCTATGAGAGCCAGAAACAATAAATTCAAATTTGAATTTTTATTTGCTTCTTCTCAATTCTTAAGTTATTCGACTACCACTTAATTGCTATTTAACAGACAGTTATTGTCTTTATTTTCTTCAGATAAGTAAAAGGGAACACGTCTGCCTTATATAACACTTAGCATTTGATGCCAGGTACTAAGCATCATCAACCACTCCTAGCCCAGCTATAATCTTCATACCGTACTACATATTTAACAAAAATTCTCATGATTTCCAATTGAGCTGCGTAAAGAACGGGTGAATTTTACCAGTCCAATTCTGGTCCCGAAATTCGGGATTAGGAATACTCAAGCTACACTTCTTTCACGATTTCATTCCGCAAAACGATTTTTTTTCAATTTTCTATGAAATATATTATCGACCGCACTTCTATTGCTGAAGGAGCTCTTAAGCTCCTAACATAAAAGAAAAGTTCTTACGCTTCCACTTCTTACGTCACCCTCCTAACTTTTCGGTAACTCGTGGAAACTAAACCCTCACCTGTAACATCCTCGAAGCATGTGTAAAACCACAGCTTCCAGCCCTTAAAATCTCCAAAAATAACCACGTTTTTTCACCTTCCAAAAGGCAACTATCAACGGCACGGAAAGTAATTAAATATTCAGCTCGATGGGCGTCGTAATGGGATAGGTTAGTGGAAGAGTATGCGGAAGGGTTGCGAGGAAGGGGAATGCTTAGAAAAAAGATGTGGAGAGATGAGGAGGAACGGGTCTCACTCATAATTGAATGGCGTAGGTGGGGAGCACTGGAGGCTGAGAACCACGAATTCCAGTCACGCACGGTAACACTGAGAACGCACCTGTGACTCTCTTGGCCTCCCATCCCTTCCAACTCCCTCCCCTCTTCCACCACCTCCACATCCTATTTCCTCACTCCTCTCTCCTTGGGATCTCCCCATCTCCTCGGGAGCAAATAAAAGATACGTCCTTAACCTCATAAGCGTTCTCAACAGATGTCACTTAGCTATGTGGCCATTCAGGAGGTGATATAGTGAAAACCGGTGGCCGCGTGACTGGAGAGCGGGAGAGATTAGTAAAGTAATAATATTTAGAAATAATAATGGTGAGGAGTAAAAATAAAAACAATGATTGATTTCGCATGCCACGAGAGGAGGAAATATTTCATCGAGAATATTGCTGTAAGTTGGCGAAAAGAAGGAAGACGTAGAGCTTGGCTTAAATTTAATCCGAGATGGATTGCGATGCTGAGTGTGGGCGAAAGAAAACTGAAATCCCGAGGAAAACGAAAGCTAAAAAAGACGGCTTTGGGAAGGAAGCTTGATCAGCAATGTGTTCGGGAGCAGCTGGATACCGGAGGCGTTAAATTCATTCACACGTGGCTATTACCAATTCAGAGACATGGAAATGTATTTCTACAAAGCAATGAAAGTTGAATAAGGTTTTTCTAGGTAGCTACGAATCGTAGTTTTTCGAGGATATGGGCATTTCGGCATTTGAAGAAATGTCACCATAAAACTCAACGCAACCTCTAAAATAAATTATGATGAATGCGCTGTATATCATGCTATTCAACTGCATGATGTTCAAGAATTTAAGAAAAAAAACAGGCCAATACAAAATATTTCACTAAGAGACGAAAAGCAAATCGTCATTTTTACACGTACTTAATAAGTAAAGTCGCTTAAAAGTATTCCTTACCTCAATGATTGTGTAGCCAATGACTCAAGAGTATTCTTGTGATAATTAGCGAGGAGTTTTCACAAAAAATCGTCTTTTAAATACAGTGTATGTATTGTAGATAACTGGAATCCTGGTCGTAATGTAAAGCTTGCTTTATTCAATCCAGAAATTTCCAATCCAGATTTATTCAATCCAGAAATTAGCGCAACATTCAATCTAAAAGCGTAAAGATTAAATAATATTTCGACTAGTGCAATTTGTTCTGATTGTAATGCATTCATGATAATCAACTTGACGTGCTAACCGAAAGATAAGTAAAATTTTCTAACTTTATTTAAAAACCCGTGTTAAGCAGCGCTCCACAGATATTTTCTAAACTAGAAAAATACCAAATTCCCTCTTGAATTAACTTTCATAAGCTTCCGTACCTTGCCGAAATTTTTCTGGCCGAGTTTCAGAGTTTATAGTACTCTTCCATCCCGCTGTCTCTGGAATCGATAAATATATATAAAAGACGCAATTGAAATCGACACAGGAAAATTCGAGGTTCGCATCTTTCTCATCCGTTCGCCCACTCGATAGCTCTTTCCGAAGGAATCCACTAAAATAGCAATTTTGCCACACCCAGTGGCTCCGATTGGCTGCGGCTGTGCTGCTGGTGTCGACGGCATCCCTGCGCATCCGATCGATCGCCGTGCAAGTCGCGTGTGCGCAGCGCTGCTCCTCGCCTCGACAAGACGTGCGAATCGCGCCCTCCGCTTCTCCCATTGGTCCCTACCTCCCGTTCTGTCTCTTCTCTTGCGGGAATGTGTTTAACTCCTTTGAATGAGCACTTATCAGGTGCGGACCAATTCAATAATTCGACAGCAGAAATACACAAAAGGCTTGTTATTCGTGCGTAGGTAGTAACAGTTTTAGACGCTTTCTGGCATAGTCTCGGAATGTGTCGGTTAGATCTGTCAATACCTTCTTCCTTAATTAGGGTGACATGAAAACGAGAAGTCGATAATAACAGTTAGGTCGCGTCACAAGAGGGGCTGTTCTGTAATAGTGACCAATTTCTCTTGTGAAATACGAGAGCACATAATAAGTATTATTATATTATTAATGCAATAATACAATCTGGCAATACTGGTGTAAGATAAATTTGCAGGAAAATATGCGGCTATGCAATAATAGAGGTTCCATTAGTAACGTATGATACATTTTCTGTAGAATTTTTATTGACTCGAATGTATGCATAATTAAAATTTAATTTAAAAATGTAAGCAATGTTTTTTCACTCTTTATCGTCAAACTATAATACAGATAACTTCTAATCACCAAACTATAACACTTCACATAAAATTGTTCAAGAAAGATTCATATACACAATGCTACTTAAATCGTCATCATCTTAGTTATATTTGAAATCATTTTCATCCTTATTACGTCATTTTCTACCTCCAACTTTTAAAATATAAAATAATGACAAAGATTTAGAAAATCAGATGCTCTGTGCTAAAAGCTTGTAGTTATTATCACACAAAAGATACATTGGTAATTGACTATGTCGTTGCTCGTGGTTAAATGCCAAAGCTTATCGATTGCTGATAACTGTTTGATATGTTTACCATTGTAAATCTAACTAATCATGACATTTACAGTTACAAATGTTATCAAACGGAAACAGAAAAAACAGAGTAAGGGTCAATCAATAAACTCACAGGTATGTAAGTAAATCAAGTAAAAGAGAGTTTTTGAGATTTATACTTCATTTTCATGATACGCTGTATATGTTAGATGGTAATTCGAAAATACCTTACTTTACCGAGTACACTGAACATATTTCATAACCAGACGAATAGTATGTACGACAAAATTTTGGATTAAAAAAATATTCAGTCCTATTTCACAATCCTTTTTCAGGAAAAGAAACTAACTTTGAAAAAATTGACCTAAAATATAGCCAATCGTAGAGGAAAGGAGTAAGAGAGCTTTTCCGACGATTAGTCATCTGGACTCAAACAGTAAAGTGGATACTTAACTTGAGAATTATTTTCAACAGTGCAGTAATAGGGCTAACCGTTAAATAAATTGAGACCTACCATCGGAATCATTTGTAGGTAAACTGAGATACAGTACAACGGCAAACGCCCAAATATGAAAGATATCCTCGTAAACTGTAAAAAGACATGACAAGAACAAATGCTGCTGGCGCGGATGAAATGCAAATTTCTACAGATGAACCATACTCCTCGTAAAAGAGATTGCGGCTCTGATGGCCTTCCTCTCAATTGACATTTAATTTCTGCAGAGATTTTCTTAGCTGAATAAGTTGAAAAGAGATGATAAACGACGGCGACGCCGAGGTGACGTGTGGGAAAGCAGAAGACCGAGGAGACTTGAATGCTGCAAACAGTGGATGTCGATGACATGGCAGTAAACATGAGTGAAAGCACGGGGAGTAGTCGATGATTCAAAGTGTTCCATATGTAAATTGTGATACCCGAGAGAAAGGTACTTCCTGGTGCAAGAGAACAAGGTTTGCCTTTTTCTTCCGTAAATACTTAGCGAACGGGCAGTTATCACAAATATATATGCAACACATAAGATCAAACTTGTTCTTCCAGTTCGGGCCAAGATCCTGTATGATATCTGATCTAATAATATGTCTGCGAAAATCATGAGGACAATCAAGTTGATGATATAAGAATCCTTTGAAAGAATCGAAGTTGTTAACAATTTCTCCCAAAGGGTTAATTGAGTCTGCGACTAACATTACTCCCTGGGTCCTTTTTCTAGCGCTAAGAAATACATTTTTACGAAGTTTCTTTTAAAGGAGCATCGCGAATGCGATCTGTAAATTGCTATAAAGTCACGTACGGTTTGATATTTCTGGATTGTACTTTATCTAGTTAAAACATGATATTCTGCCTATGTATTAATATGGTCCATCGTAGCGAAAATACTTAACTAAACTGTTAAAGCTATCGGTATATCATTAACTTAAAATTTCATTATATAGAAAGAACAAACGATTAATATTATAAAGAAATTTAAGCGCAACATTAAGCTCAGGTACACTTTACCTTTTCCAAAGACACAGAGTGATCTTTAATTTTCAACGTAATATTACCATACATGGTATCTTGTATATAGGAGTAATTATCATCAAAAGAATTTTTACTAACCACATATGATGAAACGAATATAGTTGCCCAAACATTTCCAACGTTCTCACTAGCACACCAGGCATTACCCTGCTTCCGGATTTCTGCAAGCGTAACCGTCCTTGGGGAGTTCTAGAAACAAATCCTTCATCCCGAGCGACAATAAATAAAACTACAGCGCGCAGGCCGATAACGTCGGGAAACAACCGCAAAGATTTGCCCAATAAATATAACTTTTCCAAACACGCCACCACATTACCGACAATACTTGTAAATAGGTAGCGCCCGAATAAGCGGCTGACCTATTACGCGACGGCGAACACTTATGAAACGCAATAAAAATTTCCGAGCGCGAGCATATAAATGAACTATAAAGGAGGAGATGAAGAGAAAAGATTGGTGGCAAAAAAGTCAGCGGAGCGAAAAAAAGACAGCGGATAACAGGGCCAAGTGGGAGGTTTACGGGGTTGAATGGAAAAGGGAGGGAACAGTAGGTGGGAGTGGATACAGAAAAGGATAGAGACGAGGTGGAGGGAGGACAAGGTTCTGCCTCCGATCGGCCGGGCAGAGACATGGGAGCACAATTCATACGCCACAACACGACAAAAAGGAAGAATGTTGGCAAACGAGATTTCCTCACGCCTTCTCCCTCTACCGCTCAAACATAAACTCCGCTCTTCTCCGGCCGACAATGCAGATCTCCCCCCATTCCGTCCCTTCACCCTCCTCATCCTCGACCCTAACCACGAGGGCGGAGCGCAGTTGCCCACGTGACAACAGCGACAAAGGCAACAATGCTGCGATAATGAAGGAGGGTAGGGCGTGAGGAGAGGTCGATTTCGGTGGTCGATTTCGGTGGGGCGGAGAGTCATGGAGGCAGCCACGGAGGATTTCCGTTGTGAAATGTCCCCACGGTGGCACCGCCGAGCAGAATGGGAGAGAAAGACCGGTGGCAAACAATCTGATCCGAGTATCAAGACGCGCGGAGAACAACGTAATTTCAACTGTTTCATGAAACCGTCTTATCGTTGGAGAGGAGTTATTCCTCCTGGAGGGCAATACGTTTCCCGTGGCTGATTATCAGTCAAGAGGATGTTGGGAGAGGCCAAGTGTCACGAGCATTAGTCCTCCGACTTCGGTTAATCTAACCGGCTCCCTCCCTTCCGATTATCCACCTCTATCCTCCGGAAAAATTTATATTCCCTTCTTCGCCCCATGGCGCGGATGGGCAGGGAAACTTGGCGTCGCCATCCCTGGATGCCTTATCAACCATTACTCTAAGTTAGAGACTGCGAATTACTGGGTATGGGAAGCATATCCCGGAGAACTTACTTACACAAAAATACGTAAAACTTACGGAAAAACTTCTTAATCTCCTATCTAGACAAGAGAAGTCATTCTCTTACGTTAGCATTACTCCCATTCTCATCAAATGCCTCTTTTAGCTAGCCATAGTAATCAGACTCCTCTAAAAATAATTTTCGTTTCTTAAGAGTTTTTTTGGACCGCCATATTACGTTTTTCTTGCCGCAATCGAGAAATAAACCCAATCATTCACCTATAAAAAAAAATTAAAAATTCACTTTCTCTTACTAAATGACTGAAGAAATTACCATTTCCGTTTTCAATTCTTCTCTTTATTAGCAGTCGCCAGTCGCTCGCTATCTGTAAGAACGGATGTTTCAACATAACAATGTAACATTGGAAGGCATCGTTTGATTTAATTTAGAGAAGACCTTATGTAGAACATAAAATGAGAATATTACTATGATTTATCTCCATTATCAATTTTACATCCTTCACGAAGAGAGCCATATATAGTATGACCGTTTTAGATATCATAAAATTTCAATATTTTTCGAATAAACTTTCGAACAACATCGCTTTCCCCATAAATGTGAGAGTAACGCAGTGAATTAGCATTAACAACTTCTAAACTGGACAGAGAAGATCATCTCCATATTATTTATTGGCAAAATAAATTAAGTATCAATCCAGTTTCTCCATGAGAGACATTATATAGCCAGGAAATACTTTCTAAATATTTTGTTTTTAAACCGCATAATTAATTTCAATTCCAAAAAAATTCCATGGAGGAAAATTTCGACAGAATTCTTATTTACAGAGGCAGAAAAAGAACAACTTTCCCTGATTTTCATATTTTCCAAAATAGCTTACCACAGATTATCAGTTTTCACGGGGGTTATAATTTTGATTCAACTCTAAATACTGGTTCCTTCATCCACAAACGAAAACTGGAAATCAGCAACGGAAATAGACTAAGCGAAGTTGAAAAACTGCCATCGAAAATTAACAAAAATAAGACGGTGACGGTTCACTAAGCTCAATTAGAATTTCAATGATTTTTCGATGAGTACATAAATGTACAATCCTACATAAGTAGTCGCCGTACGTATAAATGATATTCTTGCGCGGCACGAATTAACTTTTGCAATTGCGTGATATAAATGTTGTACGTTAGTCAGGAAGTTCAGCTTCTTGGCTCTCAATCTCGCTAATAACGCTATTTTTCTCTTTCATCCTTTCGCTTACCTAATCATCGCTGACGCCTCCTTCCCACTCATCACGCGCTACCGTTTCCCCGGTAATCTCTCACACTACGCCGCCGTGAAATAACACAAGACCTCCGACGCTTAAAACTCTTGTTTCCACACGCCCAAAAATATCTCGGTCTAATTAAAAGTAAGCTAACGAACATCTCCGAGCGCCTCGTCTTCGAATACCAACGGCCTCTGAGGAAAATTACATTTACGACCTGCAATCCCAATTCTCATATCGATGCGAGAGGCGTCGGTATGAAGCTCTATTCCGGGCAAATGGGGTTTACACACGAGAGTAGGTATTTTCGAGTTCGCTTAATAGCAGATAACCGCTTAATTCATTCGGAAGATACGCCAGAAGGATACCGCTTCAAAGAAAGATGACGAAAGAAGGGGACACGGAACACAAAAGAGCGAATTGTTTGTTTAACGACATAATGAAGTCCGAAAAAGCTATCGACCACTTTACGTCAGAAAAAGTAATTAGTCAAAGAATTGTTTGCACCGTAAAGAAAAATAAAATACGCCTCTGACTTGAAAATAACTATATTTCATCGCGTTCCGCGTGTTGCCGTTAATGAACGCTGAACGTGGAGAGTTGCCAAATTACTGCATAAATGTTCGGTTTGGATTCTTGGGCCCGAAGATAACTAGCAGTATGGCTGTTCCTTGCTCCGTGACACCTCTAAAACGTAGAGATACAGAACAATTTAATCCATATTTTCATCAACGGAGAACTTATCTCGTTGACTTTAACTAGCTTGTTAAGACTCGCGCCAACTGATTGTCATTGAGCAGCATTTAACGGCACATTGTTTTCGCTTCGCAGATCCATAGTATTAAGTATGCAGAACGTATTAAGAAGAGGAAATGAGATCAAGAAAAATAATAGTTTGGTTTGCTTTTGCGCTCTTAGCAATGAACTTTTAAACATAAAGGACAGCAGACAAATCGCTTCTACGTCTGATCAAGCCTACGTAGATAACTAGAGCTACTACAGGGTAATGTCATCCATTATATTTATTAAACCTGGCATTAAATTATGATCCATCTACATATTTTCGTCCATAAAGTTAGGCTTAAAATAAATTAATTAGCATTTGTCATTCGCAGAAACAAAAATGGCCTTTTTGATACAGATTTATAATTAGATGATACTAATGCAACACAACATCCAACTCTTGGAACATTGAATATAGAATCGTGGCCGAAAAAAATATTCTCGTATTCATGATAAAACCGTAATGATCATTTTATGCTGATTAATAGAGCGAACTTACTCTTCAGGAGACAACATGTGAAGATCATTGCATTTCTTGTAACAAATAGAATGCATTTGAAATATGTACAATTATTTTAAAAAATCAGTTCTAGGGCAACTGAATGTGTTGCTGATTAATATGAAACATCAAATGATAAAGAAACATATTAGTAGAATAATGTGACTAAGGAGTAAACAGCAATGTTGTAGTTCTGCAATTGCATCAACGCAGCAACAAATCAAGAATTCTTGAATAAGTCGAGTATTATTCAGTGTGATGCAGAGCCATCGTAATGGTGGTGCTGGGGAGGGCGGTCGCATCCCGCTTCTTGATGTTAGAGCTTTTGAGAATCTCCGGTGAAAATATCATTCTAAATAAGTTTAAAAGAAGTACACCCAAACACGGAAATACTTTACAGAATAACTATAATAATTTCAGTAAAAGTGGCTGAAGTAAATTTTGAAAAGTTAAAATTAAAAGAAAGTTACTTAATATCGAGTTTATTTCAAGAGAGGTTGACGGGTTTATTCATTTTATCAATCGAATGCGAGAAAGTTGATAAGGTCGATAAATCAAATATTATCGACAAAATTGGCTGCGTTATAGGTATAAAAATGAATCTTTATATTCCAATGGTCTTTTTTTCGGTAAATTTCTAAACCTTAGCAAATAGAATACAGAGTTAATCTAAATAGTTAATATACAGTCNTTCACGCAAAAAGTAGTAGCACCCTTGATGCGCAAGCCACCCTGGGCAGTGTCCCAACTTTACCCACGCTCGAAACCGTCCATGGACGGATTACCGTATAAAAATGAATCTTTATATTCCAATGGTCTTTTTTTCGGTAAATTTCTAAACCTTAGCAAATAGAATACAGAGTTAATCTAAATAGTTAATATACAGTCAAAAGTTTTAAAATATGTTTTCCTAGGTTTTAGAAAATTAAATGAGAAATTTTTCATTTAAGTGGTGCCGTCTTCTTTAGGGCCACGCGGATACTAGAAACGAATATGCCTGATGTCTAAAAATAAAAGAGAATATATTGATATATTGAGAATATTCGTTGAAATTCGAGAATGGAAAATATACTTCTAAAGTTCCTAAATTTATCATCGCGAATGTTTTCAACTTTGGCGTAATGGCACGATTCCACAGAGTAGAGTGAACTGAGATGAGAACTAGCAAAAACAAAACAAGCGCAAGAGCTATAAAACGTTGAATGATAAAGAGGAAAGAGAAAATTGAACGCTGTTCTATTGACTGCTTTTGCAGATTTCCATTTCATTCCACCTCACTTTCCGTCTTACACACAGCGGAGTTGGAACAGGGTTACTATATTTTGTGAGTTACTATATTTTGTGTTCCTTCACTTTGAACACATACTGTGATTACATTCAATATATTTTATAATTCACCATTAGCGGACTCAGGAGGAGTAGAGCGTTCTAATAATTTAAAAGCTCTCGAAGAAAATTACTGTTAAAGCCTTTTATATCAGTATCGTATATGAATTATAAATGTCAGGAAAGTTCACGTAGGACCCTTAAGCTATTCTGGGTGACGTAAAACTTCGTAAATCCACACTAGCATTGATATATATTTTGCCTCGTTTTGCATTACAGTCATTACTTTTTTTCGAACAAATTCCTGCAATCCCTTTTTGCTAAGCTCCTATTTTACCGAGTTCTTTGTTTCTAACCGTGTTCTTTCTTTCTAGAATTTTAGCCTACATTTACTAACAAGTATTGAATAATTATATAAAACACTGACGAACATTACCACTGATTATGACATTGATTATTCAACGAGGGCCTCTGGCTGGAATTATAATACGTAGTTATTCGTTAATCTATGTATATGTTGTTATTTTAAGGTGCTATTGTAATATAATGGTGCACTAGAATTTTAGTAATTTAAAGATGTGTTTATCTAAGCAATTTTTTGGTGTTCTTTCAACATGTATTTTGACTATTCCCTTGTTTTCGTGTTTTAAAAATGTTTTCAATGTATTTTGTAGTGCTAACATTTTCATTAAACATTTTTTTAAATGTTTTTCCTCTGTATTTTCGCGGTTAATTTTTCACCTTCTTCTCTTTGGGTGTTTTCCCGCAACGTGGGGTTTTTCTTCGTCAATTTTAAGTTGCAAAGATTTTTACTCTACTCTTTCTTTCTGTTTTTAGCTAACAGCAGTACATATAATAACGAAATACGAGGTTAGGTGGAAAAGAGGCGCAATTGTGCCTAACCTCGCTAACCAAGGGCCTATCTATCTATGCATCTTTTGATTTTACTTACTAAACATATAATACATAATTTCGTTCCAAAATTTTCCTCATGTACGCACTAATAAACCTCCCCATAACGATTAATCTTGAATCCATCCTTGTTTTAATAGAAATTTACACATACTAGTATATATATAATTTGGAAGAGAGCTACGAATCTTGAGCAAAAACCAAACCTTCGCAACGGACTGTATCGACATCTCGCCCCCGAAAAATTCCAAGCCCCTTCCCAAAGCACCACAAAAAAGAAAAAGCTGCCCAAAAAGTTTGTGGGCGTTAACAATAAATTCGCAAACAAATCGACTCCGAGCACCTTTCTGCCTTTCCATTCCTCTTCCCTCGCGTGCCAAAGTCAACGCCTCTGTTACACATATCCCTCACTCGCATTACCGCTTCAAAAAAGCTCGCCTCCCCCGCAACCTCCGACACCCCTTCCGCCCAATGAAGCTCCCACCGTGGAGTCAGATAAGGGAGTGATTAACGGGGGATGTGTGGAGGGGTCGAGGAAAAGAATAACCACGTGAAAGTGGGGCGGTGAAAATGGAGGGGCCTGATGAGCTTTGAGAGGGGGTAGTTTTTTGACGGAAAAAAGGTGTCTAGGATGAGAGGATGGGGTGCCTACGCTGAGAGGGTGAGGGGGTTGTCTAGTTTTTGAAACACGGAGGACAGGTCGGGAAAGGTTGGCAGGACAAGGTGATGTGCGAAGGGTAGGAAGAAATGAGGGAGAAATGAGGAGTGTCGCAAAGCGGAGAGAGGAGATGAGGCGTAGAGGAAGAATAGGAGAAAGGGGAGCGGGGGAAAGAAAAACGTATTTCCAACGTGTAGGACAGTTGCTCCGTTTCCTTTCCACATCGCCCGGGAAATAAATTCGGTAAATACGTGGGCGGCATTCGGCTTTTTTCCCCGAGAATCGAGATCTTCATTTGTTATGCATCGATTCGATGCGAGAAAGTGTGAATGTGGGCGAGCCGGGAGTCCGCTCTGGACAGCGGTCTTTTACGGGGCGATGAATGAAAGAGAATCATAAAAGAGAGCGGGGATATTGTTAAGTTAAATAAATAGGCAGGGTGCGAAATTTTAAAGGCCTTAGGGGGAGGGACGCGGCATTGTTAGGCGCGTCTTTAAAAACAATTTCGGAAATGGATGGTGCGATCCCCTCTCGGTAAATAACGAGCTTAGATTTATTCCTCTGGTTTCGTCATACACCAATTACTTGTTCTGTGCGCCACAGATGTGCCCACGATTGCATTGTAACAAAGCTGACATAAGGGGCAGTTTATTAATCGTCATAATTTGGGAAATAGAATCTTCCACGCGATTCTAGCTCCCACTTCTTTGATAAAATCATGGAAGTAATTTAGGTGGTCATATTTCATCACACTTTAAGAAGATTAAGTCTCGTCCGGTGTTAATGGAACTGATGTCAGGCAGTAAATAATTTGTATTTTGAGTTAATTCTCGAAAATCTTGAAATTTCGATCCATCACTAAAATGCGTCAGAGTCATGCGGGAACTACCCTTCACGCAAAAAGTAGTAGCACCCTTGATGCGCAAGCCACCCTGGGCAGTGTCCCAACTTTACCCACGCTCGAAACCGTCCATGGACGGATTACCATTAATCATATTCCGGTCACCAATACCTGAGCAGACGAAGAAGCCGTATCGTTGTTTAACTCGGAGAGTGAAGAAAGTCTATAACTAAAGATCGTGAAGGTGGGAGAAAGGGACAGGGGACACGAGTTGACAGTCAGTGTCGACTTCAGATGCGTGGCCGCCCTGAGGTTCATCGTTGATTTTCTCGACTTAAAATTTCAAGAATCACGGCTTATAAACATAATTGTTGCGTACTTCAAATTTACTCTTTGTAAAGAATTGATTTAGTTTTTAATAGCAATATAACCTGTTACCTCCTATTAATTTACGAGCAATTTATTCTTGGCACGTTGCAATCAAAGCTGCCCACTATTTCACAGATCTCAAGAGTAGCATTGTCAATGGATATTATAAATTCTTCACTAAGTACAAATGTATTTAGAACATCTTAATTATAATATTTAATGATTTACCTCCATATTTTCATATATTCTCGATCAGGGCGTCCACTGCTCGATATTTTGATTTCGACGCCCCTATAATTGCTTCCAATGGCAAACTACCTCACTCCTCATTTTGCCTAGTCGCCTCAGCCCCCTCTACAAAGCTTTTCGTTGCTTATGGAGGAGGGGATAAGGTTCAAAACAGCCTTCGGGCTGAAAACAGTACAGACAGATAATTGCTTTCAGAAGTGGCTAAATCGTTCACTGTGTGAAGCCGGCCCTGGTGAAAGCAGAGGAATGGGCGAAAGAGAATGAAAGGGGATGGAGAGTCACTGAGGGAGATAGTGAAAAAGTCGACGGATAAAGGCGTGGATTAGAAGAGGAGGAGGAGGAAGGAAGGCAGGGGTTGTTGTTGGGGGCAAAGCGTTGAGGGAGAGGAGGCAGACTGCGGGGTTGGTTTGGCCGGGAGTCACGCGAAGTGCCCATCAGCAGGCTTTAGTGACGGCGGGTGGATATCGTGCGGAGAGGAGGAATATCCTTATGCTGCATACAATAACGGCGACGCAAATGCAGGTGTTGAAAATAGAGGCGGGAAGGCTAGGGATAATGAAAGAGGTAATGCCGCTTTCGTGAAGATATTCGGGTCTAGGGGTCTACAGTCTGCCGCTTTATACCTTTGTTATGGCCCGATGTAATGGAGTAAGGATTTCCGTGCGTTTAGCACCACTTCTGGATTACCCGATAAAAAAGGTTGAGCTGCACATTCTCCCGGAATGCATTACTTAATACGTTCTTTTACGAATGTCGCGCGGCGCGACAGCAACAATTCTAATTCATCCGATGGCATGTTCCGGAGATGATTAATGTTTTATGACATCGTAAAATGAGAGCAGGTAAACCCTGCTTCCGCTTGATGTTGAGTGAAGATGGAAAATAATTGGAATGTCTAAGATTTCATTCCTATTGAACACCTCATTTTGGTTTACGAGGGAAAGTTATGATAGCAGCGAGAAAAACTAAAACGCTACTAAGTAAAATCGCACCCTTACTGATTTCAATAAAGTGAATCATCGTTACTGACAACCCTTCCCCTGAATTTAGCTACAGCCAGTAAAGAATCATCTTTGAGACCGATTTCCACGCAAAGAATAATGAAACCAAAGAAACCTTCCCCTCCATTGTAATGCTCAAGAAATAACATTTTTCAAACTCCCAACAATATCCTTTACCTTGTTGATTGGAGAGTAGGCATGGTTCCAAACGCGAAAGAAAAATGTCTCGGCATCCTCGAGTTATAAAGGTAGCTCGAAAGAATGAATAGTCTAGCGACGATGAATTATTACAAACGGAAGGTGCTACTACTAACGACATTCAACTCCAAAACTTTCCAAGAACTGAAAATACGCCAAAGAAATAGTTGGAGATGATGGCATCATTTTGAGATTCCTAGCATCTCATTTTTAGGAATAAAGGATTGTCTAATTATGTGGCATTATAGCGAGTAAATTATGAGTTCGCACGAGAGTGTTAAGCGCCCGATATTGTAGTGAAATAAGGGAGTGCAATTTTTCACTGAGTAAACTCGAGCAGCTCTCATTATTTAAACCGGCAAAAACATGGAGACCTCAAAAGTTTTACAGATAATGATCAAAATGTTAAATACCAGATGTTACGGATAAAATTTATATTCGCAAGTCTAATACTTGAAAGAATTTCTCATAAAACGATCATCGCTACACAAGGGTTAAAATTCAGCAGAAAAATATTAAGTAAATAACAAAGGCTTAGATATAGAGCTATTGAAATTCTCGAATGGGAGAAAGGGGAGCGGGGGAAAGAAAAACGTATTTCCAACGTGTAGGACAGTTGCTCCGTTTCCTTTCCACATCGCCCGGGAAATAAATTCGGTAAATACGTGGGCGGCATTCGGCTTTTTTCCCCGAGAATCGAGATCTTCATTTGTTATGCATCNTATATATATATATATATCACTTAACCAAGTTTGTCTTATAGTCGAACAGAATTAGTGGAATATTATAATTTCGAGAGCACCGGGATAGCCAATTGGGCAACGCGCTCGACTTCTGGAAAAGCGGTCCCGGGTTCGATTCCCGGTGGGGGTCTACGTGCGAAATAACCAAAGCAGTCGAAGAACTTTTAACAATACCACTACTACTGTAATTTCGACCTTTCTTACTCAGATAAGTTTTTTCTCTGTCCTTGTAAACTTGAAGTTACCTGAAGAAAATATTGAGTACTACCTATTTCCCTTTTCGCAAATTTGAAATATTTAAACTATAACATGTTCACATTTTTTACGAATCTAACCTATCTATTCTTGTCTACCAAATGAGAGAGGAGAACATTTTTTCGAGATTTGAGACTTCAAAGAGGAAATTTCATTGAGCTATTAGAAATGATGTTTTTCGGGTTCAACTTTAGAACTGTACTTCTATCAAAAACGGCAACATTCGTAAAATTACAGGTTTCTGCACGAATAAAGAGCTAACTTTGCAATACATGGTCTATTCCCATAATTTCAGAAAGGTCTTAGTAAGAAAGGTTTATGAGGAAATTGCCGTTTTTGCAAAGGTCACGAGGTCGAATAACGTCACGACGAAGCCAATAGATGAGTAAGGAATCTACCTCGGCCGTAAAACGGTCTAAAACCTATTCACGCACGACGGAAGAAACTAATAACCATTCACTCGAATGACAATACTGTTTACGGAATTCAATCATGATTCATGCGTTGTGATTCATCCGAAATTATTTGTCATTTTGTCAGTACTAAGAGTTCATTTTCTGCTTACGTATTATTGTATTTACTAAAAGTTATTACTAAGAGTTATTTTGAGTGTTTATGTACCGAAATGGATTTTATTTGTACTTATTTGACATGTATTTTTATTTTTACTTGCTCTGTATTTTTATTTGATGTTTGTTTCTGCGGTGAAATCTGAGTAATTTTTGTAATTGAATGAGAATTTCCCAGACTAAATTAAAAATTATTATCACTATTATTAAATCAACACGAATTTTTTTCTCTACTGATTATATCTATCTGTAGGTAATATCTGTACCTGTAAAATTACGTAAAACTAAAATTCTTTATCTTCACATAAGATAACCACAAAGCGTTCCAAACACACTTGGAATGAAGTGGGGAGGAAACCTTAAGTAGATGAATAAGTATAAAACAATATTAGGATGAATTCATAAATGCTGTATATTGATGTTTACAAGGTTTCGGAAATCTTTTCATAAAAAATATAAATATAGTCCATGAGATTAAAGTATTCGATAGAATTTATAAAGTTAACTTAACACCGAATTCAGAAAGAATAAGATGAATCTACATAGAAATTAACAGAATGATTTGGAATTTCGCTGAAATTATACGAATAGATGGCTATTCCGATATAGATGATAAATTTACTTTGAACAACACGAGTCGATTTTACCAGGAATATGGAAATATAGTCAATATGTTACCTAAACATGGCGGAAAATATTCGAGGAAGATTTCATTATAGATTCAACTGACCACAGAATTTTGTCAAAGGAATTTTGAGTGAGTCGAAAAGATCAAAGAAGGAATACAGGTTGACAAATAGTTTTCAGCGTTATCTGAATATATGTTCTGCGGAAGTTCGGTGGAACAAAGAGATGAAGTTTTCAAAAAGATACGGTTCTTACGAAAATAATTTCCCCATTTTATTATTTATTATAGAAAGTTTGCTTATGTTTGTAATTTCGAGGTTTACAGTCTAACAGTAATAAACCATAGGAATAAAAATTCAAGTTAATTATAACAAAGAAGATAAGGGTTAGGCGGAAAAAAGAGCTCAATCGTTTTCCTAATAGAATATTTAGCTTTGAATGTGATCCTGAGCTTGTTTAAACATTAATGAAACGTTAGAGTTCGAGAAAAGCTCAAAAAGCCGTTGTTTGCAAGCAAACTAACCGTTGAAAAATCCCAACCAGCAGGGGATAGGGTTCTCAATGGTCGCGCTTTGCAAGTATTGTTCTCAATACGTTTGTATACGTACGTACCAATTTTAGATTAATGAAACGAACAAAGGAAAATATTAGTATTTGATCATGATGAAATAGGATGATTTTATAATAATCAAGGAAAATAATTCTTATAATAACGAACCAAGCCTTGGTTTTTGTTAAGGGAAAATACTTGCCATTGTGCCTTCATATTGAAAAATAACAATCGTTTGGGATAACATTTCCTACGAACTGTCAGCATTAACTCAAACGAAGAAAGAAAAAATGAAGAATAACTATTATATGTGCCGTGAAAAATATACGGGGTTTTTGACCATCCAGTGAGGGTCAATATGTTTGTAAGTTCTTTCATCACCCGTCAGCGGTGTGATATTTCGGCTCTAACGTTCTTCTTGCGGAACCCCCGCTTTTCAGAAAAACGTCCTGACCCATGTCTTTGTCCTAAAGGTGGCTTTTCGGTCAAAGGACCTTCGATGGGAAAAAAACTTCAGACGTCAAGTTTTCGGGACCTTGCCTTAAGACACGACAACATCCCATCTCGGAAATTATCGACGCAACCACCCTCAACAGATTTAGAAGCGCATTTTAGTGCTGAGTAACACGTTATCACAGTATCAAGGTTCTCTCCTACTCAACACGCAGAAAGGATAGTCGAAAATTGATCTTTTTCAGTTTCTCTGAAAGATCACCGAGATAATTTTCAACACATTCCGTAAACTCCAATTTTGTGTCTATCCTACACGAAAACTTTCAATCTTTCTTTTTCTAACGTCCACATTGATTATAACAGCGACGACAGTGCTTTTCAAATTTTCTCACCCGCATAACGTCCGCACACAAGTGGGCAATTATAATTGTAATAAAAGGCTATTATACGAGTACGTCAAGACCGGAAATTAAAGGTTTCTCCACTTATTTCTAAGCGTACTTATACGGAGATAATACTTTTCATTTCTAAGAACTGACGATGACCGTTATATATCATGGTATACTTAGGGAAACATGCCGAAAACGCAAGAAATAGCACGACGCTTTGATAACTTTCATTAGATTATTAGCTAGAGACGTATTAAAACTAAATAAAGAGTACTGAATACTATCCATAATATTATTAAAAATTCAAATATTTTAATTCGAATATGTGTTTAAAATATTTCTGAAAGTGATTTAAATCAAATGAATACTTTTTGAACTCTTACGAGAAGGGAAAAAAGCATTCTCAATTCAAAAGAACGGACCGAATTCTATTATTAACTGCGAAATAGTTTTTAAAATTAGACACTTCTGCTGGCATAACTGACATTTTCTTTTCTGCGTTTACTACAGGTGATTCAGTGTTTGAAAACACGCATGATAAAAATATATAAACAAGAATTCCTCGCGAATATTTGTTTAAAATTAACGCAAATTTCATTAATAATTCTAGCAACATGTTCATTTAAACACATTTAAAAATTATCTAAATAGATGAAAAAAATCTGACGGAAAATTCAGTGGCAAAAATAATGCATATGGGAACAGCGAGCAAAGAGAGCAGAACAATAACGTAGGTGAGTCTTAAACCGTGAAAATAGCTTTCCATTACGAAAATACCGTATATTTCGGATAATTAGACGCAGTTTCTTTCCCTTAAATCTACGAAAAGTCACCATGCACCTCATATGACCAATATCAATTTCAGATACTGCTGAAAGTAAATTGTTAACGCCGCCGAACGTATAAACTGAGTTCGGAAAAACTCCTTTAATAACTCGTATCTATTCACCTCTGGATTTATTTGTTTTAACGTTTTCTTAGCAACTGGCCACTACAATCTGAAATAAATATATCAGCTGAACGAATCAATGTGAATAAATAACACTGTTTGACGAGTCACACCATATCGCCATATTTGTTTACATTATTATAAAAGATCATTTCTTAGTTTCATCATAAACAGTATAAAATGGTACATGATGGTTTACTTTTTCAAAACATTTTGCCAAAACTAGGGTACATCTACAATGCCCTCACGTCTTATAAGCTGAAAAATACGACATTTAGGTTATTCATTTAGAAACACTACTAATAAGACCGATCAGTACAAAGCAATCAATGACAAGATATGTGATGCGAGATTAATATTGCTACACCTCGAACTGCTCAAGCACAATGTAACCATTGACTTTTCAGCAAATACACCACGTGCTCTTAATACACGTACCTGTAGAACAGCGTAGAATGATCTTTCGTTTCATTCACAATAGCTATAATGACAGCTCTATGATAGAGATAATATTTCATGAATTCACGAAAAAAGAGCGAAAATCTGACTTGTAAATATATTACTTGTTACTGAATTATAAATTTGGTTTTCTGCTTCAAAGGAAGAAAACATATTTACAATTTTTGCTGACCTAAAACTTTAAACTTCTTATTTTGGGAATAATTGTTGAGATTCGATGCATGTAATCAAAGATTTCTCACTTGTCTCTATCGGGGGTAATTTCTCTAGGAAATTAAAGGCGATTCCAACAGTCAAAATTTTAATTCTTATCTCAAACTCACGCAACAAATGCCGCAAACCATTTGACCGATCCAATATATGTAAAAGGAGTTCTTTATCCTTCCAATACTGGAGTTGTATCCTTCCAATTGGAGCTACCCTACAAACCTATTCAAACTACATGCCAAGTACTCTAATTGAAAAGCAAATGCATCACACGATTCACTGCTTATAATGAATTTATCGGTATAAAGAGTTGTAGCTGTTTCATAGGTTTTGTCTAGACAATGGAGTGTGCAAGAATAACAATCATTTTGCCCGTCATTTCATTAAAAGGTTAATTTCTTAAATGTGTGAAAGCGTCAGAATAGAAGGAACCTTTCATTTTTGGTATTTTTAAACAACATATTTTTCACGATTTTAAATTTAAAGATAATGTCAAATTTTTACAGAAAACCTCCTTTTGCCGTATGTATGCGACATAACTATAAAAATCTCCACAAACGTTAATGACACTAAATATGATTAATAATCAGGATAACAGCTTCAACATTTCAAAATATCCAATCTTTGTCGCAGACTGAATATCCTGCTGAATACAGAAAATAAATCAAAAGAAGCATTAATTTACTTTGTAAGACTATTCTCAGCCTAGAATAATCTTCTGTGAGAACGTATGTTTATCCACATAAATCACTTGAAATATTTCTGAGGCACATTTGCACATGGATTAAAAATCTGGCTCTAATTCTAACTTATTAAATAGCTAAACTGGAATTTTCTAATTTAAATAGCATTGGTGTTACTCTCTACACCTACATCTACGTAAATGCCCAGCAAGCCCATGCAATGAAAATAACTCGGCGAGTAGCAGGGAGTGTTAACAACGAACGTTTAAGTTACCTCTTTAACTTATTGTTAAGGCGTATCGTTCGTGGAAAGAATTAGTCCCTCAAACGACTTGTCCTCGCATCTATTCTTCTTATATTACGCTCAATGTCGGCTGAATTTAGCAAGAAATCGCTGCCTAGCATCTAATCTCCTTTCTTTCAAGGATTCCCAACCTGCGTCTGAGAGCATTTGCGTAATGCTTGCTTTTCTATCTATTTTTTACAAATTGTTTCGCCTTGAACAAAACTTTCTCGAGTTCGCGAGGCGTCATTTCATCCACTAGATCCCATATACTCGCCGCATATTCCAGTTGTTCGTGAAGTGAAATGCTATCTTCTTCACTTGATATTTCTCTATACGTTACTATCACTCTCGGTCATTTCGCAGCATTATAATGTTAAATTTAATAAGAAATTGATTCATTAAGTACTTACACGAAAAATTAAATATTCATTTAAGGAATGTTTTATTAAGATCAATCTATATTCGTTACAACCTAACTCAGCCTAACCAAAGTGAAATGACATCGCTCTCTAACCTTTTCATCGCGTCTACCTACAATGAGCTTTATAAATCCTTTACGAGCCTTTTAGATGCTTTACTGCAGATTTTTCGAATATGTGTGCTCCAGTTTAAATTATTTGTAAGGGTGATTCCGAGATATTCAACTGAGTCGACTGCATTTATATACATTCAACTAATGTTGTACAGGTGGTTCTGACACAGTTGTTTCCTTTCGAAGAAATTTACCGCAGAGCATTTATTTACATTAAGACCTAACTGCCATTTTTCCCACCACCTTTGAATATGAACTAAATCGTTTGATAGAGAAATGCTAACTTCTTTTTACTTGATATTTCTCTATATGTTACTATCACTCTCGGTAATTTCGCAGCATTATAATGACAAATTTAATAGGAAATTGATTAATTAAATACATTCACGGAAAATTAAATAATCATTTAAGGAATGAATTCATATTCGTTACAAACTAACTCGTTTTTGTATAAACTAACATTTTTACAATTTATTTTATGAAGGAAAGAATATCTGATACAAGAAATTCTTTTGGTTGCAAGTTTTTTGAAATTTAGAGATATGAATTCAAGTCTATTTCGCCTACTCTATAATTGAATCCAACCATAACGTAGGGCTCTTACCGATATATGTTGCTAAATATTTTTCAAATGATTTTACAAATCTTATCCTCGCCTATTTTTATCTTAAAATCATCCTCTAATTAATTTTAGGAAAAATGAACTGTTTAGAACAGTTTCTCAAACTAACAGAAACATAACTTAGTTTTTTCCATTGCCAATCGATCCACATTAGACCACTAAACCTTGCGTAGACTCCCTGCGTATAATGATCGATCTTCAGAGATCCACTTGGACCACTTTGAGAACCCCTGATTTAGGAGATAAAATAACTTTAAATTGAAACGATTTGGGTGAAATGACCAACATCATCCAAAAACTCTCCTTTAGTGACACTTTCCTTTTAGTATTGAACAGATAACAGGTTATCTAATCGACGAATGCAATTAAAACTGCAAATTTATGCATCGAGTGTTTTCATTCCTTTCTTACAAAAATTAAGTAAATTATATTTAATTGAAATTAATGTAACACTCACTTTAAGACATTATTTAACACCTTTCAAACATAAACGAATCATAGGAGTAACAAAAAGTTTGAAACTGAACTTTAAAGTATCGAACTAAAATATTTGACTAAATGCAAAATGAAATTGGATAAGGTAATATCGCTAAAATTTTAGCGTCGTTACGGGATGCGCATCATTAATATTGTCATAACTTTCATCTTTATCTCTAGGAATTTCTTCGTAAGCATATGGTACATATCGTTCATCTGAAAGGCTTTTAAGCTTAAAATATTTTCATTTCGCAATCAAACGTTTTTTTATAACAAAAGGGGAAACACCATAATGGAAAACCTGTTAAAAATTTAAATGGGACTAAGCAAATATTTTCAGTTAAAATTAAAATCAAAGATCACGATCATACGGTTGAATTTAACTATATTACTTAATTTCACTACTTCACGCGTTTATTGCAATCTGCCCAAGTAGATTATGTGAAACTAAAGCGAAATTTTGAAAATACCATCACATTCTTATGAGAGAGTTAATCTGCAAAGCCTGTTTCAAAAATTATTTGAATCGCTTAAGCTTATTTTAAACTACTCCGTAATTATTTTGATAGGGATAAAATATTGCAATGTATAAAAAACAAAAATCATCACAATTTACAAATAGTTCAATCGGGAAATTTATACTTTCTGTTAGAAATATTGAGAAGTATTCAATGAGACAATGAAAACTGACAAATTATCTTAAATTGGCTTGAGAACTTACAATGATTTTTATGGCATCATATTCGGTGATTACCTTTACAAAAAATAAAATACGAAAACTTAATTTGGATATTATCACAGAACCAGGAAGGAATTCTAATGCTTTTTCGCGGGTAATGATGAATTTTTCCGTGATACAACCTTCGATATCAGACAGTACATCGCTGAAATTGAATTTAACTAATACCCAGAAATATCACTCCCATTGTTATTCCATACCAATCTCCCATTGATCTCTCCATACCAATGTAAATTATTTCTTTAAAAGTAAGTTGATGCTGTAACGGTCATGAAGAAAGGAGTGACGAAAAGAACCTTGGAATGAAAACGAAGAAAATAATGGACTATTAGTCACGTGTCACCCGGTAACTGACGATAAATCCGCATGCAAAAGAGATGTATGTGAGAAAGAGGTTTAGAGCTCAGAAACAGAGCTTGAATGTCCACTCACCTCCCGGTCTTCGTAATGATCATCTCCGTACCGAGCTCGTGGAACTTGTCCCAGAGCTCTTTGGTCTCCAGGTGGCACGATATCCCCCTCAACGCCTCACTGTTGCATTTACCCCGCACCTCCGGCACGGCCTCCTTGGACGAGCCCTCTCCTCCACCACGACGCCTCCCCTTCCTCCTCACCGTCACGTCTCCCCCTCCACTCTCCCCTGCACCCGCGCCCCCATCCCCTACACCACCCTCTTCCGCCGAGGGCCCCGGGGACGTCGACGAGCTCACCCTGGGCTCCGCGCTAAGGTCCTCCGGTAGGGCCTCGGACCCAGGTCCCCCTTCGGTGTCCGAGCACTCCTCCACGTCCACCTCCTCCTCACCCTCGTCCATCATCTCCTCCATCTCTTCCTCCTCCTCCTCATCGTCCTCGTCGTCATCGTCGTCGCGTGGGCGTTGAGGGGAGGAGGAAGACGAAGCGTCGGGGCGTCGCCGCCTCCTGGGCCCGGGGGCGCGCCGGCCGCGCCTCGGCGCCAGCCTCCCTGCAAAAGCAAGAGCGGAGTTGTCAAAGGGTGCGCATGCGTCGGGACTCCCGACCCGTTCACTGTCCCCGAACGAATCGCTTCTGTTTGCGGATTAGCGGAGTCGTTGCAGCGGCCGCTTGTGCGTGCGGGAAAGGGACGCCTCCCTGTCCCATCTCCCTCGACCCTCGCGTTGTAGGCACCGGTTTGTTTAATGAATTATAGTCGGAAGAACGTCCGCAAACAGAAACATGTTTGTTTTTGGATAGGTGACGATTTGTTCTCTTACAAAGCGTAGCCCAGACAGAGCCCTTGCGATGTGCCCAACAGCGGTGCTTGCATTCGAACCACTAAGCTGACAATACTAGAATTGTTAGCCCCTTTTGGAAGACGATCGCTCTTCATCTCTCATCTGTTACTAAATGTGTCCCAGAAACTAATGCAGGGCATATTGAAAATTAAATAAGTATCCTACTGTTTCTCTGCGTAAATTCTTTTAGTAAGCAGAAGGGAATAATTTCAACGGATGAAATTGAAATAAAAAACAGTCTCCATGCCTTACGACTCAACATGATACATCAACAGGGAATCAACCTTTACAGTAATCCATACAGATGGATAAACTGAGGAAATATTTGAAAATTCTCACCACTAAACATTTAGTTATAAGGAGTAAATAAACTTTTCTTTAATGGTCACGCCGAGTGATTAAAATGTTCGAGATAGTTTCGCAACTTTACTGAAGACGAATCTACAAGTCACATACTGAATAAAACGTAGTCCAGTTATCTGTGATATATATAAATGCTAATCTACACAGATACGAAATTCATGGCAGGATCTTTATTGCCGTTACGAACAGTCCATTATTATAAAGTAGATATTTATCATGGATATATAAGTATGTACACCTTAAAAAAACTACTTGGTAACGAAATACAACAGAGTGATCTAGTTTCTTTATAACTGTCGATAATGAACTCAGAGAATAACTGAAAACTAAGTTAGATGTTACCTTACCGTTACCTTAGTTAACCTAACTAAGTTTGGTTAACTAAGGTAACGCGCCCTGCTGTTGAACGATGAAAATATTACATTCCTTCCATCACAGAACGCGCCTGTAGATATAAAAATTTCCTATCTTTCTAAGTCAGCTCCAAAAATAAAATAAGAGTGTACTTACTCGGTCTTTTCCATCTATTTAAAGTCTAGCAAATGTTATACTCCTCTCCCGTTCAAACCTATCAAAAAACCCAGTTATGCCATAATCGTATAGAAATTGCCCGAATGAAATAAAAAAACATGGCGTAAACGCGAATCATGAAACGCTACATTTTCAAACACATTACAGCCAATGTATAGCTACGATGAAGACTTGTGTGGGACTAGGCTGAACTATATAGTACTTCTACAGCAGGTTTAGATAATATCATAATTAAAGACGGAGTTGTTACAGCTAAGGAAAGAGATTGTTCCTGAAAGTGATTTGGGATAATTGCAGCGTTAAGGTACGAATCCGTGACAGAGATTACAGTAAGCAGAATTTTGCAGATGGATTTCTTTGGGCAAGCTGATAAATGAGGCCATGGTGTAAAAGATCTCCTCTTTATAAGGAGTACTACGGCGAACAATTTCATATTAATCAGGAGGCCAGAAAACCACTAGTGTAGGCTGAAGCATTGAACATTTGAAAGTAAGAAGAGCATTCCGTTCATTTCCAGAAAGATATTTATGAAAAAACGATGTCCGTAAAAATGACTAGATTTAATTTTAATATCAAAACTAAAAATACAATTCAATGTCCAAGAAGAATGCACTCCGCAGAAAAACTCATACAATTTCAGTTAATTTCATTAACTTGAGTAAAGTAACTCATTCAAATACATAACCATCCACGACAAAAAAAATTTGCATAAAACTCAATTCATCCCGAATGTTGCTCCCGATATTGAACGATGGCAACCCCACCATTTCTTCTGCGCAAATATGTTTCTCTTGTATCTAAATCTGACACAATATACAATATTTTAAGGGAGGAAAGCTTAATGTTTATTACCGTAATAGTTGTTACGGGGAAAAGTTTAAGAAATTATCAGTTAACTCATAATTATAAAAAAACATCTTGTTTATATGATTCTTTGAATGAAGAAAAATGAAGATTTAAACAAAGATCAAAGAATTCTAATGAAGATTATTTTGCTATTCGGATAATAAATTAAACGTCAACCACTATCCAGCTACTTTCCCGCCTCAGTCAATTCCGACAAGATATTATAGGTCATAAATAAGAATTACAATATCTCTGTGTTCTTTGAGGTTAATAGAGCTGATGAGGAGGCGAAGTAATTGACATGATAAAATGTAGTGAATAAAATATTAATTATGCTTAAGTACTAAAATAATTATCAAAATACCACAACTTCATGCCAGAAACGATACTTCAGAGATTGTAACGATCGGCAAAAAAACAAATTTCCCTTCGGGGTTAAGAAGAAGATAGTTTTACGCATATTTCATCGTAGCCTCGTTTCCTCTAAATAGTAAATATTTGTTCACTAAATTTATATGCGATGCTGATTAAAAAGAAAAGTCTGGCGTAAACAGAATTGTGCGAATTTCTACTACAACTCTTTGTTCAAATACGCTGAAAATATGAAACTATAGTACGATTAAAACTCCTTAACTCTTCAAACCAATATTTAAATTAATCCACATTGTTTTTAGACTGAATTTCGCAAAAATTATTCTTCAAATCCACTAACTTGCATCTCTGAAAGATTGGTCATGGGGACAGTCCTCCTAAATACATGTATATTCGCAAATGTATTCATTCGCAAAAGCTTTTTTGATACCTCGAATTAAATTAACAAGCAGTACGTATGCATTTCTCAGGATTTACTGGAATAATTTAGCAAAGAGATCTACATCTGTTAACGGTAGAATGAAGGGAAGAAAGAAGATTTCTTCAAACACGTTATAGCAACAAAACTGATCATGCGAGTTTCATAGACAATTAAATCTCATGGAGCAGATGCGTTTAGAATATTTATATTATAATAACTTTACTAATCCAGGTTGGGATCTTGAGCGACATCTATAGGTATGGTATAATATATAATAGGTATGGTATAAAACAAACTTATACATTGAAAGTAATTTCGTTCACATTTTGAAATATTCAGAAGCAAAGAACTGAAATAATCTTTTGAGAAACACAGATGTAATGCTAAAGTTCTCCAGAAATATGACATCACGAACGAGATAGAAGCAAATTTTAAATCTATTTGAGACAAATCGATAGTGATACAGGAGTAGTATTTTCTCCAGCCCAAAGTGACGTATACAAAGATAGAGCTAGAATTTTATTTTGCGTACTTGATGAATACTGTTAGAGAAAAAAGGGTATTTCAATTCTTATTTTTGGATAACGCTACAACACCGACACCATTATCAAGGATTTTTTCACTTAATAGTTATTTATTGCCATTTTCCGTAACATCTTTTTCTGAAGCATCAGTTATACCGGCAGTAAAATAAGTGCGGTAGATTAATTTTCAAGTAGATGAAAAGTGTATGTGGAAACGAGCGCATAAATTAAATTTTCAGAGATAAACTCAATTCTTGAAAGTGTTTCTTAGCTCAAACCAAAGAAAAACCACTGAATGGTTGAAAGGGGAACACTGAATTACCGAATTGTGTGAAATCCGTTCTCAGTCGGATCGTTGAAGAATACAGCCTGGGAGGAACTTCAAAAATATCTTTTCGGAACATTTTTTTCTGGCTAATTGTAAAATCCTACAACGAAATACGTTGAACTTTTCATTAAATGGCTCAAAAGATCTTACATTTTAAAATATTGAGGATTCAACAATTCCACGACAAGGCATACCCTAGTAATGTTCTCAAAGAGAAACGGACATGAAAAAGTCTGACAGGACGAGGACTAGAACATGAATCAACAACTTTCAGAGTAACAGCTCTAGCCAATTGAACTAGAATGCGAGAACCATTTACTCTAGACAATCGCCCTTGCCCACCAAATATACCAGAAAACGTTTAAATGCTCTGGTATGATAGCTCAATTTTCCTTAACAGTCACCTGGAAAGTGAAAGATACAGGTTTGAGTACTGGCCCTGTCAGACATTTTTCATGTCAGTTTCTGCTTGGGAATATTGGATTGATAGAAATGTAAAATTTTCTACTTCAACTAACGTTCAGTTTACGATGATGTAAATCTATTTCCATATTTAATGAGCATTGAAAATCTTAATAAATGATTGATTAATTGGCGTAAAAAACCGAACGCCGCGAGAACAGTCTAAAAAAGATTGAAATGACTTACCCTGCAAATTGGTGACTGAGACCTGTCCAACCACGTTTATTAATTTTTAGAGACTTCGACAACTTTATCTCAAACCAATGGAAAACAATTCAAATTACTTCGATCAAGAGCTATATATTACGAGCAAGGACACATCAGGCTTAGAACACGTTAACGAAAACGACACTGTCAAGCGGAATAATGCGGACCGAATCGGGTACAATTTTTCAAGGTATTTAAGCTCCAGTCAGGTGGCACTAAATAAATCAGGACAGATTTGCTCCTACATGGAGTTGGAAAAAGAGAAAATAATACTGTGCTCCGACTGCCGAGGAAAATGTTTTGCATATCTCTAGAGGGAACTGCTTCTCAAAACAAAATTATGAATTGCTATGACATAAGATTACCTTATGAATGGGATAACGAATGGCCTAATTAATATTAAGCTGGTAGGGTAAGGCTTTGATAAAGATGATTTAAAATGTGTAAATGCTTTTGCTAATGCGTTGTTTCTTTCAAGAAATCCAGCGCAAAGATAATTATTGCAATTATAGCAATGTTATTTCAGTGACAAGTAACGAAGAGCACCAACCAGTTCCTTGGTTCCATGTTACAAAGAAAAAGTAAAATATTCATGAGGGCCGTACAGAATACGAAGTAATTTTTCCTCTTACAAATAATTTTTACGCAGAATACTATCAAATGAATCATTGGGTAAGAATTGGATCATAAAATAAGAATTGGAAAACTCGGAAAAATACGTTGAATGCGCCAAACTATCTTTGATATTACTCATTCCATTTTAGTACCTTATTTAACCACAAGAGACAATTAATCAATGCACATGGGACAATTAAATCACTGTTCTTTAACTAATTTCTATGGCTGCTTCAATTAACTAATTAAATTAGTCCCATACGTAGAAAACTGTTTTCAAATCAAAATGTGATTAAAATTTTAACAGTGTAGGTATATAGTAATGAAATAAATATTATAATGTATGAGAAAAATATGGTTCAAGAAAAATCTAGTAAACAAACAACAGAAATATTATATGAACCTTCATTGGGTTATAATTTAAAACAAAATGCGGTCATTCAAAACCGCTTTATCGTCGAATAAGAGCAAATTACCACAGAAATTATATCCGAAGAGAGATTATTTGCAAATTCAAAATCATTAGCATGAATAATTTCCTTGGCGATGAAAATCGATGCTTTCCTTAGACTCATGCAAAGCTACAAATCATTACTTTATCGAGAGTCGTTTATTTATTTTCGCGGAAGTATTGCCAAGGGCACCAGCGTGAAAGGCTAATCGGCACCTCAGAAATATCACTTAATTGCATATTAAAGCATTGATCTATTAGCAGAAAATCTCAGCAAAATTGATACGATAGTTATGTTTTCATATGAAATGCGTGGAGAACTCTTGCCAATCATTAAGATAATTTTATCTCGTTTTCGAGAAGTTTTCTTTGACATAGTTGCATATTAATTTCGTAGATATGATGATTTCGTAGATTGCGGGTTTGGGCAATGAATGCCTTTGCCTCCGGAAAAATATAGGAGATAAGATAAATCACGGAAACTGGAAGTTATGAAGGAAACTGAGGCCATAACATTCTCGAATCAGCTACGTAAATCAATGCGATAATCTTAGAGTAATTAAAACAGGAGAAGGAGTGAGCTAAAATAAAAACTACGGTGGCCTACCTCTTTCTCTCATTTCTTCTCTATTTTTATTAGACCACTGAATGGATTCGCAGGTTTTTCACACACTCCTTCTGTTTGAGGGGAGTTTTGCATTTAAAATACTTTATTTCCTGTGATCACACAATATTACAATTTATTCTTCACAAAACTGTTCCTGTTATCTTTCCTATATTTTTGCCTTTTGATGATCCTAATTTTTAAACGCATAATGAGTTTCTCAACCTTAATGTCTTAACTCTTGTAAATATACTAAATGTATTGATAGCAATGGTTTAAATGGTAAATATGACTTTTAGAGCCATTTGCTATTAATAAAGACGATTATATGTATGCATCTAAAAGGAAGGGAGTTCGAAAGGTTTATAAACCGAATACTTCAGATCGGTGAGAAGAAAAACACCTCGAACAGGGAGGAATTTATATCTGCATTGAGGATTCCCTTTATTCCTCTCTCCTAAAATGTTGCAAGTTCCGCCGTATTAATTTACGACAACAGAAAACTAGCTTCAATGTCACGTACATTATGCACCATAATAGACATTTTTAAACAATAAACAGCATTAAACTTTCTATAAATTTCACACATAACTTCGCTGCATAACTTACTAATAAGTGTGAACTTTTTACAAAACTTAATTTTTTATCCTTATTATGCAATTCTACGAAGCTTGAGCAATAGAATGCATTCTTCACATTCAACCAAGTTTAACTACCAACAGTACCTTAGTTATCTGGTCACACCGGATTTTTCTTTAAGTAGAGGTAGGTAAAATACTTCGAACAGCAACATCGCCGACGCACTTTGGCTCCTCTCCCTATAATTCCTAACAATTATCCTCTTTTACCTTTCCGTGCAACCCCATAGAAAGCGCATCATTCCTCACGTATAGAGGCTTCGGTGAGAGCGAATCTACCTTCCCTCCACTTTCCTCAGCACACACAGAACGCGGCCCTTCCCAATCGTTACCCCAGTCGCATGTTCACACGTGTGAAGGCAAGCGTGGGGAGGGCGTTAAAGGCAACGCTTCCTTCCACGGCACCCTCGGGCGGAATTTCGCGCGCTATCCCTTGTTAAACGCCGCTTCGAACAGCCAAGCGGAGAAATTGCTGCGAAATGCGGATCTGGATTCACTAAGTGGCGATTACGATCGCTAAATATGTTAAGCGATCTGCCTCTCAGGCACTCCGACCCTATCGGCGGGTTATAGAGAAAATAACCGATACGCTCAAAACAACTCGAGAAAGCTCCGATGCATTCAAATGAGGGTGAGAAATCAACGCATGAGTTAGAGGTTAGAAAAACTAATTTTGAGTAAATGGATCTAACTGTAGCGATGAAACTATGCCGTGGAGTGGAAGTGTCATTTTAGCTGACGAAATAGACAGTTGTCCATTGAAATTCTGCATTACTCTGAGCTGAGTGAGGAGATAATCAATTTTATTCATCAATGTATTGAATCTGGCATGAAACTGCATGATGTGCTCAAAGTAAGCTGTTCATAAATCGCGTACTAATTGCATGAGATAAAACTTGCTGCAGATAACACTCAGGAGGTAAAGGTCAAAGGGCAATAAATACTATATTACCATCGAGATATTAACAAACATTATTAACGAAAACAACCTTTAAATCAATTAAAAATTATTAGATCGATAGAATAATCAGATACACTCAATTTCTTTACTTTCTATGCTTGGGAATATACAATTAAGAAATGGCGTTTAAAGGATTTTTCGGCCCAATAGTACATCAATAATGCTTTTAAATAAAGTCACGAAAGAGTGAGAAGGTTACAATTCGGAGAATATAACCTTTAATCAGGGAATTTCTAAAGGCTTAAATTTTGATGACGGTACAGTAAATGAAATATAAAATACGAGTCCTCATCAAAGTTTAACTTTGCTCTTCCAAACATTCCATCGCTACAGTATGATCCTATCGTTTGATCGAACCGACCAGCTACTCGTATACTGAGCTAAGACAACCATGGTTGTCGATACTCTAGCGGATTGATTATTTCAGGATGCAAAAGTTTCTTAATTTTGGAGCAAAATCTTCCACGGACTTCTGGGAAAAGTCGCTCCAACTAGTTTATAAAGTTAAATCTTTATTGAAGCGCGCGCTTTAAAGTTATGCGTCTACTCCAACGTTAGCGGTAAACCATTATACTCGCAATCATCCACTCGCAAGGATTCGATTCCGGAAACCCAGAGCTATTTAGTCTACCACCGGAGGCAACGCCGTAAATAATACACGCGGCTAAAATCGCATGGAGAAACGAAATGCGTTAGAACAGAGCTTGTTTCTCATTCGCGTAATTGAGATGCGTGAAAGTTTCCATCTTCCAAAAGTCATTTAGCAGCTTGCATGCAACTCTCTGACCGTATGTTGAGGTCCGCGATGTTTCGGCTGCCAAGCAAAAACACGTGAAATGATAGTTTTCCGCGTTGAAAATATAGTAAAAAGCTCCCAACGACACTTACGTTATATAGACCCTCTCCACTCCACTCTTCAGCGTGACGCCCGTTTAAAACAGCAGTAAACAACTACCTGTCAACCGAGACACCGAGTTCCCACTTGCGCTTCCGCCCTTCTCCCGCGGAAAAACAATTGGTAGTTACTTGCGGGTGGCACTTTTCGGCGTATCGTTTCCGCGGAAGGAAACCGACGAATAATGAATCGCTGAATGCTTTTGATTAGGTATTCCTGCCGGTTGAGGAGAGTGTGAATCGAACGCGCACGTAACCGTGGGATATCGATTACCTTTCGGTTTGTCACGCGACGAGCCGCCTTTGCTTACGAACTGAGACCTCGCATCAACTCACCCCGCCCACCCACGCCTCTGTCCTTACGTCTTCTCCGAAAAACTCCTACGCCAAAAAACCCCGATGAGCGGCATCTGGAGAGTGAGCAAACTTTTAGTGGGTGCGATATATCTTGAAAAAAGAGGCAATGTCGTTCTAATGTTCACGACCGAGAGAAAAATCATCGAATCGCAAGATTTCCTCGGGATTATCAATCATAACCTTATATACTTGGGATACTATACATTGCAAATTAATACATTTTAAATTATTACACTTCCATTCGTATTGTTAAGAGTGGAAAAATACTAAAAATGTACCTTTCATTTGAGTCGCTCAAGAAAGGTTTATTTATGAACTAAGGCAGTTTATATGTTATTCAAACAAATGCTGTAAATATGATACGCAATAACACCGTATGTTATACAGTTACAAATGTGTATGCATTTGTTAATGAATATACGCGAATGAAATCAAAGTATAATTGAATAAAGTGAATTTTTAGCAAGAAAATTCAATTGAATATCTCTTTTATCATATAGAAAGCGGGGACATTCGCGGAAAATTCTTGGGATAATAGTTATGAGTGTAAATTCTTTTTCAGGTTAAAAAAACGTAATATACAACACAAAAAATATTGCAATTTATGCACAAATATATAACAGCGTAATGTACAAATTATATACTGTTACAGTATAGAACAGAATCGACAATAGCTATGTAGAGTACAGTGGATTAAATCAAAAACCTTACCAAAGCTAAAGCAACAGCGAGGATATATAATAGCGGTACCAAAACAATCTTCCGTCCGGCTACCCCGTTAAGTTGCACATTTCTCTGATTTTTTTCCAGAAAATCAAACTCAAGATCCACAGGTAAAGAGCGCGATTTCATGTTGCAACCAATATTCAGCTCCTGTCTTCAAATGTTCACGCTCTTGTCTAAAGTAATGATTATTAGGTAGAGGAGGTACAGATGTATTTTCTATAAAAATTTAAGATGGACCATTAAAACTAATGGCGGAATGATTTGCAAAGATATCTTCCAAGAGATATTCAGAATACACCATAAAAGGGTCGTCGACACTGTTGAGGACGGATTTGGCCACTTTTTGAACAGTAGAGAGGTAATCATGAACCATCAGAAGAATAATTGGACGCTCAATGAAAAATTCACCAATATACATTTTTCGGCATAACCTTTTTCCATATACCTCAGAATAAATCACTACTACTTTGACGGACTGGTGCCTCTGATGTGATAATATTCATCGTAAAATGAAGTAATTTGTCCCAACAAAGGACCCGACACTGGAGTAAGTAATTGTAACGCAGAAAAATATCTCGATTTGCGCGAAATCGATGAAAACTGAATACGTGTGTCTTCTGCATTCTGGAAAATTCAACGATCGTCAAAGATGGTCCCCAGAGATAAAAAAGAAAACTTTCGAAAAAAGTAAATATAAAAGGTTACGAAATTCTGAATGTTTTCTATTTTGGAAACCATCAAATGAATACAAGTAACTAAAACACAGGAACTATTTCAAAGAAATAAAATATATTCGATTTTTGGCGTTATCTTTTGAATATGTAGAAGTATTGACGCATTTATATCCTTGTATCTTGATTTACTTAATCCTCAAAAACATACTTGAACATTTCAAATTCTTCAATCGCGTACCGAAAATGAAAAACTAAAAATATTATTCTCGGAGCTTCCATTCTGGGACATAGTTCTCGGAGGAAGAGGGAATTAAGGGAAAAGAATTTGTTTAAGTACAGACAAAGGAAGAGGGAATTAAGGGAAAAGGATTTGTTTAAGTACAGACAATGTAAAATAAGTAAAAGATGGAGTAAATTTAGTATAAAAGTGAAACTTTAAATTTGTTAGAAGGAATTATCCGGAAAAGTCAAACAAGAAAGTGTCTTATCATACGTTATGTAGTCATGGAATGTTTTATTTGGGTTGATTGTAGAAGATTAGATTTATCTACAGCAATTTTTATCCATTCGAAATTAAATAACTTGTGATCTCCAAATAAAACCCTTAAGATAAGGAGGTTTTGAATTCACGAAATAAGACTTTTATGTGAATTTTGCTTTGATAATTCGCTCAGTTCCTTTGTGTTGTAATTACAATGCCCTTAGCATCTTTGTTTCAATAGTAATCGTTTCAAATTACTCACCGGTTCTGTAAAGTCCGCAAACTTATCCTGTATTATCTTAATTCACGTTCTTAAGTAACCTCGCGCCAAGAAGAAATCTCACTAGGCATTACTTTTTCATTTCTACTTGAAATTCGCGAAGATGATACTTGGAACCTAATGATTATTATTTATGAATAAAAACTTTCATACAGTAAAATTCTCGATGAACATCAAGTTGTGGGTTGATGTTTTAAACATTTTGCGATTTTTTTACTTATTTTATCGGCGAAAGCTAAGTACGCAAAATTAGATTAAATTGAGCCTTAAAAGGGAAGACAAAAATAGTACTGATTTTAATACACAAAAACACGAAATGTAGCACCAGTATGAACAAAGGAAAGAAAGCATATCACAGAACCTATGCAAAAATTATAAACTGAAATAGGACACGCTGAATTACGGTAAGGATTGTAACACATAATAACTTTAAATAAAATTTTAGTGTACTGGTTCATAAATCAGGTTTTTGGATCATTTCCTCATATATGGGTACAATCTAAATAATCAAACCGTTATGCTTTCCAATGAACGATTTAAGTCAGAGATCGATCTTCTTGATGTAAGCCTCATATTCTAGGAGAATTTCTTCCTTCGATCCACTTCCTAATACCAAAGGGTGTAGATTGTAGAAGCTCCGTCCTCAGAAAGTAACCAATTCAACCATCAACTGAAACCGTGCGGCTAGAACAGTTTCTCAATTCTTTTATTCCGTGAGAAAATCCTCGACAGCTAGCATTGATGAGCATTCGTTCCACACGATCTGAGAATAATAACGACTCCATCGATCTAACGGAAGACCGCCACAGCAGTTCCAATGAGAAAAGCTGGTGTACGGACCGTAACGGAGGATTTAGAGAGAACAGCTTCAGCCTAATGACTGGGGAAGTCATCGCATGAAAATGTCTATGCACCCATTGTCAGGAGTGTCGTAGACGTAGGTAGAAAGGTCTCCAGAGTTTAGGATGCGTAGAACGAGGATCAAAGAAAAGAAGCTAGCGCTGTACAGTGAAAGAAATTCTATCCAAGGAGGAGTTTCGGGTGACTCTATTTTATAAACAGAAGCGAAAAGTTGATGTTACGGTTTGGTAGAATGAATAGTGAGAAATTGATTGGCGGGAAACGTGGGACAAGAAGAACAGAATAACATAATTCATTTTAGAATAACAGCGCGGAATCACGATTAGATGGTGTCTACTGCAACTGCATGTAGTCTAGCAACTGTTGGTCGTTATTATAATAATATTTGATTGAAAATACCAATGAAAATGCTGATACGCAATGCAAAGAAAGGCCAGAAACTGAAACTTAAATGCGTAACTTAAGAAAGTTGAAAATATTACTTCACTAAATTGATGCCAGTTCTACGTTTGCGAGAAATTCCTTCCTGAATTTATCAAAGGTTATCGCATTTATAATTTAGACGCCAAAATTCCAAATATGCGTAACTAACTTTAATTAGATTATTAATATCTAACAGAGTTATTCTTCTTTCCTGAGATCATCAAAACCGTCCCTCATATTGAAGTTTAATCATTATCAACCTCTCTTCAATCGCCCCTCTCCGAGAGGGTAAAAAAATGCGCTAAACATTTTCTATGAATCCACAATTTTGCGTCATATAGTAGACAAGACCGACATTTATACACCGATATGCTTTTTCGTAACATATAATATGAATGTAACACACAAATTTCGTAACATACATAATGAACTCTCTAAAGATTATATTTCTGAAAATAAAGTCTAATTAAATAAGAATCTCCGATTTATTCTTAGACTAAGATTAACTCCAAAATGAACGTTTTGTCTAAGTATTTTGAAAGAAAGCGTCCGAAACAGTTAAAAAAATGAACGAAGGAAGGGGTCACAAACAAGACAACATATGCTACAGAATAATAACCGTAATATCAACTCCAGGAGACTTTCACGAAATTGAATTGATATTTTATTGAGTAGATTATCAACGCCAGCAGGTTTGGGTGTAACGTGTTTTTGATTTACATCTTAATAGTGATGTGGCGGTGAAAGGAACCGGAGTTATTCATTGAAAATTTGATATTCAATCTTTAGTAAGAGCTTCCGAGGATAGGAATGCTGATATGTTAAAGCGATCTATATTTTTGACTTCGTCCTGAAGAAATATCTATCATAGTAACGCCGTAGAATTTCTTTTAAGAAGTAACTAATGAAAATTTTAATCCTTTGGAATGAAAATGCAGTTTGAATGAACATCTCACTGTTATTTAAAGTTAACTTAATGAGTAACAATCAAAATTATCAAAAAAGAAATCGAAAAAGATCATTCCAATTCAATTCCTTTCATGATTCAGTGATATTCATACTATATACAAGTTGACATGGATCACATAGTGTTAAAAGAATATAATTAGGCAACGATGCGATAAAAAAATGGAAATATTATGATAAAACAGAATTAATCCTTGGGTGCCTCATATTTTGGCCTGTTGGAATGGAACCGGCAAATATTTGCACGGGAATCTTTCCTGGCTCTAATGGTTAAATTGGCACATCGTACTCTAATAAATATATGCTTAGTCAACAAATTACCAAAATAATTTCCTAAGCCACACTATTCCTCAAATAGCTATATCAACATAGTGACACTCGGAGTAATAATTCAACCGATATAAAACTCGACCTTTCACCGAATATACACAACCGAATACAAAATTCTAAGGAATAACGCTTAATGTTTTACTGCATATTTCACGAATAGTATACATGATCTATGGAAGAGCATGGCATAACTAACTTTCTGAAAGAGTGAATCGTAAAATCTCGATAGAATCTTCCTCACATCTCAACAAATCAGATTCAGTCACATAGCGGCTTGCTATCCGCACATGGAACTTCCGCATCTTCAGGACGGCTGAATACAATCATCAGTTTAATTCAAAACAGTGATTCAACGATCTTGCTTATCCATTTACAAGGAAATAAATCGGTAATTTTATGCTTGTTCAGGATTGCACTAACTATTTATATTCGCCTTCTTCGAAGTAAATGAAATGATCACGACTTTGAGATTTGCTGATTCTTAAGTTGAAATAGAAGCGGTAAGGACTTATAGGCGGCTCGGCTAAATAGTAACATTTGGTAATAATGCCACTCTCTAAAGTAAATTTTCTGGGAGTATCAGTCAGAACGTGATGAACAACAAGTTATAATACTAAACATAAAGTCAGCCACATTTAAGGCTCCGAATGGTAAAAAAGACAGACAATGGACGATTACACCGTCGGTGACCTTAGTAAAGATCGGAGATGGAGAGCTGAAGGAAAGGACAGAGGTGAATCAAAAGGAAAAAAGATGAAGAAGACGGTAGTTAAAAATACTCTGAGGAAAGGATTTCGGAATGCGATGGGATGAAAAAATTCACCGCTCTGAAAATCACTCTGTCCTCAGAGGGTGTTATTAATTAGAGGAAAGATCTGTTTTCGGATAAGAGTAAGAAGAACCTAATAAGCGAAGAGGGTCTTCGAGAGGACGCGAAGAAGGCGAGAGGAGAATGAGATCCGGATGCAAAGAGCGTAATGCAGCGAGTTTAAAATAGAAATTCATGTCGGCGATCCGATTGAAAGAGAATGGGCGCTGACATTCGGAGGAAGCTTAAGAGTGATACATAGCTTCTGCTACACTCCTATGATAAGCTACCTATTTGGTGAGATATTACGAATGTTTTGCCAGGAGCGCTGGGATTCACAATATTACAATGTAAATTAAAGCGTAAACCTCAAGCATTTATTCGATGCACCAAGCTTAAAAGGCAGCAATGTAATATTTGTAATGCTGAATTTCTCTCAGGGGTTAAATCGATTCAAAGAGCAAAACATGATGATGTTGATGCAATAAGCAACGGAATGCAGTTAATTTAAGAATAATTGCATCAGCCTAGGGAATTAAAACAAGATTTCAGTGATAAAAACACAGCTACTGTGCTAATCGAGCAGTCAATACAGAAAATTTTTATAAAAAAAATATTGATTTCACAGCTCACCAGCACTTTTTGGGATAACGTTTAGCAACGCACTATGTAAGCTTCAGGCTGAGAAATTTTACCAGATGGTCATTGAAATCCATCACTCCGTATGAACCAAAATTACCTTGCGTTACACTAACAGTCCATTCCTTGGAGCTAAACTTAGTTAGGTCTGAACTGGATGACTGATGAATGGAATGAGACTAAATTTAGAAGGCAATCGCTCCAGAAAAAACTTTTGTAATTGTGCCATTGGATTAATTAAAGAACAGCAGAGAGCATTTAGATTTTGTTTACGTGGCAGAGTCTGAAATTATCCTTCCGAAATAAGTGAACGATAAACAACGAGCGTAACTCCCTGTTTCACTTCTTTCTACGCTCATTCAAAGGATTTGAAGATTCTTAGTATCTGGAATATAATAAACAGTTGTGATAAGGGGATAAACGTCGCCGTTTTGCATTCTATAATAATTTAGCGACTGAATTTCTGATTCTTAAACCAAAATTCCTGCATTTCTGGTAGATTTCATTCTCTTAAAAGGTGTAGAACTAAGGATACCGAATGATTTCATTTTATATCCCATTCCATAAATTAACGCCTTGTATCCCAGAGAGGGATACTTCGTAGGAAAATTACACAATTATTGAACTAAATATTAAAATCAATTTTTCTTGATCGAACAAAGGTACGTTTTTATAAATACACCTTATTCAAAGACGAGTGAACTTATGTTTGATATTAACTGAACATAAGTTTCACATTAATACTCCTATATTTCGGTTTCGTAACCTCTTTTCAGGTGTAATATAAGCACTTTAACGTCTCAAGAGGAAGTTTGTATCAAGCTTTAATCCCTATGGTCAAGAAAGGTTTGAAAAACGGATGGGGGAGAAAACCAATGGAGGGGAAACTGGAGATCCACAGCCCTCAATTAGGAAAAGCCACCCGGGGGAAAAAGGAAAACATTTCCCGTGCCATTTTGGACACAACTCGTAGACCTCTTATATAGAATATACTCGGAATAACCTTATACAAACTTTTTCAGAATATAACCAACGCTGCATTAACCTTAAATCTTTATCTTCAGACAAAAATTAAGTACAAAAAATAGAAACTTCTTAAAAAAAGTGCATCCTTGATTCGACTCACCGGACGTAGAAAATCTAGTAATATTCATCAGTTTTCTTGCAATAAAAGGCGATATGAAGCACATACTAAGCCAGACCAAAAGCCATAATGACCTACGCTGTCGAAGCACGTACAAGTAGTAACAACTGTTACTACTACAAAAGTCATTAATATATTCACACGATTATATTGTGGTGATTAGCTCATAATAATATCAAATGATTGATATAGGTAATATGATTGGAGATGCAGGAGCGTTCTTTGAAAAAGTTATCAATCACAACATAAAAATACTAGAGTAACCACGTAATTCTCCGAGGCAGAGATTTTCTAAATAACCTGCAAGATTCTAAATGCAATCTGGAACGTATTTCAATAAATGTCATTCAATCTCTGCTTCTCAACATTACAAATATAACAAATTCATCATTTTCCTTTTAGAAATGCACGAGGAAATGCGAAGAATATGAAGCATCGAATGATAGACCAACTCAATAAGTTAAACGGGAAATTTCTTCTTGGCCGACCATACATGAGCTACGAGTAAATTTAGTAAATTTAGCAATGTGACGAACAGCATGTAGAGAGGGAAAAATATCTGAACCAATGCTACAACATAATAAAAATGTAACTTAAGAGAATTTTCTCGAGTAGAATCATCAAAGAAGGTACATGAAGCTCCAACATTAGCGTATTCTCCCAAATCTGCGAGATGATGGTTTTGCGAACGACGGGATACGACGAAGTATTGAAAGAAGCCATCTTACGAAGAGATACTTGGAGGAGCCGATGAAACTTGTACCTTCCATACCTAGCATGAATTGAGGGAAGGGGGATCGAACTATCTACGTTCACCATCTTCGAGATCTACCGGAGCATATTCACACGGAGAGGCGTGATCTCCTCCCGGCAACTCGGGCACACGGCTACCCGTACCTCACACGACGAACCTCCTCAGAAGATTTCAACGCGCGGTGCGATGGAAACCATAACACAACGTACGACATCACTCCAACGCATTAAGGGAAGCACCGAACCTCTCGCCTCCATGCACCTCGGCCTCAAGGCTCACGTTTACCGGGCGACCGCTCACCGACCGACCGGAGACCTAACACACTCGACCACCGTATCCACCCTCGGCGTGTTTGAGACGCTGGGTTCGTAACCCGGCCACGACACTCACCGTCGGTGGCTGGCGGCGAAGACGCCTCCTTCCTCCTCTCCTCCGCCCCCCGGCCCATGATCGCCGCTATGGAGAAGTCCGTGGCCCTAGTGTTTGGTGTCTTTCCGGCCGACACCATGACTACTGGTCTCATCCTCGTAGGGCTCTCTTCCTCTGGGGGCCTCGGAGGACCCTCAGAGGGCTTTCCGGGTCACTTTTGCAGGTATCGCTAACATGGCAGTTCGACGGCAACGGGGATAAAGGTATTTTACTTGGGAGAGAGAGCAAAACGATAGGGTCGCACGTTCACTCCGATGGCTACCACTCACGGACTGGCCGAGAAGGCGATGAAGTTCCGAGGGGGCGGGTGGGGCGAGGGGGCGGGCAAAGGGGAGCGGTGGAAGGGGGAGGAACTCCATCTTTGCGGTCCGTCCGAGAAGAGAGGGAGGGGAGGGCGCTTGGATCCCTGACCGGCAGATGGCAGGAGCGGATGTAGGGGGCGGGAACTTAAAGGGGCCCGCCCTTTTCCTCACGCCCCGCCCCCAGCTCTCGAGGAGGGAGCGAAGCTTTCCCGGGAAATGATCTGCGGCATTGTGACGTCATCCCCCGAACCCTCGCATGTTTTTATGGGTTTATTTCGGTTAATCGCTGCCGAGTGGCAAGATTTCCTCCGCCATAAAAAATGGATTCATCTTCGCCGAATCGTAGCTCGAACTAAGGGTTGTATGTCATTATTAGGTCGCTTCCAGCCGTAATGGCTATCTCTTAGCGACGTTTGCCACTCTGTGGAGAGGAAACTTGGACGGCATTTATAATTCCGGGTAGACAAGCTAACAATGGAGAGGAGGCTTGATTCGAATAGCGGTTGGGAGGACCACCGAGGAATGGTTCGCGATGGCTGTCAAATCTTTTTATCGTTCGTCAAAAAATGTTTTTCCGACGTGCGGCGCCGTCCCAACTAATAAACGTCTCGAAAAATTGGCGAGACGAGGTTTAACGCTTCGGGGATTTTGCCTTTAACAGCGTAACATTCCTTTCAAATTAAGAGATGTTAGTTGTTTCTAATGCTTTTTAGGGGAATCTGGAATCGATGAGCGAGATCATTTCCCTAGAGATGTCGAAGTCATTCGCAGTCGAAGAACTCAGAACGGTTTAATTAGATAAGATGGCAATGCTTTACCCATCCAAAATGTCCTGGTAATCCTGCGGAAAGATACACAGCTTTCGTATGCTAAGATAATAGTCAAATCATAGAAGAAATGGCTTTCACAAAAAGTGTCCTCAATTATACACTTTTCATCCCTTAGTGTTTAAAGGAAGTATGCTTTTTCACTAGAAGTAAACCAGCCTATTGTCATGGGATTCTGAAATGTGAATGACGAATTGATCATTCCCACCCAGAGTTGTTAAAATTTTCCCATGATTCCCATCCCATCTTCTAATTTACGAAATGAATTCCTAGAGACAACGACGATGGAAAGGTGTTTCAACTTTTCACGTCGAGGCGTGCGCCTAAAGACCCAAGAGTAAACAAATAAAAAATGTCGACATGACTATGACTCGAAATCGGGTCTCCCACTTCCCGGCCAATTTTTATAATTACGTGCAGAGATCCTTAAGCTATGTTGCTTACTTTTTTTCTAAGACATTTCAGATAAATATTGGTGCTATTAAATCAATTCGCATTACTTAATTAATTAATCGAAAAGAAAATTCACGGAGACAGCCGCAAATTCGCGGAATTTTACTAAACGAGAGGCATGTTGCAATAAAGTCAGAGCTGCTTTTTGAACAACTAAAATATTTACATTCATGAATGATCATGGTTCTGTGGATTAGTAAAAGTTGCGAAAGATACAAAAGCTCTTCCAGAGATAAAACACCAACTTCCTTTCTGTTCTAATGAAGGCGCAAGAATTGCAAGTTAACCTGAACTCACAATCTTCACGTATTATTTTTGTCACATGTTTTCCTAATAAAGAAATATCAACCCAAAACTCTCTACACGGATGTCTTCTACGTCTTTCTCCAGGATAAATATTCACGAAAACAGTCCACATAACCCCATGATAGTGCCTGGTTACGTTACTGAACTAACTAAATTTTCATATGCCGAACCTCATTTTGAAATTGATAATTTTGGTTTAAATATAATTCCTCCTTAAAGTTACTCTGAGTATAGACATTATTTTGACCAATTTTCGGTACTGGTAAATCTTATGGATTCCTCCGATGTGTGACGTTCGGCTTCAATATTCCGTTCCTATCCTCATGAATTAACATTTTGAAGCAGAATTGAAAAACTCCTCCAACCAAAATTCTTAACGTTAAACAATACAAAAATAATGAAATCAAAAATAACTTGCATTAGTTAGAATTTTCATCGCATGATTAGTATCCTGTTGTATATGAAATATGTCCTATGGCGTGCCTTAAAAATATTTACCATAGTATAAACATAAATTATATACCTTAAGAGAGAGATTATACATTATTGTTTGAATGCGGTATATGATTCCAGTGCACGCAATCATTTCCCCCAGGAGCCCTTTAAATTTGCTCGTCTTCCGTTAAAATCTTTAACATCGACCCTTCACAATTTCGACCGCAATATTTTTGCCATAACTCCCCGCTCTAGGCATAACATTGAGGTTTCGTTTCAGCGTGATTTTAAGCGGGCATATTTATAACGTGAATGAAGAATGTTGTCATTAAAAAAGTGACAAATTCAGCCGATGCCGAAAGTTTCAAAGTGGTCTACTGGTTAATTGTAAAACAAATTAATAATTTCTTAGTGATGAAACATAAATAAGGAAATATTTTTGAAAATACGAAGCGCGGAAAACATTTCTAGCTACACCGCATCCAGTATTTAAGCCGAGGCCATCGAATGTTCTCTTATTTCGAGGTATTTCTGAGAGTACATGCATTTAGCACACTCAGCTGCTCATGAGACCAAGATGTTCGTTTTAGCATATTTGTTTATCTATCCGTACTACAGAAACTTTAATATTCGATCTTCAGTAGAATGCGAAATGAGTCAGAGTACGATGGAATTTACAACGAAACAACAGAGGCACATACGTGCAGATGGTAAGAGAGTATACTCCAAATATAAGCTAAGATTTGTAGCTTTCCTTGCGAATTCCTTATGCATTATTCCCTGGGAATGTCACTCGGATCAATCCCTGTATCCTTTCTCTCACGTACTACGTCTCGACGAATGTCGAAGAAAAACTCTGTCGTCATCCATAGGGTTCGAGGTGACCTCAGTGGTTATCAAAAATTTTGCAAACAAAAGAATTTTCTATTTAGTAGCTAATGGAGGTTAAAAAGAGTTTTGTAAGACTTTTTCTCTCATTAGACCGATGTCAATGTTTAATCATATCAATCTCAGAAAATCATTTTCATTCACATATGATGACCAATTTCTCTACCAAATCCTTTAAAGGAACGAAGGTGCTTGAAATTACTTCACACAAAATGTAAATGATTCTGACATTATCTGTTTCTCAATTACAAGTGCTTATGAAATATTCTCCTAAATATAAGGAAAATACATAAGAACTCAGCGAAAGGAATTTTTTCCATCGAGTAGAATATTGTATGTCATCATATTTACATTTATATATAAATGTATGTAAGCTGCTGATACTAGTACGTGAGCCTATCAACATATTAAAAGTAAATATCATTCAGTTATTTTTAATTATTTGCACATTTACATTTCAAACCTGTTGTCGTAAAGATATCTTGTTAAATATTAACTATTCCTCGTTCGTGTACGCTAATATTAAATCACTCAATCTCTCGAATTGAGTGTCATACGGAAAGCAAAAAAGATTTTCCTTCCAAAAATTAAATTGAAGCCCCGAAAAATCGGCATGATTTCTCATTTTCTCCGCATCAAGTTCGATCGCTTTATCTCCTGTACCTGTCGTATTTCGAGAATTTTTCTTCCGTATCACCCTATAGAATGAATAAGCATCAAATTTTTCTTCGCGTTCGAGAAACACCTGACTCATAAAACTCCTCAAATTATCTTGCCAACTTCCGGCAATGAAAGACCGCTATATCGTAATCTTTTACCCCGAAATTGTTTCGGTGGAAATTGAGTAATGCCTCCTCCAATACAGATTCGGCCACTATATAAAAACGCCGGCGGTTAAAATACGCCATTCAATTTGACGCTGAATGCGCTCCCGTCGAATAAAAACTTCCTCCGAATATTTTATGACGAGGGCGAACTTTACGTGATTTTTCGGTGATAAACAGGCGATGAGAATCAATAAGCGTTAACGATAAATTGTCATCCGAGCGGGTCTCCCTTCCTCAGGGCGCTGGGAGAAGTGGTCGCAGGGGTGGCCCCACTAATGGCTATGTGATCGATGATATGGAAGGAGCCAATGGCAGCGGACAGGCGGGGCGAGGCACGGAGGGGGACTTGTATGTTCGGAAGAGTGGCAATTGACTGGTGCAATTGATGGGGAACAAGCTTCAGGTGTAAGTTGCTATTTTAAACCCTCCCCGTTGCTCGCAAAAATAGCGCGATAATGGATCCAATGAGTCCCATGGGAAGTAAGGCGCCGAATGGAATGACGGCGATGGGTGAATAACGCGAAATGATGACGAGTGACCCTACATAGGCAATCGCCGATCCTGGAAGTATGCTTGTGCAATGCAGCAATCGCCCTGACGAATTGAAGTATGTGGAAGCTTATGTCTTGATTCTAAAGATTTGAACAGAAACTTGACTTGAATACGTATAGTATTATAAGTATATTACGTATAAATAACACGTATCCAATGAATTTGTTTGACTTAATTTAAAGAATACTCTGAGAAGGCCATATGACATTACATTATTCCCTAAAATTTAGGAGAATGCCTTTGAAAATGAACCAAATTTAAAAGTTACTCTGGGCAACAAAAATAACTTTGGTCACATGGAAGATAGTGATAAAAAGAAGTGTATTGCATCGCAAATCTCGGTACTTCTTCAGAATAACCTAGGTTAGAGGATCCCGTGCTTTGACCTCCGGTAAACCGAAGAGATTGAATAGAATTAATTTCGTGGCCTGCAGGAATTTTAAACACTTTTTATTCCACCTATCACGTAATGAGAGACATATCATACACGTTGTCCCTTTCGGAGTAAGGACACAATTCATCTCATTCACTCCAAATATACTCCCGATACTTTCCTATCCTTAGGTAACTTTCTTGCTTTAAGCACATTACATTACATACATTAATTCGTTCTTTTTTCGAGATGTGATTTAACCTATTTATTCAACTTTTTCTCAGTGAAACCACGTAAAATACCCTTTTCATACAGATCATTAGAACTTACCTTTAGTCCACCTTCCTTCAATACCCGGTCATTAGTGATTTTGTATAACGTCACATCAAATTATACCAATAAAAAGGTTTTCACTAGCAAAATAATTACGAAATGTACAGTTTTTCAAATTGTTCAGGTCGGAATTAGAAAAATATATGCCTTTTTTCCAGCATTCAAACACTGTACTTTAGAAAAGACGTATTTTATTCTTTGTTTATTTTAAATATTGTTGATATGAAAATAATATCTAATTATAAATAAATAATATCTAATAATGAGCCAATATACATAGCGTACATTTAAGATACACAGAAGCAAGCTTGACTTGAATACGTCACAAAAGTAGTTTACCATAATATTTTTACTTTTTCACAAAAAATTTCAACGAAAAGTAATTTACGGCATCTACTTATGTAACAAAGATTCACATAGATATTTGTATTTCCAAGTATTAATTCTAATATTTTCCCAAGGAACATAAACGGAAATGTTCATAGTTATGTGGTCAGGTTAAATTTGCTAAAACTAAAGAAAACGAAATTAGTTCATATAAAAAGGTATGAAACCCCCTTCGACGGTAATAAATCGGTGTTACAAAATTTCTTACTGCACGATAATTTCCGTTCACAAGAAGCGAACATTAGCGCAAAGATGACTGCAGGAATGGTAGTTTGGAGCTCTGTTAGTTCCTCTATTCAAGAACGACCTTATTCATTTACATGGATAATTTAATTAGCTACATGACTACTTTGTAATGAGTTCTTATTTACAGAATATATATGCTTCGTTAAATTTCTCATAGTCACAAAAATCTCTGTTATTCTATTCTTTAATATTATCTTTGATATGAAAATTGATATAACACGCAGATGAAAGTTTACAATAAATTCATATGGCAAAGGTAAATGTTTTCTGGAATAGTTTTATGTTAAACAAAAATACACGCAATTTTACTCTAACATTTCAAAGTACTTTCCATCAAATCAAACGACAGATTGAAACAATTGACCGCATTATGTTTTCTTTGATTTAAAATAAAATACAAAGTTTTATAACTTTTTCATTGCAGAAATGCTACACTATCCTGCAAGATAAAGCCAGGGACTTAAATGATAACGTAAGAATGTCAAAATTAGCGAAGAAAGTCATTTGCAAATACAAATTCTTAGATAGATCTTGTTCCCACTGGAATTCCTATTGGTATTAGCACTTATCAGAGATTTCCAAAATTTGTGAGAATTACCCTCCAAATATAGAAAATCCGTTTATACCTAATAAATGTCCTTGTCACGTTGAAAAGATATCGGTTAACCTGCTAAAAATCGAAAATAATCAACTAAGGTCTTTTCAACGAAATATTCGTTTATAATTTTAGACACTTACTTAGATAAGATATCGCTGAAGACGGACGGGAGCATGCAACATTCTCTACTCAGCGAAATCAAGGCGCCGATCAACGAAAGAAGGTGCGATGTGAGACGAGAATCCAGTTAATGGCGTTGAGGAAAAAATGGTCGCCGAGAGAGAAAGATGTGGTGGAGTATCAGAAAGATATAGGTACGCGCGAATAGTAAAAAAGATGAAAAATTTCCAATGCCTTTCTCAACACGCAAAGTTTTTTAATACAGCATCTCCTCGACATACGGGTTACAGATTTACGCGTTTTCGTAAGCACGCGATTTTTGTCTTCCCCATTATTTTAGGTTCTTACGTTCCCTTTATGCTTTTCCAAACATTATGTATTGAAATTTTTACCTCTAAGTTTTCTCTTGTTTTGATTTATTATAGTACATAGTGATCCTCACTTCTCTGTTTTCCTGTTATCGTTTGTAGATATACTTTTCCTGTTTCCGATTTGTGCGATGATTTGAACGGACTACCAATCGCTTACATCGGGAGAATTCCGAATACCTGAGAAAGATTGAAAACTCGATAAGATCACTTCAGAGAAAATTAAATCTCGTTTAATGATACACGTTATGATAGTATACGATGCTTACGTTTCAATTAATACAAATTATTATGCATAAAATTCGTCTTTTATGTGTTGAGTAAGAACAACCCGCAGATATCATATGATCCATTTACATAAAATACCGATCTTGGAGCGGCGAATATAGAAGTAGCGTCCTCATAAACGTAAGGGTAATTTTAACCGTCATTTCTAGTTCCACGATTGAAATTCAAATACATGTAAAGGCTCTATTTATTCATATAACTAATGTTGAAAGGTAACTTTAAACTTGAATACCACTTGACAGACGCAGATCGGTCTTTATTGCTATCAATCTTATAGAAAACTGAAATCCCGAAAAGAGGCACTAGTTTTTATCTAAAATTGCAATATTCCTAGATATTGGAAATACATTTTTTCGTGAAATATAATCCTGAAAATCTTAAGTATGTACCATCTTCATCGAGGCGTCCTACACTTTCAGCATTGGAAATGTCTGATCCGAAACCAATTCATGCCTTTTCAATAGAAAATTAGCCTTTATTTATTGCCTACTTTCTACATTCAGCTGTGGTAACTGAAACAGTTCGGATTGAAAAACTCGAATGGATTTTTTATTTTGGAACATTTACAGTAAAATATAAACCAACCCAGATGAACATATAACAGAAGCTAAAATCAATTCCAGTACACTAACAAAGAATAAATTTAACTTTAAAAATTTACTTCAAATCCTGTATAACCCTATAAAACGTATCGATAAAAACTGTTCAGAGAAAAAAGAAAGATGAAGTGTATTCTCAGCCTCATTATATCGTTGTCTTAGATTCAGCTAAATATATTTCTATAATCAAAATCACAAGTAAATAAAAACATCACCATACTTTCAGAATTTCAAAAATATTATGAATTAAAATAGAATACTACGCAAAATATGAATAGAATTTTACCTGCTACAATTACTCCAATTGGACACAATGTGTGTAAAATTTGGAAGTTACGCACAGCTCCAAATTAGACGTTATGTGTGTTTAAGTAGGAGGTGTGTGTAAAATTGAAGTCTCCTCTTACCTTTTCAACATACATCAATCGCAAAAGGGGTTCACGGATAGCCAAGTGGGTAGTGCATACACCTCTAGTGAAAGTAGTCCTTGGTTTGATTGCCGGTGGGAGCCTATTTGTGCGGAATGAGCTCAATTGTTGAAGCACTTTTAACGGTACTTCTACTCTCGATCGCATAATTTTCATCGTGAAAACATTAAGTGAAACGGTTAGATGGTATTTGCAACGGTATATCAGTGGAAGTACGTGCAAGAGTATGTATTACACATCGCGAAAATAATGATAAATTAGCAAAAAAATTCACACAATCAGTACTAAAAATAATAATTGATGACTTCTATGATAAATTTTATCCTGTAAGGCAATTCACACTCAGTTACTTCTCTATTGTGAATTATCTTACTTCAGATTCCCATGCCATTGTACATACTTTAAAAATAAATCATTTAAGACTAAGATATTACCCTTATTTGAAAGAAAACCCATTTGCTGAGCACATGGATCAACAAAAAACGTCACTTCATTATTTTCTTGTTAGTAGGTACTCAGTTATTTCAATATCTTCCATAGGTAAAGTTCACAATCAACATAAACGGGCCTTAATGAATTTAAATAATTATAAAACTAATTTTTGTACCCAAAAGAACCAAAATCCAATAAAACCCAATAGAATCAATGGGAATGCTCTCTCTATGCTTCATTGGTAGTCGTCACATAGTTTAATAGTAAGCATTCAATATGATTGACCATACAGGAGCTGTTTAGAAAAACTCTTTCGAGGAAACGGCTGTAGGCAATTAGCGACAATTTCTGCGAGTTCGCCGATTCAGTGGTGATTGCAGTTCTAACAAATAAATTTTTTGACATGAAGAATAATGTTGTTTTCATGTATCAATCAAAAATTTGAATTTAGAGAAGAGAGCTTCTAATTTCCATGGTTGTTACAATTATGTTCTTAAAGGACAAAAAATTACAAAGAACGTTATGATAGAATGACACCAGGAAAAAGTAACAGCGACACAATTTCGGATATTAGTTAAGTTTATTCAAAAGAGTAGTTCTCCTACCATTCGCTGAAGCGAGGAAGTTTTCTCGTCCGCCATTGGAAGTGCTATCAGGGTGGATATTTTTTATCCTTGTGACTTTTTAATCAACGGATAAAGTCTCCCATCCACCGTCTCCTTGCCAAGCAGAACTTTCTCCGACCAATCTTTGACTACATCATCCTTTCCATTCCAGAATATCGTCACATATTGCTCTAAAGGCATTTCCAACGCAGCATTANGATAGGCATCAATTAAGCAGCTATAAAGATACCGGGGTCATTAAAGATGAAAACAAGAGATGGAAGATTTATAAAGCCTTACAGGAAGCGTGAGGCGATTGCAGCGAGGATAGACGGAGCAGGGGGAAAGAAAGGTGTGAACGAAAGTGAAAAGGAGAGATAATATTCGTTACGGAGAGAACCTAACTGAGAGATGCCTGAGATTAAAAAGGATTAATTCATTGGAGAGTTTGCGATGCCAGATAGTGGGGGGTCAGCCACCTCCGCTCTTTCTTCTCTATCGTCATCTATCGGAAATTTGTCTAATGGCGTTTGTTTCATTTCCTCATTCTAATATACCATCCGCGTACCATTTCTTCGCCATTATCCTCCCCCCCCCCTATTGCAGATAAAAAACGACACGTCGAAATTAGGCCAACCGTTTAACTGGCAATAGTTGTTTGGAATCCAAACCCGATAATATCAACCGCGCAAGTATTTTTCTTAACAAGAGAAAGGGAAAAGAGTTTAACTTAATACGAGAAGGTGAGCGCCTTAAATCCCAAGGATAAACAGATGTGAAAAAAGCAACAGGAATGGGACTCGAGCCCCTGTTTACCACTAGGAATCCCTTAACAGTACAGAATCGACCCGGCATGGTTGTTAACTGGTTATAACCCGTACTCGAAAAGTGAAAAGTTCAAAGATAAAAAAGTTTCTTTCAATTTCTGTCAATTTCTTTATCAGTCATCTAGTTGTTATACTTAAGTCCAAAAAATTCAGAACATTTTGAGTTCGTTTCATTTTTATACCTCATAGTTTCCATTATTATTAAATTGATAGTTGATGAAAACATTAACAACGCCTAAAATAAGATTATGTCTATGTCTATGTGTATTCCCTGCTAGCCACCTTTCGGCGTGTAGCAGGGGGTGCATGCACCAAGACTCTATTTACCTAGTCGATTACTTTCGCGTATCGTTCGCGGAAAAAACGAATTCTTGAATCGGTTCGTTTTCGCATCTATTTCTCTTATTTTCCTCGCTGTATCGGAGCGGCCTATATAGCAGGGAGGGCGCATTATGTCCGCGACGTCTTCCGAGAACG